>CM042169.1:47533007-47588007 GCA_023376005.1 Doryteuthis pealeii
ACAAATTTGAAACTCTCGAAGCAATTTGAACTGATTTTCTATCGGGATAAAAGTTAGAAGCTGGTTGGTTGGTTGGTTGGTTGGTTGGTTTTACAAAATGTTACACATGTTTGATTATTCAATGCCGAATAAAGTATTTTTAAATATTTATATGGTATCAAGTTTTCCTATTCAACAATAATAATTTTCAAACAGATCTTTTTGGGCTATAGATGGAACCCTAACAGGTACTACCACTCTTGGTTAGAGTCAACTTATAAGTAATGTCGACAAAGGGGTTCTCTACACTCCCTAAAGCTCCAGAACTGGGGCCTAACCACCGAAAGCAATTTAGTCATATCCACGACACTTGGCTTTTGGGGGGGGGGTCTTCTTCCTCTGTAGGGAAATACAGTCGGCGTATTCTAACTCCCGCCGTTAGAGCTGGAGAGAGAGAGAGAGAGAGAGAGAGAGAGAGAGAGAGAGAGAGAGAGAGAGAGAGAGAGAAGAGAGAGAATGAAATAAATAGAAAATAAAGATATACGCAAAGGCAAATATATTTACGCGTGCGTTAAACACAATATACCATTAAGTCATTTTTATGAATGAATAAATAAATGGGTGATAGTATTTTCATTTATTTTACATTAAGGGTGAGAATGCTGGTGAGAAAGTTGCCATATGTTAAGTGTGTGTATGCGTGTGCGTGAACACATGTTCGTTCGTTCGTTTGTTCATTCATTAATTCATTTTCCCTTTTGATTGTAGTTTGAAATGAACAAATTTCAAATCTGAATTTTTGTTCAGTGGATGACAGCATCACATTGTCCCATATCAATCGATGTTTTCCTACTCGTGAGAAAAATATTCTGTATTTTGTCTTCATCAACCCAATCACTTGGGAAAGATCTTTTGTTTAATGAGTGAATAATTATAGAATTTTCCAATCAGCCACATATGGATTTTAATTTAATTCATTTCTCTATAGAACGGTTCAGCCCAAATATTTCTCCAAACGTTTTTGTTTTAAATGAACTCCAAATATTACCAAGCGACATGAAAATCTTTAAACCTGATGATATTAAAGTCGGTGAAAAGGCCTCTTTGTCAGTATCACCAAGACAGCGAGGGAGTATATGCCCTTTCGCTAACGCTAGACCAGGGAGATTGGTTTTGTGTCTGAGGTGGGGCGCCAAACCTACCATCAGGTCCCCACTTTACTGCACAGATCCAAGTTGTGCTGAGTTGGTGAAAAAAACCCCTCTTCCATTTCATAAAAGAATAAGAAATTAAAGTCGAATTCGAACCTTTTAAAGAATCTGATCTTAAACCAATCAAATAACAAAAGTCTGGAGATTTAATGGGTCAATTAATACAATCTTAAAAAACATAAAATCCACATTCTGCAATTATTGTATCAAATTGTGGTGGGAACAGTGACTATTTGATATTGTTCACAAAATATTTATTTTCTAAATTTTTTATACAACTAGTGAAATCTGAAATTGAGTATCAGTTTAGATCAGTTTAGATCAGACAGTAAAACACCCCTTTATGAACCACAGTGTTCCCAGTTCGATACCGACCCTCCGCCGACTTTACTTACTTTTACACATAATTGTAACGTCAGCTATATTCGTCATCGGACCCTCACGGATAACGTGTGCCCAATTTTCATAACTCAGAAACAATAGATGGGAGAAATTTGATTGGAAGTTTTACCTAATATTAATAATTTTGATCAAGCTTCCCTGACAAACTTTATTGGCAAACCTGCACTTAGAATAAGCCGACTGTATCCACTACAAATGAGTAAGGCCCCATCTTCCTTAGTGTCCTAAATATATTACTAAAACTGTATCTGATGGTGAATCCTCACCTCTGGACATCTGGAGAGTGTAGAGTACACCTTCATTGCCATTACTCCCAGTCCACTTGGACTTGAAGTAGTAGTACCTGTTAAAATCCCATCTATGGGTCAAGATTTACTTAAAAATTACTCGTATTCGATACCATTGTGTGCAAAAATAAATCTCTTAAGAAACAACAACACAAAAATATAAATATGAACACACGATGGACTCTATTCCCTAACCTCTAGGAATAAAATAACTTCAGACTAATTGACAAGCCGTTAAAATCAATAAACCAATTATTTACTGACGAATCCAGTCAGCCTTAATAAAATTTCGAAAACCCTGTGGTTTCATAGGGACCCCAATCAGTGACCACTGCTCTGAAATGATTTTGTACGAGGAATTTAGTTGTAGTGTTAAAAACAAAACTGTCATGTGGTTGTGGCTTTTAGTAAAAAAGAAAAAGAAAAGAAGAAAAAACTAATTTGGTGAGACCAGAGCATGAAGTAATGCGATAACGAACACTTCTATACAAAAATGTCATTTTAACTTGGTAGATGAGTGTGCATGCGTTCGTGTGTGTGCATGTGTGAACGTGTATGTGCACGTGTGTGCAGGTGGTGTTAATAATGATGCTAATATTTACCAACCAATCCCGATATTTATCATTGAAAAATAGCAAACTGCAATATATATATATATATATATATATATATATATATATAGAGAGAGAGAGAGAGAGAGAGAGAGAGAGACAGACAGACAGACAGACAGACAGAGACAGACAGAGAAGGGGGACACCTCACGTGGTGTTATGGTTAGCAACCTGGATTAGCAAACGATTGGTAGTGAGTTCGATTCTCACTGGGTGCCCCATATTTATGTCCTCCTGCCACATCTAAGCTAAGCTTAGTAAATAACTCTAACTATATATATATATATATATATATATATATATATATATATATATATATGGGCAAGTGAACGTGTTTTTAATGGATATCGGGAAAATAAAAAATCCTCAACGTGGGTCGGCTGAGCTTGGTAAACACTAAAACAAACGAAGTCCCCACCACCGCTTATATATATATATATATATATATATATATATATATATATGTGTGTGTGTGTGTGTGTGTGTGTTAGCTTTTGACTTTTTGAGTCTGCCCCTGATAAGGCACTTGTAGGTTTAACCAAGTTCCACACGCCCACAACGTTCAATCAACTTCATTTACTTATGTGCGCATTCAAACAAGTGTGGCTGGAATTACCTATATAGTGGTTGGACACTGCTTGTTTCTATTTATGTGTCTATGGGACCGTCAGTGTGTGTGTGTGTGAGAGAGAGAGAGAAAGAGAGTGAGTGAGTGAGTGTGTGTGTGTGTGTGTGTGAGCAGGTTGCCGTGTTAGATGAAGAGAGAAACAAAAGGAATAAGAAGAAATTTATGGTTTAAAAATGAAAACAAATAGATAAATAAAAACTTGATACATTTCACGCAGAGGGAAGAGTGAAGAGTAAAAGAAGATATATATATATATATATATATATATATATATAATATATATATGAGAGAGAGAGAGAGGGAGAGAGAGAGAGAGAGAGAGAGAGAGAGAGAGAGAGAGAGAGATTAAGACGCATAGTATAGACCAATGTTAAAAAAAACACTTTTTTTTCTGCAACCCACAGCCAGAACTACAATTTGAATTGCAACCCATTAAACCTAAGTGTAATCATATTAAATGAGTAAATCAAAGACAAATAATGTTCCCATTCTTATTTTGTGACCTATTTTATTTATTTCGTGACCTACTCTGAAGGGTCGGGGCCCATAGTTTGAAAATCCCTGATGTAGACTATGTACTTATTACCCGTAAAAAAAAGGGATACGTTAGAATTACTTTGATTTTCCATATTGTCTTTTTCGTTTTTATTTCGTCAAACTTCATTTTAAAGTTTTACACACACACAAACACAAACAAACATACATGCATACACACACACACACACACACATATATATATATATATATATGTATACACACACACACACACGTGTGTGTATGTGTGTGTGTCTCTCTGTATGCATATGTTTAAAGTTACGTTGCGATGTGTGTGTGTGTGTGTTGTGTGTGTGTGGTTGTTTGTGAACTGTCTTATCGCTTCCTTGGGTGGGGGTCCAGTGGCTTCGGCCCTAGACCGCAGAAGTTAACAGCGATAATTCCAGGGGAGCGTACCTCCGGGCAACACCTGCGCCCTTGATTTAAAGGGGCAGGGCTGGGTTCAAATCTTGGACGAAAGTGTTTGCATTAAAAAGGAAATCCTTTGGACAAGACATGAACCAGTCTCTTACCCGCTATTGGATAATACTGGACTCTTTAGCCTTGGTACAGCCAATAATCCAGGCGAAAAATTCTAAATTCTTAACAGCTCTGTTAATTCAGGTTAGGTCAGTAGTAAGTTCTTTACTACTGTTACCATATAACCTAATACAACCTGTCACACTAGAGAGGAAATGGATACCGTCATGTAACCTCCCCCATTCCCCACAGACATTCTATGATTATAGTGGCAACAAATCCTGATGATAGGCTTAACATCACAGTTTTATTACAAAACAAAAAATGACAGGGGTATTTACGTAGTGTAATCAAGTGACAGCGGATCCTACTGATCACAGTGATGTGAGAGTCGTTCTGGGCAGTTTAAAGTAGGCAAAGAGTTAAGCAGCGATTGTATTTTAACTTCTGGTCTTATATCATCTTTTCTTTACCTCTACTCGTCTAGTAAATTGTAAAATAGGTGGAGTGGTCTATTGTCGGTATCCGCCGGACATCGAGGGAGTCTATATCCTTTTCGCTAGCACGAGGCCAAGAATATTGTTTTTGCTGAGGTGAAATGCCACACCAATCGTTACCTTATCGCACCGATCAGATTACCAAAGCTGTGCTATTCATGTGCTGAGTTGGTGAAGGCCGGTATCGAACCCGGAACCTTATACTCTATACCCCCGTCCTTCTTTTGCTGCAGTCAGTAACATTTAAGAAATTTCGAACCGAACCCTTTATCTAATCCACAGAGGAAGACTGTTCTCATTCTGCTGCTCACGCCGTGGGATATCTTGGAAATGTTAATTGGTCTTAGTTATTTCGCCCTTGTTGCTTTTCTGGGTCCCACGTGACAATGGTCCAAAATGGAAAAAAAAAGCGTTGATTAAGAACTTCTAGTTGAAGTGTATCAGTTCAATCTCTGGGTTCAACGGGAATAAAAGGGACATTATAAGGGTGAATTTGATGTTTTCCTCCAGAGCTTCAAATTAACTATTTATTTAAAAATTCAATACTTAGGGTGTACTTATTTATGGACTATACAATGGAAAAGTGTAAATAAAAACATCACTTCCATTTCAAAATTACGTAATAGCCAAATTATCTTCTTTTTTATTTTTGTAATCTTCCATCATAAGAACTGTAAATATGATGGTTAAAGCTGATAGAATAAATATATGAGGCGTAGATGAAAAAAAAAACTAAAAAAAAAACAGGTAACTTTCAGATCCATTTAGCTGGAAGCGATTTCTTTTTCTGACTAAAAGAAGCAGGTGCTAACAATTCTTCGTTTTTATCACTTATTTTCCGCTAACTTAACCCCAACATTTAAAAATAATATGTTTATTTGGTAGATTTATGTACACGAAATTGTTTAGACGGTTTTCCTCCTGTAGACACAAAATTAGAAATGAGTTTTATTATTATGTGCATGCGCGGAATAATGGAAGAAGCTGACTATATAAATAATTAAACATAAGAAGCTGACTGTATAAATAATTGAACGTAAAAAGCTGGCTGTATAAATAAGTGAAGCCGACTGTATAAATAATTAAACGATGGTGAAAACACTTCAAATTTCAAGTTTTAAAGTTCGATGCGCAAATTTTCTCGTTCTCGTCGATGAAACATTTTATGTTATCTATATTTTTCGGACTACAACAGTCCCCAAAAAAGTCCCCATATTCATCATTATATACACAACGCTTCGGCCGATGTGCCCTCCGGCCTTCTTCTGGTGTTTCTTGTCGAACTCGAGAACTCAGTTAAACACATGACGCAACTGATATAATGGCTGAGTTATTACACTTCTAAATTACAATGATCTTGAGGTTGCGGGTTCAATCCTGACCACAACTGAAAATAACATAAAATACTTGACATAGCTTAGCACTTGTACCAGAAACTTTGACAAGAAACACCTGAAGAAGGTTGGAGGACACATGAAATTTTGTGTATAAAGATAAAGAATAAAGATGAGGACAATAATCTGAAAAATCTAAACAATATAAATGGTCAAGTCTCATCTAAAAAAATTCTGCCAAAGGAACATTCTTTCCTTTTTTTTTTTCCTTTTTTTTTTTAAATTTTCAGATATTATTACAAATAATGTTAATAGAATATCTCGAAGTTTTCTTTAATACGACTGAATCTTCTTGATAAGTCGTTATTGAATCATTATAAGAATAATCTATTAATCTTAAACTTCGTCGATATACCATGGTGTGATAATTTAACTTATACCATGTTTGATATCTATTTATTTCCTGGTCGGATAAACACAAAGTCTTTTTAACGTAGGTGGGGGGCTGCGTACAAGTCAAAGCTCATGCGATGGCCAGTGAAAGAAAGTGCATGGTCCCACCGGCATTCCCCTTTTTTGCGCCTCGGGCATTGGTCAATAAACCCGACCCTGCTCCTTTTAGCCGAAGGAGCAAATGCTACCTGGGGGACGCCCCCCTCCCCGGGGGGACCACGCAATTTAATTTACCTCATTTAACGGTTACAAAGCCGAATCCCCTGAACACAAGGTAAGCATACAACATCTGATATATATATATATATATATATATATATATATATATATATATATATATATATATATATATACTTAAGAGCTATTGCAAAATAATTCAATATGGAAAAAGTATAATAATTTTGATTTACCACGACTTTCTTTTTTATCTTTTCATTTCATTGAAACATACAATCTTCGCTCTCACTCTCCCCAACTCAATATATATTTTCACTTTACTCTTTCTTTCTTTCTTTCTTTCTTTCTTTCTTTCTTTCTTTTTCCTTTGTTATTGCATTTTCTTTCTTTTTCTTTCTACTATTTTACCAACTGTTTCACTTGTATCTTATGGTTTTTACGTTATTTATTTTCTTCTTTCTTTCATTCTTTTTATTTTACCTAAATATGATCTTATCTGACCTTATTTTTCTTTCCTTTCTTTGTTTCTTTGTATTTACCCCCGATCTTTTTATTCTTTCTTTATATTTTATTTGATTTGTTGCATGTTAAAAATATTTATGAACACTCAATGCTAAAATACAAATATGCTAAAACTGGTGTCAAATTTAATTATGGGAATTGATGTGGAATTATTATTTATTTACAAACATTTCAACGATTAAAGATTAAATAAAAGCTTATTATTATATCTATAATTTGAAGTAGAGAAAACCACAAGGTTCCTAGTTCGATAGCAGCCCTCGTCAACTCAGCGCCTGAGTAGCACATAGATCTGTGCGGTAAAGTAAGGAGCTGATGGTAGGTGTGGCGCTCCATCTCAGACACAAAGACAATCTCGTTGGTCTATCGCTAGTGAAAAGGGGATAGACTCCCTCTCTGTATGGCTCATACCGTCATTAGGCCGCCCCGATGACATTACTTACTTATAAGTCTCATTATATATATATATATATATATATATATATATATGTGTGTGTGTGTGTGTGTGTGTGTGGTGTGTTATACTAAAGCTGAATGAATCAATGATTGTTTCCGAAAGGCTTTTTCCTATTTAGTTTAATGACACAAACTACATGCCAAAATATTCCTTATTTTTGGGATAGAGTTATGTTTGAAGAAATTTCATTTTAATTTGTTCAAATTAGTCGTAATTCGCAATTAAGTAAAAAAACTGACCATTCCCTTATTTCACATTCTCCTGGTCACTTCCCCCTCTCTTTATATATATATATATATATATATATATATATATATATATATATATATATCAGGTCGGCGTGTACTACTACTAAACCCCTATGACTGTAGAGGGACAAGTCTGCTTGAAGGACCCGGAAGGACAGATTTAATATATTGTATATGAAAATTGACATATAATTGAGTAGGGACCCTCGTATCATAGATTTGGGGCACCATGTGACATTAGCACCGACTCTGTACACACACACACGCACACACACACACACGCACACATACACGCACACACACACACAATGGTGTGTGGGTGTGCATTTGAGTCTGTGTCTGTGTGTTTGTGTCTAGGAAAGAAGAAAAGTTCTCTGTCCGAGTCATACTATTCCATATATCCATCCCAAAGATGGCATCTTGTTTATCAAGTTTCTTTAACCCTTTCACACACAAACTCACACACATACACACACACACACACACACACACACACACACACTCACACAAATCAATACAAATGTTTAAAAATCATCTTATCGGCAACTTCTCGTATCTCTCTCTCTCTCTCTCTCTCTCTCTCTCTCTCTATCTATCTATCTATCTATCTATCTATCTATCTTTTTCTATCTATCTATCTATCTGTATATATATATTATATATCGTATATTATGGTATTATATATTATATCATATATAATGTGTGTCTATTTACGCTAACATAACCTATATATATATATATATATATATATATATATATATATATATATATATAATATTCTACTTTTCGTTAACACACAGACACACAGACACACAAATATCTATCTTTCTATGTCTGTGTGTGCATTTGTGTCTGTGTGTCTGAGTGTTAAGCAAAAGGGAAAGAGGTACATAGGGTGTAAGCAGAACATTGTATAGTGTATAGAAGTAGAGAGAAATAAAATGCGACAAACTGAAAGATATGAATAAAAACATTCATACGTCATGATATAAATCATTTTCCTCACTTCACGAAAAAGAGAAGAAAAAAAATCTGTAAAACGTCTGTCTAAAATCGGTTGTGTTTGGTACGTGCACGTTTTCGGATAACGTCCTTTCTATCTGTCTATTTTCACTCTATTGGTGACCACCTGTTTGGTTGAATGAACTAAGGTCTTCATTTAGGGGGTTGGACAGTTTGATGTGGGTCAATCTCACAGAGGAGCCAGAAGAAAGGGTAAAGTCGAGATAGTCGACGATTACTGATAGTGAACCAGGCCTTTTTTTTAAAGAGACTTAAAATAACAGAGGGAAATAGAGGAAGAAAAGAAATACAGTTTGTATGAGAGAGAAGGTGGGGGTCAACTATTTAGGGGTGTTGGGTATCATATTTCTCTTCGGTTTGCCGGTTGTGGGAATTCTTTGCTAAGTAGAACCCAGGAATGAAGCTTTCAAATCTTGCAAAACACCAGACGAACGGAGTCAACGAAAAAGCCAAACTATTTTGACCCGAAAATGTTGCAATATCCCGGGGATTTGAGTATGTGTCTATTTAAAAATCCGAATATGTGTTTTTAATCTTTGTAATAATCGAAATGCATGTGTCTGTTGCCTTTTAATAAAATTAGTTCAGTGTTACAAAAAGCAACAATAAGTGAGCATTCACAGTGACTCGAACAGATCACTTTTGTAACACCTAACACCTACACCTCGAAGACTGATCACGCATATAAAAATAAACGCCAATTTTGCGCGCATTTTCACTTACAAACAATGAATTAAAATTAGTTAAATCGATTATTTAAAGTCAAATTTTTGTTTTCGATGAAAAGTAGTAACATGTAGCATCGGTAAAAACACACACACACACAAAAAACAAGATAATATCATATATGTAATTAATTTTTGCGTGAAGTAACTTATGTACTTACAAAACACGTTATTAAAAGTAAAAAAAAACTTGTACATGTTTCTTCTAGGAAAAAAAATCATTAAATACACTATGTACAGAAAAATTACTCACATGTTAAGATTCTATTTAAATGTATTATCATTTTTTTGTTCTGAACACGCAGAAAAAAAAAAACTCTGCTGAACATTTCTTGTTTACAAAGAATGATCGTGAAATATGTTGAAACTATGGTAACCGAGACGTAACAATTGACTGACACCCCTTATTGATAAACAAACAGTTATAAAAATAAGAGAGTTATCCAATTTTAATACAATTTTCCGTGTAGAGTAAGGGATGAGTTTATAAGCTTGATTTGGTCTTCTGTAGGCTTGTAGATTTTAGTAGCTCTTTTGGTAGAAAAGCTGGTGAACTTAACTAGTCTTTTCTTTAGCAAATATAGTGTAGATGAATTTGAATGGCACCTGTGTCATGTTCTGATCTGCGCTGTTTCCTCGTTGCCATAGATTGACGGCCCAAACGAGATGCGATAAAAAGCCGCTAAAAATTCAAAGATAAAAACAAAACTACTAGTCAAAATCATTCATTTTGATAACCGCATCATTCCCCAAATCCCTGTTATTTACAAAACTAGACATAGTCTGACACAAGGCACATTCTGTTGCCTCAAATGAAACTGTCAGTTTCGTTTCAAAATCTTTTTAAAATGTTTACATTTCAAGCAACTGTTCAAGCGAAAATCAACATTGCTGGTCTTGTTAAAACGAGAAGTCTTATCTGGATATTTGGAAATAGGATATCCAGATTTCATCGTCTTTAGTCCCAGATATCTAATAAAAATCAAACTCACTTGAGAAACGGTAGGTGGTGGTTAGCACACCGTTTATCAAGTACATAGAGTTTCATTTTTATTTTAGATAGTTTGGTTTATTTTCTAATGGCATATAAACTGCTTAAAGGTTATTTAATACCGACATTTACTTTATTTGTAGATGTTTTATTGCAATTATGACTATTTTTAATGTTCCATTATATTCTTAAAAACTTGCACTATTTAATCAATTACGCAGTTATATGATATAAAGTATTCCCATCTAATAGAAACTAAGTATTTTTTATCAAATAGAAATAATCTTTAAACAGTTAAATTAGAATCATAAATATAACCTTAACAGGTACAATCGCTTTGTCAGAGTGAACTCTGGTGTTATGGAAACAAAGTTACTTCCCGCTCCCCAGAGAACTAAAATTAGAGCCTTATCACCGGATGTCATTTAATGTCATACCCATTATACCCCCCCCCCTTTTGGAAGGTGGTCTTACCCCCCAACAGGGATTGGAGTTGACGTATTTTAAGCCTCACTGTCAACTCCCTACCACCGATAGAGATGCATTACTCATATATTTACTATAACTAAGGATAAGCACAAAGTTAGTATTGAACACACTAAGCAGGATAAACGGCTTGTAAGATGTACTTGTAGGGAGTACATTCCTTACTTGCCACAGTTCTTCCGTCGGGTGCTAGGTGGCATTGCAAGTACCGATACAGGTGGCAGGCTCGCAAAGACTTTTCTACCTTCTATCACCGAGAGAAGAACACACACCAGTTACATCTCCTGTCCACATGACAGGGGAGCTTTGAGCCCCCAGCCTCGTATCGCATGACACGAGAGAACATGGATTATATGCAAGTGTTATACTTTTCTCTACTACCAGCACCATCAAGACTTTACCTATAAAAGACTCTTATTCTTTTTGTAAATTTCTTCTATACACATAAATATAAGTTCTTCTTTGTATTATTCTATCCTATGTTTGTGTTCTACTTCTTTGAAGTTTTGCCAGGCAAGACATATAATTGTTATTACTTTCGTCGTGAATTGTTCTTGTATATATTTACCCCGTACGATACTCGACCAACTATCATTCTTCTACATACTTGGTAACCATCGATTCGCATATGTATACATATTTTACATGAATGCATGTGTTTTATAATTGCTGGTATGTGTGTACGTGCATTTGCTGGTATGTGTGAGTGTGTGAGCGTATATGTATGCAAGTGCGTATGCGTGCATTTAAAGCAAAATACTCACTTTGCCCACGTCTAGTTTTCTGTGTCAGCATCTTTGACTCGTAAATACATGAGTGTGTATGTGATATGAGTAGGTGGGTGTGACAACAACCGGCCTATCATATTTTCATTGATTTTCTGAGTCTGCATATTAAAATCCGGTTCATCACGGTGCTGTCTACTGAAAAGCTCTAATTGACCACACGTACGCACGGGTGGAGTGCAACGTGCATGTGCACCAATGCAGACACAACATTTATCAAATATGTTTTGTTAAAACAAACACATATTAATTTAAGATATTCACCCAACCCGTTCACCACGGGTAGATCACAATTATGGGGCATCCGTCGAGGAACGTATTCGATTTTAAGTAGTAATGGATCTGCGAGATTAAATTGCTAACCATTACACCAGGATGCGACGCCTACATATTGGACTTAAATGTTGTTTTTTTAAAGAAAAAACTAACACCAAAAAGTTAAGTCTATGTCAACAATTTTTTGTTAATTCAGAGGAAATATCCATAAATTTGAATAATTCGAATTTCAGTACTAACTACTCGCTTCCAGTTGAAGTCTGCCAATTCGTAGTAGAAGGAGTAGTTAACCAGAAGCTGGTTGGTTAGATGGTTAGTTGGTTAGTTATGCGGCATGTTAACCTTTGTTGGGTTATGTTATTCCGAAAAAGTTTTTGTTTTATTTATTCTTGTTGGGTATTTATTTTTTCAACTCCGTCGACTTTACAATTTATAATAATAGAAGCGTATTGGACTGTACCCAAAATATTAATCCAGGCCGAAGGACAGCAGATCCTCGAAGGAAAATAAAAGAATGGGTAAAAATTGGATGAATACGAGGACTTTCCCCGAGAGCTGAAGAAATTATGGAGCATGAATTTGACTTGGTAATAGGAAACACTGCAACTTTTTGTGATGGGTCATTTCATGTCTCTTTACTAACCACTGCTCCATAAAAATTTTCTTTACTGAAAAAAAATCATTTAGCTTTCCTAATATATAATTCCCCTTATTTATTGAATGACCCTCGTATATGCACAAACCACAACCTGTAATTGTAAATGAAACGCATAAAATTCCCTGTAATTTTGAGATGCAAACAGCCACCCAATCCTGACCAGGAGATCAGATCTAGTTTTAATTAACAAGAAGAAAAAAACTTGTCATCTAAAAGATTTTGCTGTGCCGGTAGACTTAAGTGTGAAAGTGAAAGAAATCGAAAAGCAAGACAAATACCTGAATTTGCCAGAGAGCTGTGAAACATAAAGCTGACGGTGATACCAATAGTAGTCGGAGTTTTTGTAAAAGTCCACAAAATGGATATTATAGAAAAATTGAAACCATCTAGACCACAGCACTAATAAAATTGGCTAGCATACTTAGAAGAGTTCTGGAGATCTAAGGAGACTTGTTGTCACTCATACTCCAGTTTAAAAACCATCAGTTAGGGCTGGGATGAAAAACTCGCAATGAGTATAATAATAATAATAATAATAATAATAATAATAATAATAATAATATCAAACGAAGTATAATCAAAAGGAAAGAAAACGCCCGTATCGTCTTCTTTGGTGTTTTCCTGAAATATAAATCATCTACGGTCGGACGGTTTGATGCCACACATTTGTTGGCCTCCTTAGTGATGAAAAAAAAAGAAGAAAAAGAAAAAAAGGGCCATCACAATCTCAAAAGATGAAAAAGGGTTAAGTGCAAAATTCGTGGGGTTAAAATATGACAAATTATCTTAAGGAAAAGTCCAAAGATTGAACTCGGATTGCCATAGGAGGGTTAAAAAAACAAAACACAAACACACAAAATTGTAAAGTCAACAGAGGGGCCTATTGTGAGCAAGAAAATCTTTTAAAGGTCTTGTAGAATACATTTTTGTTTTAAAATGTGCCTTAAGATATTATTTTTTGTAAGCCGGTCAATGCGCTGAATACTTCTGCTAGTGTACACACACACACACACACACACACACACACACATATATATATATATATATATATATATATATATATATATATATATATATATATATATATATATATATATATATATATATATATATATATATATATAAAGAGATGAACAAATATAGTTATATGAGTGTATGTCTCTGTGTGTGTGTCTGTGACAGACAGATATAAAGAGAGAAAGCTAGAGTGAGTGAGTGAGTGTGTGAGAAAAAGCATGTATGTGCGTATGTGTATGTGTATGCGCGCACAAGTAACAAAATGAGTGAGATAAAAGATGTTTCAATAAACCCAGAGTTAATCCTTAAAGTCTTGTCTTATATTCTCTCAGAAATTTTCATGAAACATCTTAATACAAGCAAATAAATATGACAATAAAAAGGGGAATTATTGCATTAAATCCTACAACGTCACTCCCACCCACGCAAACGATATGCCCGTTAGTCGTGAGGGCAGGGCTACTCGACCAACAAACAATATCGAAATCTGTACGCAGAAGAAGAGCAAAGAGGATAGAGAAAACAAAGAGAGCAAAAAAGAGATTAACTTTAGCCAATCAGAATGAAGATGACATTAGATTGTTAAAGGCAAAGTTTGAGTTTTTGTTGTTCGGAACACAAAGGTTTTCGTATAGTTGGTTTATTGAATGAATATTTGGGTCCAAAATGAAAAAGAATATATTTTTATTCTATTTTCCCTGCTTTATCATGGGTCTTTTTAACTTTGTTTGCTGTATGGCTTTGCCACCAGAGCCCGTATAATCTCCTGCAAGTATATGAGAACTTTGCAGAATGTGGGGGTATAAAGACCAATGTCAATAAGCAAGAGCCGTCGAATCTTAAGGTATAGAATAGCAAATAGGATGCATTGATATATATATATATATATATATATATATATATATATATGTGTGTGTGTGTGTGTGTGTGTGTGTGTGTGTGTGTGGTAGGGTAGCATGAACATGAAGTCAATGGCGCTTGTTTACAGACAGTTTCTTGCCAATGCAATTTTTAAACCAAGCCATTTACTTCGTATCCAGACTACCCTAACTTAGATATACATGTTCTATTAACGATATTGAGTACTTTATATATATATATATATATATATATATATATATATATATATATATATATATATATATCTGTGTGTGTGTGTGTGTGTGTGTGCGGGTGTATGTATATTAACAAAAGAACCTGGATAAAACTGTTATGCAAAAGCGCATTTTGTTAAACTAGAATTCATTCTATTTGCTTTTCGTACGACAAAGTAGACCTTCATGATCAGTTTTAAGCTAAAGTATTTTGGACACAATCAGGAGAGGAAGTGCACTTTGCTCACTTCTTTATATCTTTAACACATTCCTTGATGTCTAGGAATTACATATGGCAATTTCCAAAAAGATTTGCCAATTATCTAATGTGTATATAGGAAGAATGACTTTTTCTGAGTAATTTAACTCACAGAAGTTCCGGTTCACCCACAAAGTACGACATTCTTGTGAATGATATTTCATTTGCTTTCAGAACAAATTAGACCCCCTTGATCAATTATAAGCTAAAATGATCCCAACAAGCATTAAAGTACTCTTTGAGGTGAAAGAATTCACATGCTAATTTCTATTTTAATTAGCCGATTAACCTCGGAATTCAAAGGTAACAAACAAGCAAGTAAACAAAGATGGTGGTGGTGATGGTGGGAATATCAACAATGTTTCAGTCATTTAATGCCAAATCAAGTCATTTTGATATTAGGTTGCTTACAATACCTGCTGTTGTTTAAATAGTCAACCCTCTAAGTATTAAACATATCGGTTCTTAACTTCGGTGATCTAGCAGGATCTGGTAATTTCAACGTGGTTTGACAGTAAGCAAGTAAACGAAGAGGATTATGTATAAAGATGGTAAAAATACGTTAAAAAACGAAATTAAATCTCCGGCCTATCGACAGAGTTTTGAATACAATGACTGTATACCCATACAGAATGGTAATCCCTCTCAAAGGGCTGTCTTGGGTGACCGATAGAAAGATTCGTCCGTCCTTTAACAGGTCTTTTCTTGATAGGTGTATTCTCGTTGTCATCCTCATTAGGCAAACCTTGTATGGTGGGGGTTTAAATTCTGGGATTTCCTTCTCTTAGGTAGGTTACCATACCAAGGTTAAATAACCCATTTTGTCCGACTATTTTCCCATAGCTAGTGAGGTAGAAAAGTGACAGACTTATGCCTTTTTCCAATGGCATTAGCGGGAATGGAAACGTAAATAGCTTTGCACAGAATTTGAACTCGGCTCGCTGAGTCCATTTCCCTCGTTGATATCCGTTACGCACCAGCGATACCTCATTTGAAATTAATTATTATATAAATTCTATAAATTGTTTAATGGTCACTGAAGCTGGCTTTTCGATGGATACACTACTAATAAAAAAACAAAGAAAAAAGATTTTGAAATAGATTTTACTTAATCTATTAAACAAACATGCGGTTTTTATTCGACCAAAGAAAATAAAACGGCCAGGCATTCTTGAATTGCAGAAAGTTTGAATTAACTAAAGAAATTTACATGACAAAATAATGTTAGAACATATGAAATATTAAAAAGATTATATGAACTGGCAAGCGGAACGGAAGTATGACAAATGTTATTTTGACTTGTTTTAGAACATTTATATTCCGAAAATTACTAGTGTAATATACATGTAAGATGTGAACGTATCTGGTTAATAAACGTCAATGTGCTTGACACGAAAATATACAAGAGGGTTATATATTAAAGCAAATTTTCTTTAAACATAATTCACCAAATATCAACTTCCTAGATGGGAGATTGGTTAGTTGGTTGATTGGCTTTTACGGCATTTTAACCCTTGGGTTATGTTATGCTGAAGACGTTTTTTTATCCATTCTTTGATGAGTACGGTTGTTATTTGTGCAGGGAAAATCAGGCCTATTTAACCCATAGATGGAACCCTAACAGGTAATAATAATCTGGGTCAGATTGAACCTATGTGTAATAGCGATGAAGGGCTACTTCAAACTACTAAATTGGAACCTCACCGCTAGATGCAGTGTAGCATCATACCCAGGACACTAAGACCCTCACTCGCCGTCTTCTAGCACGTATATGATAAAAATATTCAAGGGATTACCATAAGAGCAATACTGTCGAGACAACCATATTGGTGCTAGGGCTTTACGAGACTAGCCGATTGATCAGAGGGGGTCTCTCCGATCGCCCATCTAGCCCAAGTAACTAGGCTTGTTATACATATCCGTCTTCACATACGCATGTATATATTTATCATATACAGTACTTATCATAACTAAAGTCTGATGTGGCTTGGTGTCAATATCAACCAAACAGGAGTCTATCCCTTTTTCGCTAGCACTAGACTAGATAGCTTTTGCAAGGTGGACGCCAAACCTACCCTCAGCTCTCAGACGCTTTACAGCACAAACCAGATTACACAAGCTGTGCTAATCATGTTTATTGCAATCAACACATTTAGATATGAGGCATTTACTCATTTTTCTTTTGCTTCTGAATACAACATTTCTGGCGAAAAATCAAAGAATTAAATATCTAAATGAAAAACAAAAATGATGCGACCTGTGGTGCTTATACGCTGAGTTGATGAGGGCTGATATCGAACCTGGAATTTTGTGGTTCCTAGGCGGATGTTCTACCGACTGAGCTAAAATGAGAATTTTAGTATTATATCGATAAAGTAGTGCATTGATAAATCGTCTTTTGACGTCTGCAAAAACGAAAATAATTTTGATGTAATGTTATATATCTCTATGTATGCATGCATACGTTTCTGCATAAAATGAAAATCATAATTAAATCAGAATATATATATGTATGTGTATGTGTGTGTGTGAGAGAGAGTGTGTACGTGCATGTGGAAATGTGTGGGCATGTTTGTGTGTGTTCTTGTGTGTGTATACCGGATCAAAACCAAGAAAAGGATATGATTTTTTTTCAATGTGAGTGTCTAATTTTCTGTGGATGTTTTTATAAGAAAAGAAAGCAGCTGGGAAACTATTCAGTTTACAGAGAAAGAATAATGAATGAAAAACAGCGAGAATTGAATATGAAGAAATAACCATAGGGTGTAAATGAAATAATCTGAAAGAGAAGAGGAGAATAATTGAAATCACGTCTTCATGTGAAAACGGCAATAAATAGAGAACAGACAGAAGTACTAAGAACTAAAAGATATATATATATATATATATATATATATATATATATATATATATATATATAAGAGCAGAGGGAGAGAGGTGATAGGAGAAAGGTGTGAGATATATACTAAAACAGAGAGAGAGAGAGAGAGAGAGAGAGAGAGAGACGTGGGGAAGAGAGGAATAGTATGTAAGAAGAAAAGACACTGACAATTTGGCAGGAGAGGTGGGAAAAGTCAGTCCCGATTTTCAACGATCAAGATTTGCTTCTCTTAATTTGATTTCATAAATATCAATCTCCTCACACACGTTCACCTCTAAATGAAATCGACTAACATAAAAGTGATTTATGGCTTTAACACAGTCACAATTGCTTGGCGTTCACCCCAATTAAAATGGTTGTGTCTGTCTCAAAAGGTCTAGCAAAAACGAGGTGTTCGAATTGATGTGGTTGAAAAGACCTGATAAAAAACAACCGTTGTCAGGTAAAGAAGAAAAAGAAGACACCATAAGAAAAAAAGAAGAATAAATTGGTGAAGATATCTTAAACTATTTTCTCCTCGAAGTTTTTTGCCTTATCAAAGATATACCACAAAGCTCAATTTGGTGAGCGATTAACCTTTAACCTGCGTTATTCTATGGAGAATGCGACTAATGAATATATCTTCGTTTTTATTGTATTTTATATAATGGGATGGATTATTCTTTTTCAAGATTCTGGTTAGTGGGACATCCACAGAACCAGCTGTTTTGAACACAGACACAAATATTTACTTAACCTCGCTAACATCTTGCACGAGGCAATTCAGATTGATGATTTATGGAAGACTTAGTTTCTCCAATTGTTAATGTTAAAGAATGGAGGAGATTCGATGTCAGAGGTTTTCAAACTTTTTTTGCCATAATGTGAATTATTTGTGGGTTCTTGGTGTGTGTGTGTGGTTTTATATATATATATATATATATATATGAGAGAGAGAGAGAGAGAGAGAGAAAGGGAGAGAGAGAGAGAGGTGTTAAGTAGTTGTTGTTGTTATGGATTAAATTCGTCGCTTTATAGCAATCAAATAATTTTTTTAGATATGGAGAGATGTTGAAAAAGCCGGATCTATTGTTTAGATTCTGGATTCTAAGATTTGCCTTAGTGTTTTTTATTATTGATGTATGCTAGCATCGAGGCACTGTTGAAATTGAAATTGTAGTTCCTTGGCGGATACTCTACCGACTGAGATAAAACGAGTACTCCGCTAGAAATTGATCATGTGTCGCATACTGTCCGTAGCGGAGGGATTGGGTAAATGCATACAAATACGCACATAAAGGGTAAAAAAAAAACAGCAGTGGTGATTTGGCACATATTCTTTTCTCCTGCTTCTCTACCCTGCAATCCCTACACAAATAGACGCCTTTTGTCTCCAAGGAATTGGATTCAATTGATGCAAATCGTTGAAATGAGAAATTAAACCGTTTCATCGGCTCCATTTTCTGATATTCGACCCGAACGTCGCGTCAATTCATGATCCTGTACCACACACATTTCAAAGGATTAAGGATAAACGCCAACACAGAAATAGACACATAAATATCTACTAATGTGAACTTGCATATATATATATATATATATATATATATATATATATATATATATATATACGTAAGCGTCTGTAGAAAGTGCATAAATAACATAATGTGTGAAAGCATTAACAATTTTATCAACACGTGGACGCAAACGTGGTCATATTTCTATATTAGAGTTTTGGGAGTTTGGTATGTATTCGTGCATGTTTTTGATTCAAACTTTTTTTGTGTGTATTTCTTTAAAATACATACAAAAAAAGTTTGAATCAAAAACATGCACGAATACATACCAAACTCCAAAAACTCTAATATACCCGATATATATATATATATATATATATATATATATATATATATATATATATATATATAATGAAGAACAAGAAATAAGAAAAGTGTATGCATAGAAAGAGCACTCAATGCTATAATAGCAGAAGACAATTTAAAACTGAAAATATGAAATTATGGATTTTGTATTATCGTTACTCAAGTTACATGAGTATAACACAATCCTCATATATATTTATGCAGTATAACATAGAAATTAAAACCACATATAATAGCTAATAGTAACACCTTTTCCCGATCACCAGACAATCTTCTCTCTACCGATTCTGCAAAATTTAACCACGGAAATGATAAACACAAGTTATGTACAAAACGTACAGTATAAAATATTATCAAATCCGACATTTTGATAACTATACAAATAAAACTTGGTGTATATGTTACCAGTACTACTATGCTACTTATGCGCTTATCCCATTGGTGCTTGAACAAAGAATGCCCCGTCACAATGTAATTTAGTCAAATGCTTTTAGGAAACAACCCGGTGAGACTTTCAGTGAATGCTTTCATAGAGTACCAACTTTATAAGATCATATTCCACAACCATATCACAAATTTTGCGCCGTATACAACCTTTAATTAAAACGTCAACACGCACTGTCTGTTAAAGCTTTAAAGATTATTTATTACTAAACTCTAGAGCATTGAAACTTGCTAACCAAAAATAAAATTGCATAGATGTATATAAGAAGGGAACTTATTTTGAGACTATTATAATTTTTCGTTACCAACGTTGGATTTTACAGAGTTTGGCTATAAATATTACCTTGTAATATCCGTTTTCTTTGTTTAATGTTCCATTGGAAATGATAAAACCTTTTTATCAAAGATTTAGAAGAAAATTTACCATTTACAAAGAATTGTTTGGTTATTCATGATACTACATACACGCACACACATAAACACACACAAATGCAAACATATATATATATATGTATATATATATATATGAGGAGAGTAAACAAACAGTATGTTTGAGATGGCGATAGCCGACAATTTTTGGGAGATTATGTGCTTAATTTAAGTCATAGCTAATTTGAAAATTAATTAGTTGACAATTAATGAATTAGGCGTGCATATCTGTTCAAATGTAAGGCGTAAACAAATCGAGAAAAAGACGATCTCTGCATGTACATTTCGGCATATTATGCCTCATCAGCAGAGTTATAGAAAGGTATAACTTCAATTAAGCACATATTCTCCCATATATATATATATATATATATATATATATATATATATATATATATATATATATATACATTAATTAATTTATTTATTTATTTATTTATTATCCCCTCCGTTGAATTCAGAGTTTTCCTTTCTTCCCCTAAATTAGTTGCCTAAAAATTTCCCTGCTTTTTACCCATAGCTAGAGGAAGAACATGTGGATACATACCTTTCCCAAGAGTATGTGTCTGTGTGTGTGTGTGTCTGTTTGTGTCTGTGTATATATATATGTATGTATACACACATGCACATACACATACGCAAACGCATTCAATATACGAATGTGTATAAAAATCGTTAAAAATGCAGTTTCACAACTGACATCGAAATCCATGTGAAACATTTCAAATACTCCACATATTTACATCTTAAAAAGAAAAAAATTGGGAACCATTTGTCACCCTTTATTTATATTTTATTATGTTTCCTCTGATTGTTAACATGTTCGGAATTTTTCTCTTGTTATTATTGTAAAGTTTGTTTTCATAGTTGCTGCCCTGCGTATATTTTTGGAATCGGAGTGGGAGGTGTTTGTCTTTGACCCACTCGTCATGTGAACTAAACACAATTCTTTTTAGTTCTTCAGTAACCTGATATTAAACCAGCCTGCTCTATTTTAAGACTAAAATACTTTTTAGATATTTGTTTATCTTTAGATCTGTTGTATTTTGTTTTTATGAATTTATGCATAACATTAAATGGTTTTCGAGTAGTTAAGAATGAATGTGCAGTTATGTTGAAAAGAAAACAAATTAACATCTCGACGAATTGTCACAACCAACGTTGATATATCTTTGTAGTTAATTGACTAACAACTTTACAGTCTCAGGAAGTTAGAAGTTTTCTTAGATCTATCCATCAAACTGATATAATAGCACTGTGTCTGAATAGACTGTTGTCGCTGCAAAATTGTTGTAGTGAAAACGATTTTATTCGCTACTGAGTGCATGAGCCATTTTGATTTTAAATAAATGTTTTTTTTTTTAAACAAACGATATTTGTTTTGGAGTAAAACGCACACACACACACACACACACACACACACACACACACACATATATATATATATATATATATATATATATATATTAGCAGGTTCTCTTAAAGACCACGAAATATATCTTCTTTATGATTTGTAGGGTACATGTTCAATTCTTCTTGTTTTATGTATATCAAAATCTAAATATTGCACCAAACAAACAACCACTGCAACAAATAATTCCCCTGAGAATGACCAATGATATAGTTGAAAGTGCTTTAGTAAAAAAAAGAAAAAAGGGACACTTTCTTTACCATCTGAATCACAATATACGGAAAACAACAAGAAGAACCGCCCTGTCATGTGGAACTGTAGAATACGCTGACTGCACCTCTGAAGAGGGGTGACATCCTCCCACTGGGCCACCTGTTTTCCGTAGGTGGCAACCCATGGTGCTAATAAACCGAATCCTTGCGTCTGAGCTCTACTTTGGCCCTTACTTAGGCCAGACGGGCGGTTGGAGATGCTCCTCCGATCAATCAATTGGTCACTTCAATCCCTAGCATCTGTATTTACCCAATCATATTACCCTTATGGCAAACCCTAACAATTTTTATCATATATGTGCTAGAAGGCGGTGGATGAGAGTCTTAGTGTCAAGGGTATGATGTTAAACTGAATCTAATTGTGAAGTTACAATTCTGGAACTCTAGGGTGTGTGAAATATGTTTTAAAAAAAAACGAGTTAAACTTTTAAAAAATACCGATCAAGAATAAATACAACCATACCTCTTCGGAATACCATACCTCCAACAAGGGTTGACATGCCGTAAAATCCAACCAACCAATAAGAAGACTTCATGTTCTACAATTCAAAAATCATAAAGAAGAAATATTTCGTGCTTTTTAACAAGATCTGCTTAAACAGTATCTTGCAGCCAAAATACATAGTGTATGTGTGTATGTGTGTGTGTGTGTATATATATTTATGTATATATATTTATATATATATATACATGTGTGTATATATTTATGCATATATATTTATGTATATATATATATATATATGTGTGTGTGTGTGTGTGTGTGTGTGTGTGTATCAATCGTCATCATAGTCCATGTATTTTTTATCATCGATGAATAGAAATACAAGTTGATCAATTATTCTACATACTTCACCATTATTTTATATATTTCACGCCTTCCTCACTCCCAAGTTATTTTATTTTTCTATTTTATTTATTCATCTATTTTTACTTTATTTCATCTTCTCGTTGTAATCTTCCGAAAAGGATACAATCTGCCGTACTATCCTTCCTTTACTTGCAACCAACCAGATCCTTTCTTATTACTTGGATTGGCGTGGATGGTCTAATTTCCAAGGTCACAGAGTATATTCTTTTATTGTTTTCTAGCACAACCTCCGGTTTGAATTCATATTATTTATTTACATGGTCGAACCTTAGCCATGTGCATAATTCGTTGTGTATCAATTTCCTTAATCTGTCGTGTCTGCTTTCTCTACACTTGCTGAGTCAGCATGATACATAAAAAAAGCCATAATATATACGTACTTAAAAACCTTCTATCTTTCTCTACAAAGCGACAATTGGTATTTGCATGCTTTGCTTATTTTTCGTTTGACAAAATTAGTTTTAATGCATGTGTTCTGTGACAAGCAGGGCTATTTCTCTTTTTATGTTTCCTCTGCATGTCCATTTTGGGCTACTTACCTTTCTACTTGTCTTTAAATTTATCGATTGAATTTTTGTTTTTTCATCTAATAAAAAAAGTCGACGGGGCGGCCTAAAGTCGGTATCAACCAGTCAGCGAGGGAGTCTATCCCCTTTTCAATAGCGCTAGACCAAGGGGATTGTTTTCTAGCATCTGAGGTGGAGCGCCACACCTACCATCAGCTCCTTACTTTACCGCACAGATCCCTGTGCTACTCATACGCTGAGTTGGCAAGGACCGGTATCGAACTAGGAACCTTGTGGTTTCTAGCCGAACGCTCCACCGACTGAGCTGTTAAACATAAAACTATAGATCATAACTTATTATTATTATTATTATTATTATTATTATTAGAGGTTTTCCCACCAACGTAAACTGGTGGTATTTCACGGGAGGCTGGGTGACAGCAAGTCTACGCAGGTCTCCATGACTCTTCTGAGTATTCTAGTCGATATTATTATTATTATTATTATTATTATTTAGTAGTAGTAGTAGTAGTAGTAGCGTTAGTGGTAGTGGTAATAGTAGCAAAAAATATTTTTGCTTACTTATAAAGAATAGACAGCATACATTAAAGAAAATCTCTTTAAACTTGGGATGGGAATCTTAAAATACATTTGAAAATGTTATAACCTCTCTGCTTTAGTGGATCTAGTGTCACCTGATCCTTCAACTGTTATAACTACACTTCAAACCAACACCAATAGCCTAAGTATTCCTGGATGATACTACGCTCCCACAGAATCAGCATACTGCTCCACAATATAGGAGTACATTCGTCCTGAAAATGACCGAAGATAGTGGAAAGAACCCGTACGAATATATATATATATATATATATATATATATATATATATGTGTGTGTGTGTGTGTGTGTGTGTGTGTGTGTGTGTGTGTGTGAGTGGTATTAGGTCAGTAATTCATACATGGACGCTCAATACTTCGTAAAAAGAGTTTTTATCATGTTTTTATCATGATAATCACGAAAATTATGGGCGTACCCTGGTACCTAAGATCTCTTCATGACCTTCTACCTTACTAGAGCCTAGTAAAGTGCCCTGATGAGATTTAAGCTGATCAAAATCCTGGTAGGGAAATCTTATAAAGTTCAATTTGGACTGAAGATTACAATTTCGGTTTAAGAAATAATGAGACGAATAGATTTCAGGCCAACTTATCATTGAAAATCAATTAATCAATGTTTACTTTGAACACGTGTGAAAATATTCAAAATAATTTTGCCTCTGTAGGTGAAATTTGTGATTATAATTTCCTCGGATGAATGACCAACATTGAAACAAAACTTGATGTGAATGTGACGGTCATGTAAAACACAAGTTCACACAGTTGTATCCCACTGTGTAACTCAACGGGGGAATGCATATTCATCCAAGTTACATAAAGACACAATCGTTTTTCAAGACATCTAAAATGAGTGGATTATTTCTGAACAAACTTCGTATAAGGAGATAAAGAGGAGTAAATGCCAACTGTCGAGAGTTGGCTTTTAATAATGCAAAGAATTTGTTCTTATTCATCGGTTTTAAGCTTTAGTCAAGTAAAGATCCGGGAAAAGGATTAACGTAGAAATAAGGATACTCCCTGGGGAGGATTAACGAAGATAAAAGTAACGATGCAAATTATGAAGTCAGAAAGAGAAGTGATAAAATTTGAAGAAGAAGAAAGAAAGAAATGAAAGAAATGAAGGAAGGAAGAATAGGATGATAGAGAAAGAGGAAAAGTAAAGATGACGAAGATGACGGAAATACATGTGGAAATAAATTTAAAGAGGAAGAAAAATTAATGACAATGAAAATATTAAAGGTGATCATCAACTTTTCCCGCTGTGTTAACACTCATTGGCATTCGAGAATGTCATCGAATTGGAGGCTAGTATTCACTATTAAACAGGATTTGGTGGAGAATGATTATTTTATTTTATTGTTATTTTTTAGATTTGTTCATGTATGTATTTAGTTGTTTATTTCTATTCAAATGGCAAAGTTGTAACATAATTCATAATTTCAGGGGTTCTGTTTTGTAAAAAACTAGAAATTAACTTGGAGTTAATTTCTAAAAATGAGACTTAGTTTTGCAGTCGGTTGATCACTTATAAATCTGTCAATTTAGAAGACAACCATGTTTTGAAAAAACGGGTAGAGTAATGATTTTCATCAAAAAAAGTAGACTCAGCGAGGTAAGTTCAAATTCTGGACGGGACTATTTATATTTTATTTTGCGCTTATTTCCTTCAGAAGCCATTTTTTATTCCGCCAGTTATGGGTAAAATAGTAGAACAGGTTGAGCTTTGTAGTCTTGGTAAGGCAATCGATCTAGGAGAAGAAATTTTGAATGAGGTGTGGTCCTCGAAGAATCTGTATCACACCGAAGTACTATTCTACTTATCAATTGATCGAAAATATGTGTCGGGTTCTACATGATCCTTCACCCCTATAAACAAATCTTCCATCTAGTTCATTTACTTCTGCTTAGTTAATGGTCGTCAACGTGTGTCATTTAGTGAGAAAACCCAGAAGATGGAATCAGAATCCGTAATCGAGAATGAAACACATAAAATTTTCTGGAACATTGATATACAGACGGATCATCTAATTACGGTCAGAAAACCGGAGCTAGTGTTAATTAAATAGAAGACAGCTTCACATCTAACGAATTTTGCTGTCTTGGTAGACTCCAGAGGGAAAATAGAAGAAAGCGAAAAAGATAGACAAATACTAAGGACTTGAAAGAGAACTGGAAAAAAAACTGTGGTACATGAAGATGGACATGCTATCAATTGTAGTTGGCGTGTTTGGAATGGTCGTCAAGGTTTTGTAAAAGAGACTGGAGAAATTGAAAAACTTTGGAGGAATCGAAACCGTACAAACAACAGCATTGTAAAGATTGGCAAGAATGCTGACAATAGTCTTAGAGACCTACTGTCACTCAGACTATAGTGAATGATATTTGCTGGTCTAGACATGACTAGGAATGGGAAACCTCAAGAGAGAAACAAGAGAGATTAATAACTGCACAAAATAATACTATAAGAACTAAATATGTCAAAGTAAACATTGATAATATTCAGGAGAATAGCAAGTGTAAGCTATGTAATGATAAAAATGAAACAGTTATTTGCATAATCGCAAATACAGCAGACAGACAGAAAATCATTATAAGAGCAGGTGTTACTGGGAGGGGGCGTGATCCACAGACATTAAAGTTTGATTATACTGACAAATGGTATATGCATAAACCGGAATCTGTTCGAGAAAATGCGACACTAAAACCTTTGTAATTTTGAAATTCAAACAGTTCACCAAATTCCAACCAGAATATCAGACCTATTGTTAATTAACATGGAAAAATTGGCCTTGTCATCTAGTAGATTTTATCAGGAAAAGAAAAAAAGCGAAAATCAGGCCTGAGAGCTGAAAAAGTGACTCTGATACCAATCATAGTTTGAATTCTTGAAACATTCTCCAAGATCTTGGACAAGAAACTTGAATAAATGGATATCAGAAGTAAAAGACGAACCAGACCATATAATGTTAAAATCAACTTGAATACTTAGAAGTGTGAGACATTAGGGATATAATTTTTAGTGTTTTTTTTCACTTTGTTTATCTTAGCTTGGAGGTAGGTTATCCTTCTAAATAGCCAGTTAGGTATTTTTACTTGTTCTTTCAAGATTTCTGGATCAACAATAAGATTTATTAAAAACAATCAGTTAACTTAAATGAAAAAAAATAATCAAAAAACAAGTTTATGTTGATATCCAACAAAACAAAGAAATAATTGGATTTGCAGTGAGAATAATTATTGAAGTAGCACGGGTGAAAACACAAGAAAATGTGATAATATCGAAGAAAAGGGACAGATTGTGATAACAACGAAACAACAAAAGAGAGTACAAGTGAAATCTTGTAACTCGACTATCAGAGTAACATTTTATGCAACCCTGGTGGAAATAATAAATAGTAGTAGTATTGTCGATATCAGATGGACAACGAGGGTGTGTACCCCATTTTCCCTAGCGCTATACCAGAGAGATTGTTTTTGCGTCCGAGGAGGAGCGCCAAACCTACAATCAGCTCTCAACTTTACCGCACATATCCATGTTGTGCTACTCATGCACTTATTTGGCGGGGGCCGTTATCGAACCCGGAACACTGTGGTTCCTAGACGAGTGCTGTACCGACTGAGATAAACCGGCCCTAAATTAAGAAAAACAACAATTATAATTAAATGAAACAGTAGCAATAGCTACTGTCATAAGCATAAACTTTCCATGAAAGAAAATAAGCACCACAAGTGGAAAGAAAAAAATGATAAAAGAAATAGTTATTACCTTTTTGCTAAAATCACTTCGGGTGAAAAAGTGAAAAATCAGGATGGTAAGAAAACTGATAAGGAAATCTAAAGTAGCACAAAACAAAATGAATAAATGTACCAACAATAAAAAAAGACTTGGCAAGAGAATATTCATCTAAAAGTACAATGTATTAAAAGCTTTAAAAATCGTATGAAGTTCTTAAGACGCAACACAGTCTTCAAAGAGGATGGAAAAAGGTTTTACTGTGAAGTTGGAAAAGAAGCAATAGCTGTGAAAATCTTCGAGCAGAAGAAGAAAGAACATTTTTTGAGTGACATTTGAAGCAATGAAAAAACATTGAATGGTAAAGTAGAATTGATAGAAAGGATAACATCAAAGATAGAATCTTAGGATGATATCCTTACAACATAACTTGAAGATGATTCTAAAACGAGTACATAAGTAAAAATCCCCTTCACAGACAAAGTGCAAACTATTGGCTCCTATCATTATCTATCCTCTAAACATAAAATGTCAAAACTTCATCCAGAAATCTTGAAAGAACCAGAAAAATACCTAACTGGCTGTTTAGAAGGATAACCTACCTTCAAGCTAAGATAAACAAAGAAAAAAACACAAAAAATTACAGGACTATAGTTTTCCTGTGATTTACAAAACATAACAAAGACTAAGAGAATATATATATTTATAGAAAACAAAACCATCTTCCCGTTAGAACAGAAAGAGTGTAAACAAGGCTCATCTAGTTGCAAAGATCAATTACTATTTAATCATGGAAAATTGTAGAACGAAATACAGAAACATGACATGGATTGGTTATAGAGAGGTATTTGATAGTGTACCTCACAGTGTGCCCCACAGTGTGTCCCACAGCTTGATCCTGAAATCTTTATAGATCTTCAAAATTACCCCAATAATAACATTTTTAATGCAAAATACACAAATAAGGTGTCATAAAATCTGTACATTGAAGGCAAAATAGTGAGCATTGATTGTGAGAATTTCCAAGGGGACCCACTTTCTCCAACCCCTTTTTTTGTCTGATCCTTATTCTCCTTTCTATTGAATTTAATGATACTGGTATAAAAACTCCGAAAAATACATAAATCACCTATTTTACATGGACAACATGAAGTTATCCGCTAAAGATGTTGATGATTTAGAAAGGTTTTAAAAACTTCCAAAACTTCAGTAATAATAATATAGTTATCGTGTTTGATAAAAGTGCAAAAACCACATTTACGAAAGGTATGGTTGAGAAGACCAATGTCATTTTGCTTGAAATAAATTCTGCAATAAAAGAGCTAAACGAAAATGATGTTTACAGATATTTAGGAATTCAAGAGTCAGATGACATAAAGGAAGAGGTAAACAAAGAAAAGGTTAGAAAGAAATTCTACAGAAGAATAAGAACAATACTAAATACCGAACTCAATTCTCATAATAGAATTACAACTCTAAATTCTCCAGTTGTTGCCTATTGCTTTAATATTATCAGTTGGACTTGAAATAAAAAGAAATAAACGCAAAGTAAGAAAATTAATGGCTTGGTATAATATGCATCATCAGAAGGCGGATGTGGATCTTTTATTGCTATAGTTAATACTGGTTAGGACTTAATCTAACTTGAGCTAACTTACAAAACAACAATTATTACTTAGATTCTACATCTGACTAGATGCTTCAAACCCGGAACCTTGTGTCTCCTAGTCGGACACTCTACCGACTATATATATATATATATATATATATATATATATATATATATATAGTCGGTACTAATATATACTAATTCCTTGCTACTACTCGTTCTCGTTAAAAACGAGACATGAAAACGATTCCATCGTTTCCCACCTGAGGATGGCAAAGTGTATTGCCGAAAGCGCTAGTGTTGAAACTTTCGGTGGACTGTTATACCAGTTCCACCCTGACACCAGAGAGATGGCCCGAAGATTGGAATGGATCAATGAAAAACTTGTCAGACAGGAATTGTCTGTTCAATTCAACAAAACTTGTATAAAAGAAAAAATGCTGCCAAAATACACTTATATATATATATATATATATATATATTGGTAGGTTTTTTCTAGTATTAGAAAATTGAAAACCAATGATAACAATTGCATCTTAAATGTATTGTAGACTATAATGAATAAATAAATAGGTGCATGTGTGTGTGTGTATGTGAATATTTTCTTTATTCATTTCAAACTGACACAAAAGTTGTTGTTTTGATAACATGATTAATTAGCAGGGAATATAAACTTAACAACTATTTGAATTAATAACAACAGTATAAGTATTTATGATGGTGGCAGTACTAGTTATATAGATAAGAAGGTGGCATTAGTAATTTAGGGCAGTCATCATATGGACACATGTGACATAAAGATAACAATGGAAAGTTTAGTAATACTGAGAACTATAACAGTTTATTTACCTTGCCTTTTCGTTATTTGCAGATTTTAACGTAAAGCCGCTTTTTTGAGCGGAGATTCTTTTCGCGTGCAGATGAGAAGTGCCAAAAATACCTTTGTATTATGTTGTAGTGTTTGCATATAGCCATCTACAACGAATTCTCGGTCAGAACCCCAAAGTAGTGAATCACCCTTGTACAGTGTTGATTTTACACCATGATGGAAAAGAAGGACACAGATGCCTTTTTCAATGCGTCATTTGAAAAAAGAAAATTTTGTTAACCGCTAACACTAACTCTGATTAGAACCCATATTCTCGAATCTTCGAGTTCTTTCCCGATAGAGAGGACGCACTAAGTGGCTCCCGACTTGTCTTTCTCTCTGTCTCTGTCTGTGTATCTATCTCTTCTGTCTAGCTTTTACCATGTGATCTCTGAATATCGCCTTTTCTATTGGTGTCTGTGTTCCTCCACAACATTATATGTCATCTTGATTTCAAATAATGATGTATTTATTTAACTAATTTCTCTGCCAGAATGTTACACAATGTGAATTTTGTGCGGAATACAGTTGGTTTAAATTCAGTTTTTGTTCAACAAGACAGGTTGCCATACTAAGCCCAGTCTGCTATATTATATCTACCAGTAGGTAAGGGAAGAAGAGATTCATGCCTTTCCGGAGAGGATTAGCGTGAAGTGAACCGAAGACAGCCTCGTCTAGCAATTGAAGCCAGCCCATTGAGTCTATTACTAACGACGATAACCGTTACATAACATATGCTCCCAATATTAATTTTGATCTTGATGCTAAAATAAACACTATTACCAACGAAATTCATTTTGATTTCTGGTCGGAGTTAAAACTCTGAACTATTGTTTGTATCTTAGTAACATAGTCTGGACAGGACACACGTCAAACGCCAGCTAAACCAGACAGCAGATGTTTTGGTAACTGATGGCCATCGCATTTGCAAAACAAAAAGTCAATTCTCTAGATAGGTATAAGCCAAGATTTACTATTAATAATATTAGATTTACTGTAGACCTACCACTAAGGAAAAGGTATGTAGTGGAGACGCTAAAATATGGGAACTAAGTGGACAGCAACCAGGAAACAACAGGGGGCCAGTTGTAAGTAAGTAATTGTTTTGTTGATAGTTTATAATTAAATTAGTTATACAAATAGTCATTTTCTACCCCGAAACTGGTAATGACCTTGGTCTTTTAACTCACCGCCATAAAGAGAGGGGGGGGGGAGTCAACTGTTGAGATTTTTTATTTTGAAAATCTAACCAATCTAAAATTTCTTTTTTGAAATTTTTATTTTTTAACGTTTTGTTTAAAGAAGATAATAATCTAAGTTAGTGCGTTTGGCGTGTTTCATAAAAAACAAAATAATTCAGAGAATTCTAACATCCTGTTTGTTTCATTCTCACTTCCACTTAACATAGCCGGCGCCACACTATTCAGTGGATGTTAAACTGTATCTAGTATTGAGGTTCCAATTCTGGTGCTATAAGGAGTATGGACTACGCATTTATTACCATTACTCCCAGATTCGGAGTGGTAGTTCCTACTAAAGTCTCATCTGCTGTTTAGATAGATAAAGAAAATAAGTTTTTAAAAATGCATTTGAAAAATTAGTTAAAAAATTGAATACCCAACGACAATGAATAAAACAAAAACGTCTTCGGCATAAAAGAACCCAAGGGTTGACACGCCGTACAACCAACCAACCAACCAACCAACCAACAGCATCAGTTTTGATTACACTAGATGCCAGTTGATACACATTATAAGCAGGTTATTTGATAAGGATTTGAGCATCCAGGGCAATTTTAGCAGCATGGACGATTGCCGAGTTTTCCCTGCTCTGACATCTAATATAAAAGAGGTTGGCTGCACGTTCCAAGCTCTAGCTGTGTTAGCACACCAATTGTAGCCTTATATATATATATATATATATATATATATATATATATATATATATATATATATATATATATATATATATATAAGTGTGTGTGTGTATGTGTGTGTAAAAATATATGAGTTCAGGTACTACAGCCATACAGTAGTATATATATATATATATATATATATATATATATATATATATAAGTGTGTGTGTGTATGTGTGTGTGTGTGTGTAAAAATATATGAGTTCAGGTACCACAGCCATACAGTAGTATATATTATATATATATATATATATATATATATATATTATATATATATAGAGAGAGAGAGAGAGAGAGAGAGAGAGAGAGAGAGAGGGGAAAGAGGGGAGAGAGAGATCATCTGTTTGATTTGTTTTACGGCATATCAACCACGGAGGGTCATTTAACACCAGAAAAGTTTTGAAAGATTAGTAGCGATAGTTTTTAAGAAAATTTTTTAAACTCATTTTTTAAAATTTATTTATTTATTTATTTTTTTGGTAAACAAATTTTCTATTAAACTCATAAATGAGACCCTAATAGTTATTATCACTCCGAGTCATAGTGGACCTGGGAGTAATGGTGATGAAGGGGTGCTCAGACACCGCCTTCTAGTACCCCTATGATAATATGATAATAATTGGAGGGGGCTCTCCGTCCACCCGTCTAGCTTAAATAAGGACCGAAGAGAAGTGTTGCATGTCATGGACTGCTCATCCACTTGGGTTCCATCCTTAAGCATCATGGGTCACCACCCAAGGCCTACAGAGGTGCAGTCGGTGTATTCTAAAGCCCCAGCCGACAGGGCTGGAGATCATTTGTAAATAAAGTTAGTGATTTTATTAATGCAACTGATCTCTCAAACACAACCGGAACTTTTACTTTAGTCCTGTAATCGTTTTTAAAATCTTCTTTACACGAAACTAACTTCTCATTTACAAATAAAATCAATTCTTCTCAATGCCTCGTAATTTTCAAGCAGAAACCGGTATGTCGATGCATTTAGACATTGCGTCATGTTTATTAAAAGTACATGAGTCTATTACTGGCGTCTGTCTGCGTTCACGGCGACCTTCAAAATGGCGAGACAGATTGAGAAACTAGAAGACTTACGAACGGGCGTTTACTGACTGGCAGTGGCCAACTCGAATTGCCGGTTTGTTTCGAATTGAAAGATTAATAATACCGCCAGGAAGAATAATTGAAAAAAAGGAGAAAAAAAAGTCTGAAAATGAAACGAATCCATACACACCCAATACACACATACATACTTATATACGCACCTAATGCACACACACACACACACGCATGCGTGCACACACAAATATACGTAATTATATATAAAAGTTACATAAGTTTACACATGCGCGCACACACGCATATATATATAGAAAGAGAGAGGAAGAGAGAGAGAAAAAGATAGATAGATAGATATATAGATAGATAGATATAAATAGAAACTTGCAGATAGATAAACTATCATTCTTACAAAAGCAAGTGTACAAAAAGTTATCAACACTGAAAAGTAATTAACGAACCGAGTTCAAATGACAGCTCTGGTAGTTTAACCTTGTATTAACTTTGCACTAGTTCAACTTTCATAAGTCAAGTGAGAAATGAATCCCTATTGATAATACAATGTAACACGAATATAACATAGGCCGGGTGTATTGCCCGATGCCTGAGGTGCCCTAAAAGAGAAATGTCGTCTGGATCGAGCATTATTTTACACATGCCTTCGTATGAGCTTTGGTTTGTGCCTGGCCCCCTCCCAAAAAATCCGTTGTGTTAATCTGATCTGGAGAGAGATCAGGAAAATATACCTGTTCCGGGTTAGCTCAGTCGGTAGAGCAACTTCTTCGAATTCACAAGGTACCGACCCTCACTTACTCAGTGCATGAGCAACACAGCTTGGTCTGTGCGGTAAAGTGGGGAGCTGATGGTAAATGTGGTTCTCCCTTTACTGACGAAAAAAAAAGCTCCGCCTACTTTAGTACTTACTTATAAGTAACTTGAAGAAGAGATAGGAACTTCCAATTAACCAAATACGGAAATCTAGTAGATCATAGGATATATATATATATATATATATATATATATATATATGTGTGTGTGTGTGTGTGTGTGTGTGTGTTTTGTGTGTGTGTGTGTGTGTGTGAAATGGGCTGACACTGTATAATAAAATAGCACCCAGTTAAAATATTAGTCGCTCTACCGAAATGCTAGTTAAACTAAATACCAATATTTTATCAAAATGATCAAAAGCAAAAGTGATGACGTATGTATTCATACAAGCCCTTCACGAATGGCAGCATGTGATACATGGTCATTTTTTGTGGAGTATAACTGATTTGAATTTAGAGGATCTTTTTTATGCTTAGATCGGTTTGTATACCGAGGACGAGAAATCCAGTATACATAATTATTTACCCTTAGCTTGAGAGGAGAAAGATGTATTTGTGCCTTTATTTGGGGCATTTGTGAGATGAAAAATACCAACAGCTTTTTCCAGGATTTGAACTTGTGATAACCATACCTATTTGCATGACTAGTGATGTTTGGATGCCTTTTTAAATAGGGTTTTGGTTTCCCATTGAAAATTTTGCATATACCTAACATATATTGTTTGCTATTATCTGGGGATTTCACCACCCGTAGGTCTTATTGGGCATAATCTACTGCAGATAACTAGGCCTTATTGTATATCTATAAATGGCTGGAAATATAGTCGTGTAAACGTGCACATATTTCGAACAGATCACATATGTGCATTAAATGAACTGAATGACTATATTTTAGTTAGAGTAACGCAGACATAAAGTCTACTGCGCTTGCCAGATGTCAGTTTCTCGACTATGCGATTTTCAAACCAAGTTTTAAAATCGCATAGGCGTGAATCACATAGGCGAGAACCTGACAGTTACCATGTCTTTGCTACCCTTATATATATATATATATATATATATATATATATATATATATATATATATATATATATGCTTTTATTCATATAAGTACGCTTTTATTTACATAGACCATGAATATTTCCGATAAATGAAGGTTTTCTTTGTATGAAGTGAATTTTTTATGGCCATGTTACTTTTAGTTTTTTAGTTTTAAATTCTATCTGAAATGTTTGAGTTTAGAATTACACATTTTTGTTAAACTGAAAGAAACAATTAAATGACGGGGGACAAGGATTTCACACTAGTCTGTTAAAGTTAGAAATGCAAAAATAAACATCCCACTTCTTTCCCGTCTGCCTTGTTTTCTAATATCTACCATCCTACATACCTAGATTCCTGTGTAGGTATCTCACAATATTTCATTTCTTATTGGATTTTTATTCAAGGGAAATACGATCTCTCTCCCTCCTACAATAGTTTTTAGCGTTATTTTATGAAATATATATTAAAACATTACAGCAATTATATATATATATATATATATATATATATATATATATATATATATATATATATGAAGAAGGAGAGAATGACGAAACGGAAGAAAAAGAAGGAAAATATCGAGCAAGTCAACATTTTTATTGTCGGAAAAAAGAAAAAGTAACCGAATAAGCCAAGATAATAAATATTGAAAATTGTTCAATACATACTTGTTTAGGGAACAGTGACAGTGTTTCTCTGAGAATGATCTTCAGGAGAATTCTGACAGGAAGTGGTTGATACAAACGGATACCTCTATACTTAAACATGAAAAATTTGCAGAAAAGGAGTAAGAAACCGAAACGCAGTAGGTTGAGGAGCAATTCTTTAGAATTTGAATATAATGTAATAGCCAGTTTTTCTTCCATGCAGAGAAAGGAAAATTTGTCACTTCGAGCTCTTTTAATAATCTCCAACTTCAGAATGGGGTCCACGCCATATTTGTTTTTAATATCCCATACATACATATATTTCTCATATGCAAAGCTTGTGAAATCTTTTCTTAACAGTAACCTTGAATGAACTCAAGTAGTGTTTTTTAAAATTATTTTCCCCATCAATTTGTATATTCGCCTTGTATATAATTACATTCACTTTGGCATTTACCATCAAGAAGATATTCTATTTTTTATCATAATTTTTTGTTATTCAATTAATTAACTTTCGTTAATTTAACTAATATTTCCAGCAATATTCACATATAACTGTAATTTAATGGTGTTTTACGGTTAAATATTTCATACAGTTCGTTATTGGGTGAAATTTTAAAATTATATTTTATGAAAGTCTTTTTATTTCAAGGTTTGTACAACATAGTGGTAATGAATTTTAGTCTGAAATGATTTCTAATAACGTGTACGCAAAGTGTTTGAATTTAGAATTGTTCTTTCTTCGGTTGTCTTATATATATATATATATATATATATATATATATATACATTAAGGTGGATAGATTTTGTCCTTCATTATATTCTAATGTGAAATTTTCATGTTAGTAATGGAGAAATCTTAATTGATAAAGAAAGGCACTTTTATTGAAAAAGAGATTTTGTCATGTAAAATAATGTAGCTCTTTCATCATTAGGGTAATCTATCCTTGAATATATATATATATATATATATATATATATATATATGTGTGTGTGTGTGTGTGTGTGTGTGTGTGTGTGTGTATCAGTTATTTTCATTTTTGCGTAATTTAGAGGACAACTTACCAATCATACCCTTCTCTCTCTCTCTCTCTCACACACAAAAACACACATAGACACACACACACACACATATATATATACATATATATATATATATATATATATATATATATGTGTGTGTGTGTGTGTGTGTGTGTGTGTGTGTGTGTGTGTGTGTGTGTGTGTGTGAGTGAACATTTTGTAGGTTTTTGCTAGAAAAACATTTTTTTTAATATAGGCAATTCATTTTTGTCTTCCATGTAAAATTACCTATCACTGATGATGTATGCTGTCACGATTGACAACCAATATAAGTAAACTCGACCGAGTAAATAATCAACCATAATGTATAATCTCAAACAAGAATTATAGTTTCTTTTACGGTGTATGTCGATTGACGATGTCGATTGAGAAGAATAATTATATGTTTCATACATCGTTATCTTCGTTATTGTAAGTAATTTAAGGCATGTGTACCAGACAAAGCCATGCTTGATCAATAATAACAATATTGGCCCCTTTTCAGTGTGGATTCACTATCATATATTACAGAAAAAAACATAGAGTTAATACGATAAATTGTGAAAATATAAATGTAAAAAGATCGATAAACTAACAAAAACAATCAATTCAATTCATGGGTAAAACTTTATATTTCATCTTTATTTTATCAAAGACTTCATTAGAATGAATCGACAAACTAAAAATTTAAAAACGTAGACAATGAAGAAAAGAAATAAAAAGAACAAAGATAGATTGAAAAAAAGAAGAAAGGGGAAGGGAGAAAGGAGAAAAAATATCTGGATTCCATCCTTAGAGTAAATATAGACATAAGGTTAAAAATCATTTTATACAATCGGCAAGGAAGTACGTGCAGAAAAAAGTCTAGAACTGATGGAAAATTTTGGATGCAATTTCAATATTTTGAGCAAGAATTAAGGTATTTGGCAAATCTTCATTATTCTGTACATACGATGATATTTCCATTCGTCTAATGGGAAATGTTAAAGAATATAAATCTACTTTAAGCTTTCTTATGGCCAGTTTAGCTCAGTTGTTAGAGCATCTGCCTAGCGAACGAAAAGGCTCCGCGTTTGATACCGGCCCTCGCCAATTTAGCTACATGAGTAACACAGCTTAGATCTATGCAGTAAAAGGAGGTGCTAATACTAGGTGTGATGCTCCATCTCTAGTGCAGAAAAAATCTACCTGGTTTAGCGCTTGTTAAAAGGGGATAGGTTCCCTCGCTATTTAGCTGATAGGCAACTTTATTGTAGTCGATTATTACTTTTAGTTTAAAGGTGTTTAAGAACAAACACTTATTAATTACCTACCTTGTAACAAATATAGTCATTATCAATGCCGTTATCAATTGTGATATAAGTCTTCAGTATTTGTTTGTTTTCCTTTTCATGTCCTCAGTACTTTACTCTCTTGTATACGTAAAATCCAATTCCGAAAAAGTAAGATTCACTTTAACCTAGTTTGCTGTTTTCATATTATTTTTTCACCGTTTTTGGAATCTTTTGAATTTTCGAGAATAGATCGGTAGAGCATTCGCCTAGGAATCGCAAGGTTCTGGGTCCGATGCCGGTCGTCGCCAAAATAAATACATGAGTAGCACACATGCTGTAAATCATTTGAGGACCTGACGGTAGATGTGGCGCTCCATCAAAAAAATCTCTCAGTTGTAGCGCTAGCAAAAAGTGAATGGACACCCTCGCAGTTCTTGGAAAGCCGCCCTAACCACAGCGTAGTTGGGATCAGGTAGAAGATGGAGGAGAATCGTGGATAATTGTGGAGACTTGCTGTCACTCGAACTACTAGTAATTAGTAATAAGACTAATAAAGATAGTAACTTAATACTTTCATATTTTCGTTTCGTTGTGCCAGGAATCTTTAATGGTAACAGTAGTAGTACGGTCGGTGGGAAGAGTTTTCGCGTCAATCAGTTCCCTATTTTACCGCACATATCCAAACTGTACTACTCAGACCAGTATCGAACCCGGAACCTTGTTGTTCCTAGGTAGATACTCTACCGAGTGGTGGGTTAACTTTATCATGGCATTTAAATTGTAAACTAATTGTAAACAGAATCTAGAACTTAAAATCATTTTAAAAAACTAATACATTTCTGGGTGAAATTATCTATTTAAAGCATCAGAAATTATTTAATACAATTTTTCCAAAAAGCACTGACATAAAAACGAATCTTATGCAAGTATTGTCAGAGAGCAACATTGCTCTTTTTCTCGTAGTAAAAAATGCGATTTGAATGGCTGTAATATGGAAGATCTACTGGTTCAAATAAAAAGAGAGAATGTCATAATTTGTTCGCTAAGATTTCATTTTAATGTACAATGTACCCGGTAGCCCTGGTGTGAAACAAAACAGTTTAGTGTTTCTGTTTGGTATATTGGGTAACTATCACTAAAACATAGTTTCTTTATATTTTCTTTTATCGAGTTGTCGTTTTAACACAGTGACAGACGGCAAGTCTTTCTACATTCTTTTACAGTTGCATCAAGGGACATTAAAAGCATAACAATCACAGACAAGTGCTTAAACCTCTCTTTTCTACCCCCTACAAGCCACAGTCCGTCAACTATATACATGTAAAATTCTTGATAGCCAGCAACGACAAACTAATTCAGCGTCTCAACCAATATCAAACGCTGTTTTAAATACGTCAGCTAAGGAACCCGGATGTTATTATCGGCATTCTAAAGCTTCATCTTACACAGAAATCCTTTGGCTAATAACGCTATTTGTTTTTACTAATCTAATTTATATGTTTATTGTTTATAGCAGTATACTAGCAGAGATAGTGCCATAGTTGCGATTTGGTGTCAAGATCTTATGTCTTGTGGAAAACGGGTTGGGTAAATATCTACTAGCAGTGGTATACGGCGTTGTTCGGGAGAAAGGCTGGAGGCGCGCGGTGTACTGGTTAAAGTCGTAGGAAATGAACTCGTCGACCCGAGTTCAAATCCTGGACGAAGTAACAGTTCAAATAATACCCTTGGGAAAGGTATGGATCCAACTATTCTCCCACCAACTATGGGTAAATAGTAGGACAGACTGAGCTCTTTAACCTTGGTTAGGCAACCGGTCTAGGAGAAGGAAAACTCTGAATTCAAACCTGTTAAATTACTAGAATAGGTTCAGTCCTAATTAGTGATCCATTTCATTAATCTAACCTAAAGATAAAAGAACAAATATTCTAAGAAAATAATTCTTATGCACATTTAATAAGAAATTTAAAAATTACATAAATGCCCAACAAAAAAGAATTTTAATCATAAGAAATTTTGTTTAGTTTCCGAGAAGGCAAAAATGTCTGCTATTCCACCTTCTTCAAATATATAAAGTCATTTTTCAGTTGCCAACATTGAGTTGGCCATGTGTAAAACATGGAATGAATATCGTTTAGTACACTATTTGACTAGATTTGAACTGACATGCCATGTTAGTTTTTTTGGTCGGTTACTCTATTTGCCATTAAACAAATAAACTAACCAACCAAAAAAAAAAAAAAAAAAACATTGACAATGAAGCTGACCTCCTAATGGGTTATTTAATGCCGAAATTTGATTAATTTATAAATGCTTTATTCAACAATATTTTCAATGTTCCATTGTTCTTTTTATTTATTTATAATCAGTTATAGGATTTCAAGTATTCAATCTCATACAAACAATTTGCACGTAATTATATGGTTTTAAATATTCCTATCCAATATTCATTATTTATACATAATTATATATTTTATTGTAATTTCGTATCTGATAATAATCATTTGTTTTTGCAAGGTTATATTGTTTGAAGTATTCCTATCTAACACAAATAATTTGCAAGCAATTATATGATTTCAAGAAACTAATAATAAGAGTAAACAATTATAACTATTCTTAATACAAATAATTTATACACAATTATATGGTATCAAACATTCATATCTAACACAAATAACTAGAATAGTTCATAATAGACTTGAACCTAACAGGTACCACCACTTCAGATCAGAATGTACCTTAGAGCAATTACAATAAAGAGGTACTCCACATTCCCTAGAACTCCAGAACTGCAGCCTCAACATCGGCTCGCTGATTTCACTTTTTTTGGGGGGGGGGATAGAAACTGTTTTAAAAATTATTACACTAAAATTATTCAAGATAGTGACACACAAAGTGCACAGTTTTATAGAAAAAAAACTTTTCTTAAAGTGTATTACGTCAGTAGAGTATCTGCCTAGAAGCCACAAGGTTCCGGTTTCGATACCGGCCCTCGCTAACTTAGCATATGTGTTGCACAGCTTAGATCGGTGTAGTAAAGTGGGGAGCTGATGGTAGGTGTGGCGCCCGACCCCAGACGCAAATACAATCTCTCGTCTAGCACTGTCCAGTTGATACCGACAATAGGCCACTCTGCCTACTTTACTTACTGCTATTTGATGTATATACTGTTAGTTTCATATATAAAAGTGTCAGTGAAATTCTTACCAAACACGAGTTAAGATATTTTCATGCAAAACTAGCAGCAGTTGTAATACATTTGTTTCAGATCATCTACATATCAATAATAGGAAGTGTATAACTGAAAAGATTGAAATGAGTAACATGGGAATTCTAGTCAGCAAATAAATGGTTTAGTTCTACGTAATTCGTAATTCAGTTAATAAAGTTGGTTATTGTCTGCCTGTTGAACTGTTTTGATTCGTAATTTCTCTTTCACTCTCACTGGTTCCATAACCAGATTTGCTCCTGGGAACGCTAATCATGTAGCGTATCTTGGGCACGAATAGCCAGCAGCGCCCATCTCTCTTCGGATCTATAATTGGTTTGTATTTAGTTATCCTTTTCGTAAACCACGTATTATACCAAGGTTAACGAACCCAGTCTGCCCTACAGTTTACCCATAGCTGGAAGGAGAATATTTGGATTCATACTTTTCCCAATGGTATTAGTACCAATTGAAATGCAAACAGTCTGGTTCAGGGTTTGAACTCGGACAGCCGAGACCACTTCTCCCAACGACAACCGTTACGCGACGAGTGCCACCCAATTCATTACTAAAGGAATGATTAAATCTTAATAAGTGAACTTGCCGAAAGAGTGAAGCCGCTATTTTAAACAATATTAAAAATGAAAATAAAACCATCATATTTCTTATCTGATTCCGTTTTATTTATTTACATTACATAAATGAAGCTTGGTCTATAGGCTATCAGTAAGTTAACAGAAAGTTTTCAGTTACGTAAATAACCGCAAATACTTCAAAAACTAATGATACCACAAAATTCCAATACATGCTGACATATATAAACACACATGAAATAAGATTTAATTCTGCAAAAATATTACAATATACGTCCTATAAAAATATGACATTAATAACGTCCAATAATGTTCCATACAGCAACAAGAGTTGTCTATTCAATATTAACGACCTGTTAAAAATCTGCAATAATAACATACCATAGAAGTATCGTCTTATAAATAGATAGCAAAAATAATGTACAGACAGCACTAATAATCTTTCTATATAATAATGATATACGTTAAAAAGATTAAAAAAACGCCTACCAGAATAATATAATAATAATAATAATAATAATAATAATAATAATAATAATAATAATAATAATAATAATAATAAGTGTTAGCTGATGGTTTGTCACTCAGACTCCAGTGAAAGACCATCAGCTAACACTGATGTGAAAACTCAAATAATAATAATAATAATAATAATAAAACCTCTAACAAGAATAACGCACTATATATATATATTATATATATATATATATATATATATATATATATATGTGTGTGTGTGTGTGTGTGTGTGTGTGTGTGTGTGTGTGTGTGTAAAATATGAAGATAAATTCGACGAAATGTAAATAAAAAAAAGTATTCCAAAAGATTAATTTATTTGTAGATGGTGAACTTAGTCGAAGTTAGTCGACAGGCAAATTTTTCACAATTACGATACTGAATAGGAATATATATTATTTAGATTTTTGGGTTTGTTGTCCTTTATTGATATAAGTGTTATAAGTGTTTCGACTGATATGCCCTACAAATGTTTCTTGTCGAACTTGTGAATCTTCTCGTCGGATTCGGGGGCCTTTATGTGATAATTGGAAGCCTTCATGGAACTTCGAACTGAACCCTTTATTTAATCCAATGGGGTATTCATATAAATGAATAGGAATAGTATTAAATGAAATGGAAACTGTATAAAACAAATTTCAATTTAGGTAATAACTATAATATCTATTCACACGGCTCCTACAACTGAATATGGCAATAGAATGAACCAGCTGATATATTCTAGTAACAAAATGAATATTTCAATGATTTCAATTGTCTGCATAACTTCTAAAATTTCATTACCCTACCAAATTTATCGAATCCATTCTTATAGCAAGGCATTTATCAAACCCTTGGACAGTGTCATCAGCCTCAAGGGATCAGTATCTACCTTTGGTGATCCCTAAAGTAACAGTAAACCTAACTAATCCAAATGACCACCAGCGTTGACAACTGTTGCCATAAAACGTTATTTATGGGGTACATATATAATCTGTCCTCACCCACAACGTATAACGGATGGGGAGGAGAGAAGAAGAACCCGAAGAGATAATTGATATATAAATGAGGAGTTCAAATTCTAAAATCTAACAATACATTCACATCAGCGTATGGGAGAATTTGTTACTTATTTGTGACTAAATGGGCATTTAAAACTACTATATCTTCGCACTTTAATTTTGTTTAAAGCATCTCGAGACAATATGCAAGGAGCGTAACTCAGACTTTTATTGGCATCGAGAATGGAATTAGCAAATTCAGTTCGAATTAATGCTGAGTAATATATATATAAAGAGCCCATTAAACGAATTTTAGTTAAGGAGAGGTTTCGTTTTCTTCAGACTTTTTTTTCAATTTGCAGTGTATCAGTTTCTCTAGTTTTATGTTTTAGGATTAGGATTCCATTATTCCACAATATTTAAAAACTGACTACTAGACGTGGGATTAAACGCATGTGTTCTTTATATATATATATATATAATATATATATATATATATATATATATATATATATATATATATATATTATGAGTGAGCAGGATTTCGCTGAAGATGGCTGAGTAATACAGGTCCAACAGACCTATATTCTTTGAATAAAGAACTCTAATGTATTTTAGTCTAAATTTCTGAGGCATGAAATGATTCTTATAAAGTGATGTCATCGAATTAGAGTCCTCATCTTGTGTTGAATATCCATTTTTCTTACTCTCCTTACTATTCACCTGCTATCTTCTTCTACCTTCCTTACTGGCCAGATTCTCTACTCTTCCTCTTCTTGGATTGACTTCGGTGTTTCTTAATCTCTGTGTCCATCTTGTTGGTTCTTATCTTAATAAATACAAAGACGAGGTATATTTTCGACGTCTTTATTTACTCCCAAACCCATTCAACTCTGATTCTTTAATTAACCCTTTCTTATGACCAAAACAACCAATTAGAGAACTGCAAAAAGGTCAGCCAAAGGCTATTACCTGTCTACATGAATTCTTGTATGAATTATTACATTTAACCCGTTATTTTTAAATTATACACTTACCTAACATAATAAATAGGTTACCGATTAAGTAACACTTGGTTGTCATAGTAAAAACATTTTGAACTTTGCAGAAAGCATGTGGTCACATCATCATCATCATCATCATCATCATCATCAATTTCTGTGCACTTCCTTCCAATTTTGATTGTGTTCATTTCTACCATATTTACTAGCACACTCTATTATCTCATTCATCATCTATCAACTTGTTTCCAACAACGATTGTTATTTCTTTGGCACCATTCTATTAATTTTCTGAACTGTCTGATATTCTCTCTAATATGCCATGTTCACTTCTGTTTTCTTGTTGTATAATAACATCTGTTATCTCTTACTTTGATCTTCTCTTTGATTCAGGTTGTTTAATTTTTATCTCTAAAGATTATTCCTACTATTGTTATTTCTGTTGATATTTGTGATTCTGAGTTTGTTTTCGGCTGATTTTGTTTCCACCTTTCATATCCATATTTCATAGCTGGTAAACATAGGCGCCCGTGGTGTGATGGTTATCGTCGTAGGAAATGGACACGGCGACACGAGTTCAAATCCTGGACGAGGCTGGTTGAATTTTACCTAGTGCTTATATCCTTGGGAAAGGTATGCATCCAGCTTTTATCCTTCCAGTTATGGGTAAATAATAGGATAGACTGGGCTCTTTAACTTTGATGTGACAATCGGTTTACGAGAAGGAAAACTGAACTCAATCCTGTTAAAATCCGTTTAAAAATTGACCTTGAGTCACATCCTTCTCTTTTGGATGGGTTTGTTTTTGTGTGTAAATGCGTGTGTGTGTGTGTGCCTAGCAGCGTTCTGTGTTTTGACTGGAAATCATTCGTAATGTTTTTTTTATTAAGAAAATACAAATAGAAATTACTGAAAAACTAAAAGCATTATTTGAAGACAGTCACATTTATCTAACATTACACAGGAAGGTGCTATAAATAAAAATTATAGCAAAATAGGGGCTTTTTTTTTTCAAGGGAGGTGATTTTAAAATAGAGGAAAAGAGTAAACTCCCTTGCAAAGCGTGACATTTTATAGTTTGTATATGGAAATACTTAGCAAGATTTTAAATGTGTCCACACACACACACACACACACACACACACACACACACACACACACACACACACACACATACATACATTGGGATGCATATGTATGACCTTTGATGAACCATTTTATAAACAAGGTTTTATTAAAGACTAGATTAAATTTCTTTTACTGATTTTTCTTCTGCCTTTTCAAAAGATAACGAATGTTTGGTTCAAGCTTGAATAGAACTTGTCCCAAGATTTCTTCTCGGGTGATTTCAAACTTCATTGAACATTTTCACATATAAAGTCATCGACTGAGATAAAATTGGATTTTATTGTTTTTGAATTACATATTTTTTGATCAGACACAGGGAAATCATTAAAAGAGTATTAAAAATCTTATCTACTAATAAAACCTGTTTATACAATTCAATATATATATATATATATATATATATATATATAATATAATAAATATATATATAATATATATATATGTGTGTGTGTGTGTGTGTGTGTGTGTGTGTGTGTGTGTGTACGGAATCTGAAACCGACTACATTTGGTAATATAGACTTCATTATCTAATATAAAATGAAGAGGAAACGTCAACTAAGCTTGTCTTTTGATTATCCTTTTAGAGAAATTTCTCTTAGAGCCAAAGATTTTTAATGGTTGGCTCGAATTCAAATCTCAGAGGAGAAATGCTAACTTTGATCATAAACCTGAGAAGTATGCACGAATTTGCTCTTAAAAGAATTCGTTATCCCAACCAATGATATTAATATTCTGAGGGGCTTGCATTGTCTTTACATTAGTGATTCAATTCTTAGAAGTTACTAAGATTTCTTAGATTGCTTATGGTACCTGGTAAGTGGTCACCCATCATGGTTTAGTTCTTTTTTTAGTTTCTTTGTTTCAGTGGCATATCAACCTTTGTGGGTTATTTAATGCAGATGCAATCTTTGTAGTAGAATAGTAGTGATCCTATTTAGTCCAGAGCTGGAGACACCCATTATGGATCAGAGTCATTTCTGGTTAATTTCATTGATCTAGAGATGAGTTTTTATTTATTGTTGTTATTTTGGTAGTTTTGCTTATCTAGCACACGAGTAACTTCCGGTATCTATTGTTCCTAAGTGGTCACCAATCTAAGAACTGAAACTTAATTTTGAAGGTCTAGTAAGACTTGAAAGTAACTCTTAGAATACAGCAAGCTGGCGGATACCCCTGTTCCAGAGTAGTCACCTTATTACGGTCAATTCACACTGAAAGCACTAGATCACCGAGGTTAAGCAGCGATGAGTCAATTCAATTCTTGATTGGGTGACCACTTAAGCATTAGCAGGTACTGTAAGCAACCCGAATCGTTTGTTTATCAAAATGACTTGATTCGGTATTAAATCACACCAAAAGGATTGCTATACCGTGAAACAAAAACAAAAAAAAAACAACTAATAAGTAGTTACCCATGAAAATACTGAACAGGGTGAGCAGTGCTTAATTTTGATGATCTATCAGACACAAATTCATTAATGATGACTTGATAGCTTAAATTTGACACAAAGCCGCAAGTTTGAAGCACCAAGTATGGATCAAATTCATAACTCAGTGACAATTAATCTACATTACCAAATTGCTAATCATAGAGCGAGAAGTGGTAGTGAAGGATTTATTAAGTCAAAACGGCTTTTAAAATATTGCTGGGTTGAAGATGCTATATTCAAACCTTGAACGAGTATTTTGCTCGATGGTGCAGTGGTTTTCTGAAAGATCTTTGCTTAAAGACCAACATTCTAGATTAAAACACACACACACACACACACATACACACATGGATCAATTCAAATCTAGTAGAATTCTTAACCTCACGTGGAAATGTTATCAAGTTTTGTGACTATTCCTTTAAATATATATTTTTTCTTTTTGTTTATGATATTTGTTATTCCTTAGTAATTCTTGGTACAAACTCATAAGTGACATTCTACTGAGGTCACCTGCACATCGGTATAGGGCGACCTGCAAAAACCTACATCAATCAGCACTGTGCGGATTCTATATGCTGCGCAGAAGTCTTCCCAGAGGCGATGATTGATAGGGACGGCTTGTGTGTGTGTGTGTGTGTGTGTGTAAGAGGGAGTGAGAGAGAGAGAGAGAGAGAGAGAGAGAGAGAGTCATGGACATTCGTGTTGCCAGTACGACATGAAGATGAGGATGATGATGATGATGATGATGATGATGATGAGGAGGAGGAGGAGGAGGAGGAGGAGGAGGAGGAGGACATTCCTTAGATTTATGGTTAGAGTGAAAATGCATACGTTTTTTTTTCATCAAAGCAAATCATATTTTCTTGAAAAAGTATATTCTTTAATATAACATGATAGTGGGAATAAGCCAACTTTATCACAATGGAGCCATATCTATTGGGTAGCTAATGAGGCTCGAACTCACAAGTAACTACTTGCGAGATAAGTACTCACAAGTAAGTCATTCAACCATGAAAGTTGTGATTAGGTTCAAATGCACGTTCTTGTCAATGAATTTGTTATAGCTTTGTTTGTGATTCATAAGACGTAACAGTGTGATAAATACGCATTAGGGCGTAGACGACAAACGGGTCATTTCCCTTCCTATCCCCTCTGGATTAACAGGTCATTTATACCCCTTGGGTCGGACGACAGATCCGTAATGGTTATTGCCATTGAGAATGGGCACGGCGAAACTAGTTCAAATCCTGGACGAGGCTGTTCGCATTTCACATTGCGCTAATTCCATTGGGAAATGTATGCATCCAACTATTCTCTCACCAGTAATGGGAAAGTAGTAGGGTAGACACTTGATATGGCAACCGGTCTAGGAAAAAGAAAAACTCTGAATTCAAACCTGTTAAATTCCGCACAAGAAATTGACCTTGTATTACATCCAATTCTTGCGGAAGGGTTGGTGTGTATATATATATATATATATATATATATATATATATATATATATATATATATATATGCGCGCGCGCGCGTGTGTGTGTATGTGTATGCGTGTTAACATATTGATATATTTACAAAATCCCCAGAATCATACGATCCATCTATCTATCTATCTATCTTGAGGATGTTTAAAAAATATTCTCAACTTTCTAATTGGTGATGTTTAAATTGTTTTCAATCTAACAACTATCTACAAGAGTTGTCTAAGATATTTCCAGAGTGGGTTAACCCCTTGAACCCATCGTTAAAGTCTTTGGCGCGTGGTTTAATGGTTATCCTTGTAAGAAATGGATAAGGCGAGACTAGTTCAAATCCTGGACAGGGCTGTTTGCAATTCATATAGCGCTAATACCCTAGGGAAAGATATGAATCCAAATATTCTCCTTCTAGCTATAGTGAAATTTTAGGACATACTGGGCTCTTTAAACTTGGTTAGGAAACCAGTTTAGAAGAAGAAAAACTCCGCTTAAGAAATTGATCTTGTGTCATATCCTGCTTGTGCAAAAGTGTTGGTAAATATGTAAAAAAGATGACAAATCTGAACTCTTTCAACCCTGTACACTTCTACTTCCACGAAATGTCGGATAGGGTATAAGATTAGAAAATGACAGAGCTGACACAATACGAAAGAATGGATGTTCGATTGAGGCTGGAGCATGACGCTATCATTTTGAATGTTAAATACTGTTGCCGCTGAGTAGAGTGACTAGTTTTCATGTCTAAAGTTTATGTTCATGAATTCTACTCTCTTATCCTTAGGGATGTATTCTTTAAAAAACTATATATCTATCTCGTTTTGTTCTTACTTATCTATCTGTCTCAGAATATGGTTGATTGATTGATTGATTTTAATGGTACGTCAACTCGTTTAGGGTTATTTGTGCCTAGAGTTGAGGAAACGCGTTTATTGTACATTTATATTTACATTTTTGAAGTTGTTTCTTAAGAGGATTCTTTTTGCACGGAATAAGTTTTAAACAGATATGTTGATCCCATAGATGAGACCCTAACATGTACTACCACTCCGAGCCAGAGTGACCTTGTGAACAGACTGTTCTTATCTACATGTTTATTTACAAATACTTACTAAAAGACCTTTATGTGAACTAACCAATTATAAGTAAACCAATCACACAGGCCATTACTACTGAGGAGTGAGTTTGATTCTCACTGGGTACACTATATACTTAAGAAGGGAGACGTTTGTTATGGTCGTAAGAAATGGACTCAAGTTCAAATTCTGGACAAAGCTGATTACATATCATTTCGCGTTAATTTCTTTGGAAAAGGTATGAATCCTTATGTTCGTCCGTTCAGCTATAGGTAAATAATAGGACAGACTGAGATCTTTAGCCTTGGTTAAGCGACCAGCCTTAGCAGAAGGAAAGTTCTGAATTCAAACCAGCTGTGCTCCGCTTTAAAATTGACCTTATGTATCATCCTGCCCATGGAGGGATGAATAAATACAATACATATTCATCACCCCCACCCCCGTACATATAGTTGGAGGGAGATTAGTTTGATGCATACTTTTTCCAGAGGTCTTAGCGCTATGTGAAATGCAAACATCGTCACCCAGGATTTGAACCTTGGTCACCAGTTCATTTCTTACGACGATAACCATTGATATATATATATATATATATATATATATATATATATATATATATATATATATATAGAGAGAGAGAGAGAGAGAGGGGGGGAGAAGAGAAAGAGAAAGAGAGAGATGGTCATGGAGAAGAGAAAGAGAAAGAGAGAGATGGTCATGGTGTAAAATTGGGCTTTGCTTAGTAAGTACCTACACCTATGCACATCCGTTGATGAAATGTAATTTTTAGTGGGTTTATTTATGATTTAAAAGTGTTGGATAACAAATGAGGGCTTTGGTTGTTTGGTTGGTTGAATGGTATTACGGTATGTCAATCCTTGTTAGGTTATTTAATGTCAAAGTCAATGCAGCCAATTATATGATTTTAAATGAATATGATAATAATCCTTTGTAACAAAAATGTAGTTTCAAGTAAATATTCTTAATGCAATTGATTTATATCCAATTGCTATTTAATATCAATCATTTTATAACAGTTCTTTTTGCCCAATGGATGAGACTTGGCTAAGTTGGTAGAGCATCCGCCTTGAAACCACAATTCAACGCGTGAGTAGCACAGCTAGATTAATTAGTAAACAGTGTAATAATGAACAGTAGTCATTTACTTTGCTTAGTCTGGAGCACTTAGTAAGATGCACAAGATTTTCTGGGGTCTTTATATAAAATAGATCATTTAATTCAAGTCAGAAGATCAGACCTTGTTACAGTTAACAAGAACAAAATAACTTGTCAGTTAGTGGACTTCACTCTTCCAACAAGGAAATCAATGAAAAGCAAAAAAAAAAGAAAGATAAATACATAGATCTTGATAAAGAATGAACCATTAAAGCGAGACTGATACCAATTCCAAAGAAGCTGGAAAAGAGACTCAAGGAATTGTAAATCCTAGAATCCAAACCTCAGCACTGTTAAGATCAGACAGAATATGGAGGAGAGTCTTGGAGAGTCGAGGAGACTTGTTGTCACTTGAACTGTAGACTCCACTAGTTACTAAGGGTGGGAAAATAATAATAATAATAATAATAATAATAATAATAATAATAATAATAATAATGAACCAAGAAAAGAAGGGGAAAGGGGTCTTGCCAACGTTGAAGATAATGTAGATACGATAATCCGAGCACTTGATGAATACACTAATAAAAGAAAAGACTAATTGTAGCAGCCAGTTAAAAGCAATTACAAGATATTGACAAGCAAAAATACATCAAAAACTAATAAACAGAAATGGGAAGAAAAACAACTAGATGGGTACTTCAAGTGACAGACAAGAGATCAGAAGACATGGACATGACTAAGAAGAAGAAATTTCAAGATAGAAACTGAATCTCTTATAATAGCAGCAAAAGACAATGCCATAAGAACAAACTATATAAAGGCAAAAAAGGGAAGGGTATACATCCAACTACTCTCCATCCATCTATGAGTAAATAGTAGGACAGACTGGGCTCTTATCCTTGGCTAAGTAACCAGTCAGGGGGGGGACTGTGAATTCAAACTTGTTAAACTCCGCTTAAAAAATTGACCCTATGTCGCATCCTTCTCGCGGAGGGGTTGGTAAATATATATAGATAAAGGCAAGAAATAGATAAGACGCAGCAGAATAGCAAGTGCAGAATGTGTGGAAACAGAAATGAATCGGTTAATCATATAATAAGCGAATGCTGCAAACTAACACAAAGAGAGTACAAGATTAGGTACGACTCGGTGGGAAAGGTAATCCAGAAGAATTGTGCAAGAAATTCAATTTTTACTATACAACAAAATGGTATATGAATCGGTTCTAGAGAATGAGACGCATAAAATTCTCTGGGCCCTTGAGATACAGACGGATCACCTAATCTCGACCAGCAGACCATACCTAATATTGATTGACAAGAGAGAACCTGTCATCTTGTGGATTTTACCGTCCCGGTCGACTACCGAGTGAAAAATGAAAAAAGCGAAAAGATAGACACAAATTTGGACCTTTTCAGAGAACTGAGAAAACTGTGGAACATGAAGGTGAAGGTCGTACCAATTGTAATTGGTGCCCTTGGAACGGTCCCCAAAGCTCTGGAAAAGAATTTGTGTGAGTTGAAAATCAGAATAATCGAGACCATCCAAACTACAGCACTATATTCGGTTAGAATAGTCAGAAGCGTCCTGGAGACATGAGGAGACTTGCTGTCACCTTCAGTGAACTACCGGCTACGGCAGGAGGGAAAAACTCCATAATATTAATAATAATGTTGTTATATGCTGTTAGTAAATATTTACCCATCTAAGAAATGAGCAGCATTATCATTAACATCGGTGATCGGGCAAGAACAGATGCTTTCAATATGAATCTAACCATAAGTCAAACCATAACTTGGTTTAGTACAAAGCCACAGGTATAGGGCACTGAACGAGAATCGAACTCATTTACTATGGTTTGCCAGGCTAGCTTGCTAATTATTGTTTGGTTTGGTTTGGTTTGTTTTACGGCATATCAACCTCAGTGGGTCATTTAATGCCGACAAAGTTTTGAAATGTATTCATTCTTAAAAGGATACTCAATTTTTTTTTATAAACACATTTTTCTATTTAGCCCATAGCTGGGACCCTAACAGGTACTACCACTCCGGGTCAGAGTGGACCAGGGAGCAATGGTGGTGGAGGGGTGCTCCATATTCCACAGACCTCCAGAACTGGAACCTCACCATCAGATAGAGTTTAACGTCATTCCCAGGACATGAAGACCCTCATCTACAGCCTTCTAGCACCCATAGGATAAAGGGTTGGGGCTTGCCATAAGGGAAATAGGGTCGGGGCAATCATATAGGTGCTAGGGCTTGATGTGACCAGCCGATTGATCGGTGGGGTCCTCTCCGACCGCTTGTTTAGCCTAAGTACGGGTCTAAATGGAGTTTTGCATGCCATAGACTGCTCAGCCACTGGATTCCATCCTTAAGCATCACAGGTCACCACTCACGGCCAACAGGTGGCCCCATTAGGGGAGTCTTATCCCTCTGCAGAGGTGCCGTCGGTGTATTCTAAAGCCCTACCGACAGGGCGGGCTAATTATTGTACCACGCGAGAAGCTCCGGGTAATAAGTTATAGTTAAGTGTTGGGGGTGATTGATCAATAGAAAGGGGTAAAAGAGAAAGACATGAAAATAATGAAAAAGTACCCCCACTGGAGGGGAAAGGAGTAATAAAAGTGGGGATAATATAGAGAAAATAGTAAAGAAGTGAATTCTATATAAAATGAGTAGATAGAAGAGAAAGGCGAGAAGAGAATAAATAAATAATGCCTCCCCCTCCATGAGAACTTTTATTGATTGGTGGGAGTAACAAAGGTGGGTATAGGGGTGGGAAAATTAAAAAAGAAAACTTGAAGAATGAAGAAGGATAGAAAGGAAAATGAAGGGAAAAAAGATGTAATGAATGAAGTGGTAAAAAGAATGAAGTGTTGGGAATGTAAAAAAGGAAAGGAAAAGAAAAAGAAAAAGAAAAAAGAAAAAGAAATGAATAAAACAAGAAAGATGAAAAGTGGAAAAAAGCGGGAAATAAAGGAAAAAAAGATGGAAGGAAAAAGTAAGAAAAATTAATTGTTAAGAGAATCACGGCAATGATGGAAAAAAGATATCCATTAGAAAAAAAATCATGTAAAGAAAAAAGAAAGAAATATAAAATCATATAAGGATGAAGATCGCGAAGGAGTAAAAAAAGTGCGTGTAGGGGGGGGGGTAGGGGGGAGTCTGGAATAAAAACTTGTATCAATTGGTTCGACAACAACGATTTAATTTCTATTATCCGCGGGAATTTAGATTCTGCTTGCTTTGCCAATAGACTTTACTATTACTACTAATACTACTACTACGTCTGCTGTTACTACAGCCATTACAAAAAATATGCTACTACTACAACTACTATTACTACTACTATTACTACTACTATCTTCACAAGTGTGATGTTCGTTGGTAAATCACAAGGATTACAGTTTTGAGGAAAATCAGACAAAACAAGGTACGATCTTATATATATATATATATACACACATAAGCAAACCAAAAACTTTCTAATCAATAGCCAGGTGCATGAAAATACACACACGTGACCCCCACAGACACACACATACACACACACACACTCTCACACACGAATATATCATGAAGACTTGTAATGCCATGTGTACAATGTTTATATATGTATATATATATATATATATATATATATATATATATATATTATATATATATATATATATAGATGACCGAAGGTCGAAACTAGTTGAGATTAAACAACATACAAGAAATATTCCTGATTGTCTTAATAATAATTTTTGTTCACACTATATATATATATATATATATATATATATATATATATATATATATAAAGAGTCATTACATAAGAAAATTAACTAGATTAACAAGATTAAAAGACAAAAATTTATTGGTCACAGAAAAAATTATATTGAGAAGGAGACATTTTCATGCAATTATTATTATTATTATTATTATATTATCATTGTTGTTGTTGTTGTTGTTGTTGTTGTTTGTAGTTGTTGTCAACTATTTGAGTTTTCATAATAGTAATATCTG
>CM042169.1:47590507-47598007 GCA_023376005.1 Doryteuthis pealeii
GTATGAATATTTAATGTTCAGAACGTGTTGCATTTTGCTTGTGTGCACACTTAATTCTGAACTGTTTGAAATGTAACCGTAAGTGATACCATTTTTCTTTCTTTCTTTGGAAATTCCATTTTTTTGTTGATCAAAATATTCATCCACTTCTAAATGCATTCGAGTGAATTTACATACGTTGGAATGTAGGATAGGTCTTTAGATACAATTACCTGTCAACAATTTATGATTCTAACTTAAGCACGGTATTATTTTATTGTCTTTCTAGCAAAGTCACCCATATACAAACCACATATGGCTCCCAATAATATGCAGAGTGTTTCAAAGACATTTGGTTATGCCCTCAATTCCAGTTTGATACAGGCCCTCTCCAACGCGGCGTATGAATAGCATCCCTTGAATATACGCGGTAAAATTTGGCGCTCTACCTCAGACGTAAAAACAATCCCCCTGGTCTAGTGCTAGTGAAAGGGGGATAGACTCCCTCGCTGTTCAGCTGATACCGACAATATACAACTCCACCGATTACTTTCATTTGCTATTCGAAATGCAACTACGACTACTTAACGCTTATTAACACGTTTTAACTCATGACTTTTCTGTCTACCTATATATATATATATATATATATATATATATATATATATATATATATATGTGTGTGTGTGTGTGTGTGTGTGTGTGTGAAGTCAATTTTACTATCATTCATATCTTATAGGACATCGTTAGTTAAGGTGGTTAGATTTCATCACCCACGCATAAAAGGAAACCAGAAGAACATTTAGCTATGCCCAAAAAATGTTCACCGGGTAATTGACACCCAATTAAAAATAACTTTACAGTTTCCTTTTTTCATATCAAAATTGTCTGCATCTCTTGTGTTTTGGTGTCATTATTAATGAAGATTGGTCCGGTAAGGTATTCACCTTAAAATCACGAGGTTCAGGGTTCGATACCAATCCCCGCCAACTTAGCTTGGGTAATCTGATTTGTGCGGTAAAGCATCTGGGAGCTAACGGTATGTATGACGCTGCACCTCAGCAAAAAATCTACTTGGTCTAGTGATAGGGAAAAGGGGATAGACTCACGTTGTCCGGTTGATACCAACAATAGGCCACTCTGCCGACTTTACTACTTACTATTAATAAATTCTATCTGGTTTTTGATTTTAAATACTAACACTGCAATACTGCGACTAGTATTTCAAACTAAGGGATAGTTTACTATACACCATATGCCCATTTCTTTATTGATATTTTACTCCACTGAAATATATTTTACAAAGTAGATTTAATTTTCATTTTTTTAACTGAAATTGACACTCTTTTCTACATTGTTGTTAACGTTGGAGAATGTTCTCTTTTGACAGAAAATGAATAGATAAATAAACAAAGGTTTCTTGGTTTGGTTTGCTTGGGTTGATTTCACGGCATATCAAGCCCCTATGTGTTACTTAATGCCGGTATTTAATTCATCTGTAAATGTTTGATTATATTATAAATATTCATATTTATAACGTTCCATTGGAATCCTATTTTTTATCATTTGTTTGTACACAGTTATCAAGTATTCTTATCTTATACTAATAATTTATACACAATCCAATAGCTTCAAACAACTGTTCCCATTCAATAATAAAAGTTATTCGTTTGCACACAATTATATCGTTTCACGCATTCATGACCAACATTACTTTTTAAACAGATCTATTTGACTCATAGATGATAACAACAATAACAACAAATCAGAGTGGATCTGGGAGTAATAGCAACAGAAAGATACTTCATACACCAAAGAGCTCCAGAACTGGAGCCTCAGCACCGGATGTACTTTAGTGTCATACTCAGAATACTGCGGGGGGGGGGATATAGTCGGTGTATTCTAAGCCTCGCTGACAGGGATAACATCCATTTGTTGGGTAGGGGTATTACCTCTTTGCAGGATCCTAAGCCTTGTGGAATTGTCTATTGTTTGGCACATTTGTGATCTATTTTTTCTGTGCCATTGTGTTTTTTTCATGAAGAAGAAGAAGAAGAAGAAGAAGAAGAAGAAGAAGAAGAAGAAGAAGAAGAAGAAGAAGTGGATTGTTTTGTTTTACGGCATATCAACCTTTTTCTGGGTCATTTAATGCCAATATCAACTCATATTTATATTCGGTTTCTTACAGTACCTGCTGTTGCTTAAATAGTCAATTATCTAAATATTGAACTGATTCAATGCTGCTTAACTTATGTGATCGAGCGGGAACCGGTGTTACTTCACCGTAAGCAAGAAGAAGAAGAAGAAGAAGAAGAAGAAGAAGAAGAAGAAGATTCACGTTTTTTTTTTCGCTTGTATTTTTACACTTGATAAAAGCACAAGAAAGGATTGGATGAGACATTATCTTCACAACAGTAACAATGCCAAGAAGAGTTTCAATTGCACGAATGCAAAAGTGAATGATTCTTCTCGCCATTATTGCCAGTACAAAAGTTTGTCTTATTTATTGGCCCAACCGTAGATATTGGGGTTCAACAATACCGCAAAAAATAATAGAAACTATGTATCAGTTTATAGTCATGTTTATGTATGTGGTCGAGCAATTACTTAAATCCATCAATTACTGCCTATGACGATCTTATCGAAAGATAATATTGTATACCTGCATTTTAGAAACTAATATCCCAACGCTTTTTAAGTAAAGTAAAATCACATTTTCGATACCGCTAGACCAGGTTGATTGTTTTCACGTTTCAGGTGAAGCACCACACATACCATCAACTCTCTCTTTACGGCACAAATCCAAGCTGTGCTACTCATGCGCTGAGTCGCTGACGGCCTACATTGAAGCCAGAATCTTGTGGTTCCTAAACGGATGCTCTACCGACTGAGCTAAACATTAATCTGGAGTAATTCCTTAACTAAAAGTTTAAACTTTAGATCTTTATTTTGTCTGTTTGTTTTAACCAATTCTAATGAAAGCGGGGGTTGTGGGGAAGATGAAGTCAATAATCTGCTATTTTCAACTGTCTATTTTTTTATTATGGGTTGTAGCTGCATGTAACCCCTATTTTTTTACATTAGTGTTTCCTTCTCTTAAACTGATTGACTTACAAAGTTAAAGTGTCCAATTTGCAATATTATTCATCCACAGCTGGGGGAGGCCATTCGCTTGAATGGAAACGCAAACACTCTTGTCCAAGAATTGAACTCAGTTTATAAAATCAATTACTTATAACGATAAGCGTTACACACGCGCACGCTTCAAGACAGCTAGATTGACAAACGTGCTAAACAAATATTGAATATAGCTATATTAATCGACCCCACATTTCAAAATGGCATTTAAAACATGAAAAATAAGTTCTTCACATTTGATTGTCGGTTGTGTACGATGTTGTATTTGTGTAAATGCACACACTCGAATATATATATATATATATATATATATATATATATATATATGTGTGTGTGTGTGTGTGTGTGTGTGTGTGTGTGTGTGTATGTGTGTGTGTGTGTGTGAGAGAGAGAGAGCTAAAGAGCGTGTATGCGTGTGTGTGTGTGTGTGTGTGTGTGTGTGTGTGTGTGTGTGGTGCATACATACTCATACATATGTTGTTGGATTGCGTATGCTTGCAAACAGCATGCCACTTGCAATCTGTCATTGATGAAGTTGTGGTTTCAGTAGCAAGTGGTTTTTACGGGATGAGGGATGCCAGCTCCACCACACCCACCCTTTTTCTTTTTCTGATTTTTGTTTTTTACTATTTATCCATTTATTCATCTATTCAGAGTTTTTCATTGAGAAAATGTTGATAAAATATTTAACACCCGCAGCCTCGGTTTGTGTGAAACCTTGAAGAAGAAATAACTTTGCACTTGCTGAAGTACTCGTCTACGTTGGGTATGATGTCAAAGCATGGATCGCAGCTTTCATTTAATAAGTTGAGCCTAGTTTTGCCTAATGTCAAAAGTACTGGGCCCTCTGACAATCTACTTTGTTAACAATGGTCTGCTAGCCTAGCTAGCTAACCAATTGGATCACTCGAGGTGCCCACAATTAGATCGCAGATAGATATTTTACAATTTTCATAGGACCGGTTTAACTCAAACGGTCGAGCATCCGCCTACGAAACACATGGTTTTGCGTTCGATATTGGCCTTCGCCAACTTGGTGCATGAGTAGCACAGCTTAGATAATCTGATCTGAGCGGTAAAGTTGGTAGTTGATGGTAGGTGCGGCGCTCTACCTGAAACAATCTTCCTGGTCTAGCCCTAATGAAAAAGGGATAGACTCCCTCGTTGTGGGTCCTAGGTGGATTGTCTACCAACTGAGCTAAACCGGCCATACAAAAGCTATATTCTTTAGTATTTCCCATATGCACAAACCTAATTAGTAATGTTAGATCAAAAAAACAATAATTAATTTAGTAAGGCAAATGATTTGTTTATCATTTCTCTTTTGAAGTTAGAAAACTTTTTATACAATTGATAACATCTTTTAGTAACATGGCAGATATTGCTCATTGTGTATTATGAGGAACCAAAGTTTTTAATGTTTAACCCTTCCACTGGGTTTAATAGGTGTGTATACAAAATTTAGTCACTCAAAATCAATTCATTTAGACAAACGATTATTATTATAGATACAAACCAACTCCTCAAAAGCCCCTGAAATGTGTGCTATTTGGTCCATTGACTAAACTTAATTTGTTTAGTTATGTATACTGTCTTGATCCATGACTCATTCCGTTTGTAAATATTGACAAAATTTCCATATATTTTCCATTAATCTTCGGGCAAATTTAGGCCATTTTTTCTAGTATTGTTTGTGTCTGATCATTTCAGATGTTGGGAACATTTCACCAGTGTAGTGATGTGGAACGTTGAGAAAAACGTTCTTAATAATTTAAAGGGAAATGTTTCTTTATAAGACATGGAACGCTCCGAAAGTAATACCTCCTATTTATTTCCACGGAAACTACAACAGATACAGGGGGCACAATAACATCATTGGATAGAGAAAGATTTCAGCTACAAAACACTTATTTTTTTCTCACATCGTCACCATTGGCTATACATTCTTTTTTGCCAGCGATGAAGATTTCATGAAAAAAAAATGTTTGATAAAAAACTGTACCGATGTAAGTTTTAAAAACTAGGTTTGTCACTGGGTCGCAAATATAGGGCACCTACTGAACTCACTACCCGGTAATAATTGATCTTGTTTTCAAACAATTATCCCACAATGAGGTGCCCATCGTTGATAAGGATTTGGTGGGTTATTTTGTCTTTTTCTTTCCCTATATATGTAAAAAAAAACCTTTCTCAAAAGATTTATATCAATTCAGATTCATAGAACGCCCCATAAAAAGAATGCAAAGAGAACTGAGCCATATCTTGCACCCCACAACTGTATGAAGAAAAATCTTGCAATAAATTTGACCTCGTGTCACTTTTTGGCCTGGTGTGATGGTGAAGCAATATATATTATTATTATTATTATTATTATTATTATTATTATTATTATTATTATTATTATTATTATTCTATTTCATATTTAAAATAGTAACAATTAGAATACAATATGTACATGGACAAAATCTCGGCCGAAATACGTGTTGGCATTTCCCTAAACCATTTTCTTTCCTTTATTTATTTATCTTTTCAATATATATAATATATATATATATATATATAATATATAATATATATATATATATAATCAGGTGAAAAACAGTTCCAGCACCGCATAATTTATTTACACTTTAGCAGATTATAATACGTCAAAGGTCTATGTTCCTGGACGCAAATAGTGTAAAGACTTTGGCGAGGGTAGAGATAAGGTTATAAACTGCAACACAAACAACACAAAATGAGCTGAGAGAATGGTAAACGTAAGTTAGTTAAACTGGATACTGTAAAACAGAAGGCAAATGGGGTCCAGAAATATTGTTATAATCTCACCTCACCCAACTTACCTTCACTTTTAGACTTCAGTTATTTTGTGCACCATTACTTCATAGATCGAAAGGTTTCTTATTTTGACTGTTTTTATTCTCTTTAATTGCTTTTAAATTTAGCATTTGTATTTGGAAAACACAACAGACACGCGATAGGCGCCCCGTAGTACTTGGCGCCGGTACCTTCGGTTGACCTTGACTAAAATGATAATTCAAGATATTTAGTTATGAATGTTTTGATATCGTCTGGTCTTGTTTTAAAGTTATAAATATTGTCTGTTTGTAGTCGCTTTACACTTTTTAAAAATTTTGTTTATCATGAATTTTGAGAATGCTTTTAAGTAATCTACAAGTCGTTAAGTGGGCGAAAATGTTTCACCAATTTTGATTGACGTTTTTCACAAGTCCATTATCTTTTGTTGGAATATTTCACGTTGGATTTTTTTTGTTTACTTTACATATGTCTGTGTTTATATGTCTGTCTGTATTTTTGGAAAGAAAAAATGTATTCTTCGCTCTTCCTCAGATCTACATTATATATATATATATATATATATATATATATATATATATATATATATATATATATATGTATGTGTGTGTGTGTGTGTGTGTGTGTGTGTGTGTGTGTTTGTGTGTGAATATATATATATGCATTCGCTATTACACAAGATGGACATCTCATATCTGAAGAGTTTCTTTTAGATATTTTTCAAGCTTTCGGGCCAATTTTCTTAATATCAGGATGGAGTCTGTTGATTAGTACACCAAAATTGTTATCCCTAGCACTTTGGAGTGCTGAAGTTTGTTAAAGTTCATGCAATTCGTTCAAGGAGGAAAATATCATTGGCATAACAAACGTAGATGGTGTTTTTTTATAATGTTAAATACTTTGTTTTCAAGGTGAGCCATGTAGAAATTGCTGAAGATCGGGCTCAGAACCGAACCCATCAATACACCGTCGAGTTGTATTGCCTTGAGGGTCGTAGAATGGAACTTCGGTTGTACAGCCGTGTAGAATGTTTTTAACAATAGGGGGCTAATTCTAAGTGCTGGATATACTGGGTTGATATAAATTTTCTCTATAATAATGTAAATAGTTTCTTTCACCGGAACATTGGTGAAAAAAATTGACATCGAGTAAGACTATGATTTGGTTATTAGGTTTGGAAGTTTGTAGAATTTGAATTAGTTCATGGCTGGATTTCAGAATGGATTTGGTCCAATAATGTTGGTTAATGTGTTTTGTTAGCTCATATATTGGGGTGGTGACTTGAGAAATTATAAGGTTGAGGGAATGTTGTTGTTTATGGATTTTGAATGTTCTGTAAATGTTTTTTGGTTTATAATCACCAATAATTTTAGGAGATTTTTGACTGTCTATTTGGACATTATTGACGTGATAACTTTTTTATTTTTGTTTTGAGTAGATTTGTTGTTTTTTGTGGATTTTAAAAACATGTTTTGTGTGTGTGTGTGTGTGTGTGTGTGTTATAAGATGTACAAATATGTCTCTAAATAAGATTAACAAATATATAATATATATATATATATATAT
>CM042169.1:47603007-47605507 GCA_023376005.1 Doryteuthis pealeii
ATAATAGGTCCCCCAGTGAGAAACGAACTCACTATCTATGGTCTGCTAATCCCTTTTGCTAACTATTACAGCATGTGAAGTACCCTTAGTTTTATCCTTTAAACCATCATCAAGAAGATGTTATTTCAGGATTGTTTACATTTTAATTGGCTTTAAAAAATTGAACATTTTTCATTCACTAATCAGAAACTTGTTGAAAGCAACGATTCCCTCTAGATCACCGAAGTTAAGCAGCGATGAGCCTGTTCAATACTTAATTGGGTGAAGTCCTTTGTCTATCAAAATGACTTGATACTGAAATTGAATTAACCGAAACGGGTTTATATGCCGTGAAACAAAACAACAAAAACAACAGAAGTTTGCTTACTGAGTAAAAATATTTAAAATCTGAACATAATTTGAACTATTTTTTTCCGAAGATATCGTGTTAAGTGAGAAAGTCACTCATAAAGGTTAAGAATTTATTATTATTATTATTATTATTATTATTATTATTATTATTAATTAATAATAATAATAATAATAATAATAATAATAATAATAATAATAATAATAATGGATGTGTGTAATTGTTTGCGATTAAAATGTTTTTTATTCGGTAGTTTACTCTAACAAAGCACCTAGAGAATAAACTAGATGGGAATAGCACAATGATGCTTTGTGCTGTCTTAAACAAATCGTGGGAGCAGCACCCCACAAGAAATTAGCTGTATTGTCACTTTCCTCTTATAAAAAAAAAAAAAAAAAACAATCGAATAAGACAACAAGAATACTGCTGGATCAAGGATGAACTAAGCAAGGAGTGACGTTCTCCAGTGGACATCTACATATGGACATACCAGTGCGGCCGACCAACAAAGACCTACGTCAATCATCTCTGTACGGATTCTGTATGCTGGGTAGATAACTAGCAGAGGCGATGGCTGATAGGGACTGTTGGCAAGAGAGAGAGAGAGAGAGAGAGAGAGAGAGAGAGAGAGAGAGAGAGAGAGAGAGAGAGAGAGATCCGTGCTGCCTGAACGACCTGATGAACATTTTGGAGCGTCATGTTGTTTAATGATTAAAGAACTAGACAAGCAGACACAAGTTTAATTGTCACTGAGCACCCCATACTTATGGCCTTTTACCAAACTAAGGTAACCTTAGGAAATGATGACTATCTAGAAACATTTGTCAAAACTATCATTGTCATTCATTATCATCACATTCTTCCTTTCTTTCTCGCTATAAAATGTTTCATTGGATATACAGCATAACTATAAACCTCAAACACTTATTGTTGAATTATGGAAGTGTTGAATAAAAAAAATTACTTCTTTTCTTAATCATACTTATGTGTATTGGCTAGCCGGACCGTCTATTCTTCTATGGTTCTATCTAGGCTGTTTTCTATTCTTTGATCTTCCTTCTGTGTTGGTTTTGGGTGTTTCGTTATCTTTATACCCGATCTGGTTCTTATAAACGAACACAAGACTTGGGATATTTTTTTACTTCTTTATTTAAGTTCTCTAGTTATCCAATACGCGTGAGGGAGAAATAGACATCTTCGGAGCGACGCTGTTTGTGCATGTCTCCTCCGAAAACCTAGCTAAAATTAATTCTAACTTTTCTTCCTGTTCTCACGATGGGATGAACCAATCAGAGACTAGATAACAAGGTCAGTAAAAAGTCAAGCCTTTTCTGTCATCTTACGGGTATTTTCCATTATTACCTGTTATATTTTAAATTTTACACTACTGTATACAATTAATTAACATAAAGTATTTTTAACGTCGAGAGCCACGCTCAAATTGAAGCTCATGTAGTGGCTAGTGCAAAAAATCCATGGTCCCATCGACATTTTCTCTTGAGGGACGTGTCAGGCACCGGGCAATGAACCTTTTATGCTCTAAGGGAAGGTTTTATTTTCCAGGCTTCTCACTAGCCCTGATGGACATAAGGTCATTTTAACTGGGGAACCACGCACGAACCAAACCGTGGCTAGTGCAAAAGATGCATGGTCTGGTCAATGGTCTGGTAAGCATGGTCGCCACAGGTACCGGGCAATAAACCCGACCCTATCCCTTTTCGGTGAGGTGCATGTCCTGACTAGGCCGACGACCTCTTGAATTATGTTACTGTGTAGCTTATTTGACAAACATATAGTCTTTTTCCTAACAAGGTTTATTAACTTGCATATTATGTTTTAAATTTCGCTTATTACAAAAAGGATTTTTTAAAGGAAAAATAAGATTGAAAATGAAAAACTTGTTTTTGATTTTTTTCGACTTTATTTTTCAGTTTGACAGAATTTCAATTCTTTTATCTCTTTCACTTTCTTTTTTTTTTTTTCAGCACACATCTTTTTCGGTCTCTTTTATCGTTTTTACTTCTTTCTCTTTTTTTTGCCTTTTTCTTCTTTCTACTCTTCACAATGCATCTCGCTCTCTCTCTCTCTCTCTCTCTCTCTCTCTCTCTCTCTCTCTCTCTCTCTCTCTCTCTATATATATATATATATATA
>CM042169.1:47608007-47630507 GCA_023376005.1 Doryteuthis pealeii
GAGGAAAACTGCAGTCAAATTTCTTTTAATGTCCTCCACGTCAATAAACTTTACCGTTGCGATCAATTTTCTGTGTGAGAAAGAAATAAAACGGCACGTAGGTATTTATGTATTACATAATAGGTATGTACAGTAAAGCACATATATGTTATATATGTTCAATGTTTTTAAACTTGATTTACGAATACATATATACATTTATAGGTAAATATACTTACACGAGTGTATGTTGTATATGGTGTATTTGTGTGAATATGTGCGTCTGTAAAGACATTCTAGAAATTTTCAAGGAAAATGTTGTATGTCATTTGTTTATTTTTATTTACTTATTCATTTTTATTTGTTTGACTTCTACCCCCCAGCACGTCGACTAAATTCCTTCAATTGTAAACGTTGGACCTCTGTTAATTAAAAACTGCTTGGAAAGCATTTGTTTTACAATTTACTTATTTATTTCCTTTTTCTTTTGTATTTTTCTACTTAATTTTATATTTTTTAATGTGACAACAAATCTGTGAGTCAATCAAAGTCTTTTTCTTCTTTTTCTTTTTATCCTTCTTTACTTACGGTATTCAATAGCTTAACACCAGCAAACTCGATTACATTTGTAAATTGTAACTACGTTTTTACGTTTTATTCCCCCCAAGAGAAACAAGAGGTAAATCAGCCTGTCGCATCAAATCTATTAAAGTCAATGAGGTTGAATAAACTGGCTTGAAACTATTTTATTTCACGCCGTCAAATGCGCTACATTTTTTTCACCCAAAAATAGAAGTTGAAAATTTACCCCCGCCTTTACAGGTCAAATATTACATTGCTTATAGGCGTACACCTAATTATAGAAAAAAGGACTTTGTGATACTAGACAGTAACTTGAACTCTTGTATGAAATTTGAATGACTGTATAAACTACTATCAACATAATCTACTATGTAAAAATAAATAAATGAGAAAATTCCTCTCTGGGTTCGACCCATAACTTTTAATTATCTCATATATATATATATATATATATATATATATATATATATATATGTGAGTGTGAGTGTGTGTGAGAGAGAGAGAGAGAGAGAGAGAGAGAGAGAGAGAGAGAGAGAGAGAGAGATGTAGACTGCACTACTTAAACTCACTTTCTTTTACTTTTTCCCCTTCTTTATTATTTTATCCTCTATCAATTTTTCATTTATATCAATTTCTCCTTCCTTCCAATTTATTCTTCAATTTCTTCTTCCCATTCATTTTTCTTTCTTTGTTTCTTTCTGTTTAGTGGAATGCTTTGAAATGACTTCAGTCGACCAATCCGATTTCGTTCGTAATTCACTAATATGACCGACGTTACCATCTCGAGTCAATTGGCAAGATGTATCGAGCCATATGTAAATCACCTCACAATCTACAACTGAAACTATTCTAGAAAATAAATAAATATAAATTCAATAAAATTACTTGTTTTATCGATGTTGTTAGAGTTATTAAAGAAGTGAATGTAGTATCATACGCGGATTTGCGGCCTTGTAGGTCAGTGTCTTCCTGTTTTTTTGTGAATCAGAATTTAGAGTTGCTATCTTAGAGTTGCAGATTTAAGTCAAAGTCTCTCTCTTCCGGTCTTTGTGGGTTTATGTCGTACCTTAGAGTTGCAGATTGGGGTTCAGCCTTTTTACTTTGTACTTTGGGAATTTAACAAAATGATAATCCAGGAATTATATACTGAATGTGTAAAAAAACGTACCCAACGACATTTAACAATCTTCGATTACGTTTTTTTTTTTCGGTACAACCACTATATCTATAAACGAGATCAAAGGGTTTAGATTTTTATTTTCGCGACATATCTTGAAACAATCCATTTCTACAGGGAATATTAAGCACGTTTCATTTACTATCTTAGGTGTGTTTAGGAATGATTTTTTTATGTATACAATGCACACATTGTTCTTGTACATTCATAACGCCCAATGGATTTTAGTGGCTCAAGTTTTTCAACAAATCTTTTTTCTCTCTATCTCAATCATCTATTTATTTTTACAAAATTATGTGAAATCTGAAATGTGAGCAAGTTGTCCTCCTTAGACATGTATACACTGTATATATAAACGAAATTCGACGTTCGCGCACCCCCCCTCCCAATATATATATATATATGGGGGGGTGCGCAACCGTCAAATTTTGTTTATAACAAACACATACACACACACACACACACACACACACACACACACACACACACATATATATATATATATATTATATATATTATAAAAAAAGGAAGGTCCGCAAAATGTATTTTGTTCTCAGAAAAAAAAAATGTTTAATTCTTTTTGTTTTACGTGTTTCAGATCTTCTGGTATCTTCTTCAATTTCCTTACGATAATAAGCGTTACATAACAACCGCATCTATGCGTGCATATATATATATATATATATATATATATATATATATATATATATATGTGTGTGTGTGTGTGTGTGTGTGTGTGTGTGTGTGTGACTGAGTGTGTGCGTGCATTAAATAAAGTTTATATATATATATATTTCCTTACGACGATAATAGTTACATGGCATACGCTTCCATGTGAATATATATGTATAAATATATATGTATAGATAAAGAGAGAGAAAAAGAAAAAGAGAGGGGGAAGGGAGGGAGAGAGAAAGAAAGAGATGATTGTGTTTCGTAATGTTTATTGTCGTAAGTAAACGGAATTCGTGACTGGAAAACTCCGTTAGCGTTTCACTTCGTTCTAATGTTCTTAGGAAAGGCATGAATTCATCTGGTATATACAACAGAATCTATAATTAATAAGAGAATCCCGTTATTTTACAATTTCACTTGTGTTGTGTTAGTACGATCATCAAATAAGTTACAGTACTCTGGATAACCTGTGTTTTTATTCTTTTACACTTCAGGGGAGGTATATCTAAGGAGGGGAAGGAGGAAAATGGATAAATGATAGAAATATCCACTCTGTCTTCCTCCCTCCTCCTCTCGTTCTCCTTCTGTCTCTCTGGCCTCATTCTTTTACCTCTTTTTCCCTTCTCTCTATGTCCCTCGGTGCCATCTTTGCAGTATATTATGCAAGCTAGTCTAGGGATAAGTGGATAAAAAATTCATTTAAGTATAGAAAATTTAACACGAGATCTGTTCTCCGGTTAAATAATTTACTGACATCCGGGTACTCCAAGATGTATAGTTTTTCCCTTTTCCCATCCTTTATAAACTGATAAGAGTAAGTAAAGTCAGCGGAATGGCCTATTGTTGGTATCAGGTACAGCGAGTCTATTTCCTTTGTTAGAATAGGGGGATTTTTTGCCATTTAGGATGCAGCGCCACACCTATTTTCAGCTCACCACTTTACCACACAGATCCAAGCTGTGCTTCCATGCATGGTTCGCATGTCTAGTGTTATTACAATACATTTTAGTTGAAAAACTCGTCTTGTAGTTTTGATACTCCCCATTCCAATTATATGACTCCAATAAAGACCTTTTTACTATCATTTTCATTCTCACACGTATTTTAATTTCCAGGCATCACACCATTGTATATCACATTTTTTGTAAGATATATTCCTTTTAAGGGGCATCTTTCAGAGTCTCTACAGTTTCAACAATTACGTCATGTATCCGGATCGCACATTTACTCATTTAAGATTTTTGTATTATGTTTATAAAGGATTTTTGCGCGTTATTTGTGCCACAATAAGTTACTTTTTAATTGTTCTTATTGAATGACTCATGGAACATTTCTGACTTGGAAATGTTTGTCGACCAGTTCAATAAATATTCCTTACATTTATTTTCAAATTCATATTATACAGAGGGTTATATATATATATATATATATATATATATATATATATATATATATATATATATATATATATATATATAATTCTACTACAAAAGAAAAGAAAACGGGTTAAAAACTCATGACTCATGAAGTGACTGATCTTCAGGTGACCTTGTGTTGGCATGTTTGAAACTCTGGACTTCAGACATGTCGATACATGTCCACCTGCAGTTTGTGCCCTGTTTTACCTTACTTTATGGTTAAAAATTAAAGATATTGCTCTGTAATTTTGTGTAGAGAACACAAAATTACAGAGCAATATCTTTAATTTTATTGCACTATATTGTACTGATTAGAAATGGGTTTACCAGCAAATATATATATATATATATATATATATATATGTGTGTGTGTGTGTGTGTGTGTGTGTGTGTGTTTGTGTGTGTTTATAGAGTCCACGTATGCTTCTTTAAAGATATGTGTAATAGATGGTGGGAATCTTTCTTGGTTATATTAGAAGCATTTAAAATAATAAATAAAGATAAAAATTCAAAATGTTAGATATTATCTAAATTTTACACTTTTAATATTTTGGACAGGCTATTGTCCTTTGTCAAAGAAATCTCTCCGAATTATAACAATTTTAAGATTAAATCTAAGATTCATTTTGAATTTTTATCATTACTTTTATTTTTTTATTTTTTACTTATCCATGCTTCTGATATAACCAACTAAGCTTCCCCTCATTCATTACCCCCCTTATATATATATATATATATATATATATATATATATATATATATATATATATTAAAGATTTAATAGTTCTAATAGGGCCATCAGAAATCATTTATTCAAGTTGTAATCTAAGCACATATATCACAGTAACGTCAGTCGACTAAAGTGTGTCAATCAATAGGTGTTTGAAAAATTAAAAAATAAGAAGCAAACTAATTTAAAATAATCTGTGAAGGTAGATCCAGCAATTTTATTACTGTAATAAAAATAAAGAGGATAATTTTATTCCCTTCATAAAATTCACACTAAACTCATGCTCTCTAGCACATAAACAGTTTGTCTCCGTACATCGAGCTGGCAATTAAATAGAGAACCAATAAAGTTACAAGGGCTGATAAACTGCGAATTCTAATTCAAGTGTCTGACTGCGTCAGAACGAATCAGTCTTTGGAATCTCTAACACACTTTTACCCCAGCAATCAAATTGAGATATATTTATCTTGTATATCTATACTGATTTATAGAGCCAATTTAGTTCACTCGGTAGAGCATCCGCCTCGGAAACACAACATTCCGAGTTCAATACTGACCCTTGCCAACTCAGTGCATGCGTAGTATAGCTTGGATCTGTGAGGTAAAATGACGAACTGATGGCAGGTGTGTCCCTTCACCTCAAGACGCAGAAGGTTTCCCTGGTCTATCACTAGTTAAAAGAGAATAGACTCCCTCGCTGTCTATCTGATACCGAAAACAACTAACTCCATCGACTTTACATTAAAAAAAATAAAAGATAAATTCTCTGACAATGTTAGTTAATTGGTTTCAAATGTATTTATGTTGTTGTTATCTAACTACTGAAATGAAGAAGAATCATTCTTATACACTAGTGTCCACATCTTATTTGTTATTATAATTAAAGAGCTCATTATTTTATTTATAATCGTTAAAGGTTGCCAGTTTTGTAATATGGTTATTATGTGAGAAGTAGTAGCTCGCCAATGTTGAAATAGGTGTACAGTTGCGTAGTCTGCCAATGGCTAATATTGGCTTTTGTCATGGGTGGCACTAATTGGGAGCAGCAAATTTGGTAAAAATGTTGCTTGTACTAATTCAAGAATTACTATAGTACTGTTATGCGTTTTTTCTTATGAAATTCGGGGGTGGGGCATATTAGCCATGAACCAGTGGCGGCAAAAGTTCACGCTACACCACTGTGTGTTTATTCATGTTACAAGGTCTTAATATCTTCAAATACTTATTCATGGTGTACATTTCTAAGCAGTTTATTTCCTTCAGTAATTTTCAGATATTAACTTGTATTCATATACTTCGACATTGTTTATATATTTTCATTTGTCAGATCTTTACTCACAGCTTTAAGGAAGGATATTATAGCGTCTACTTTAGTTCTTTTATATTACTTCTGCTGTAAAATGTTTCTCTTGTACGGGCCAGATTAACGCATTGAGTGAAAACTTGTCTTATTGTATCTGCAAACTGACATAGAGAAGTGATTAGCCAGAAGGCATGTTACATGAATAGTACCAAACAGTTTTCGAAGGAGTTACCAGTGACAAGGAAATAGTAAGTAGCTTTGTCACTTTTAGGTCCTCTTCGAGTATCTTTCTCTCTCTCTCTCTCTCTCTCTCTCTCTCTCTCTCTCTCTCTCTATATATATATATATATATATATATATATATATATATATATTATCGTAAACGGTAACCTACAGGAAATGTTTAACCGAGCTCTTTATTCATTTCCCGGGGTATATGTTACGGAATAATAATCTGGTAAATAAAAGCATTGGTTATAGTGTATCTAGTTATCTGACGATCATGAGTTCAATCCCTAAGTTGTTGTGCAATTTACTCTCTGGTTCAGTGGGGTCATCACAAAGACGAATTTACCAGGCAGAATTAATTGCCTCATACTTCTGGGCTTATACTTAGAAAATGACTACAAATAAAGAGCGCGGTTTAAATTCCACAATTTATTGACTACAATATACCACTGAAGAATACCAGAATATATAACGTCCGAAATGTTGTGACTACAGTAATAACCAACATGAGAAAATCAGTGAAAAATTATGGATGCAATTGTTTTCAGAGTTGATATTCTATTGTGATACAAAATCAGAAGAAACAGGATGTTGCTGCCAACAGTTTATGGATCTCTTCTCAATTGATCTGTCCTGACATTAAACCGCTTTTAGTGTTGGGGTTTCAGTTTTGGAGTGTAGTGTCAACTCTTGTTGCCATTACTCGTATATTACCTCTTGCTTGGGATAGTATTTCTTTTCAGGTCCCATCCATCGATCAAATAGATCTGTTCGACACAATAAAGCATTTACTTGTTTAAAACGGTCGATTATACATTTTGTACCGAATATAATTCGGGACCATAACTGTTGAAGTAACCTCAGCTTAAAATATCACAACAGGGGTTGACATGCTGTAAAACCAACCAATAAACTATTTCTCAATTGTCTCTCTAAACACTTTCGAAATAGGGAGATTCAATGTAGCGTATTGGATAACGTGCTGGACTGTGACACCGTAGTATGCGAGTTCGAATTCCAGTCGAACTATTACATTCACTTTCGGACTAATATCCTTGGGAAAGATATGAAACAACGTATATGCTAGCTATGGGTTAAATAGTACCACTACAGTTCTAAGAAAAAGCTGGATTTTGCATTAAATAACCCATGAATGAAACTAAAATAATCTTTCGGAGTAAAATATAAACTGTAAATTAAATCAGAATTTTGAAGAAAAATTCGATACTTTTTCTTCAAGGAAATTGCAGTAAAAAATACAACTGATCGTGTCCGTAGCTCAGGAACCATTGGTGCCCTACAATTGCCCTGTTCGTTTAGACTGATACATTCATCTCTCACATGGTCTCAATAGTCTTTTTTTAAGGTCATGTCATCTAACCTTCTTCATTCTTCCGGATTTTGGACTGGTATTAGCAGAATTTCTTATAGTTGATGAAAACATAAAGGTGGCAGTGGTTCAGGGTCGAAAATGGCACAAAGACTCGAAAGGGTGACACTCAGAGTATGTAGCGGACTTAAGTAGTTCATCGGGTCATTTCGTTCGCCAGTAGTCGCTAGATTTGGGAGAAACACAGATTCTGAGTCATCGCCGTCTTTAATTCGCTTTGTTCCGCTGTCAAGGCAACGGCAGTAAATCATCGCACCCCTTCATATATATATATATATATATATATATATATATATATATATATGTGTGTGTGTGTGTGTGTGTGTGTGTGTGTGTGTGTGTGTGTGTGTGCATCAGTTTGAGTGGTCTAAGACTTCCGTGGTGTGTATTCGTTCATATAATATATATATATATAATATATATATATATATATATATATATATATATATATATATATATAGCATAGCATAGCATAGCATAGCATTAAGATATATATATATATATATATATATATATATATATATATATAGAGAGAGAGAGAGAGAGAGAGAGAGAGAGATACATAGATATATTGGTATGTACTAATGTAATTATTTGTGTCTGTTATTTATGGGCTCATTATACGGAGGCTAAACTTAGAAGAAAGACAATAAAACAATTAACTACATTTGATTGTAAGGTTGTGACATTTAGGAGACGTGATAAACAAGTCAGTGTACGAGGCTGGACATGAGGAAAACTGGAGAGATAAATAATGAGCTTGAGACTGTGAAAGAAAACAGTGAAAAAAACGGTGAGCTTAAGACGGTGAAAAGAAATTAAAACTGGCAAAATTCCTGTGATTGGCCAGTTGATAACCCCCAAAGCTCTTGAAATGGAAATGTTTAATTATTACTTTGATAAAATGACCGAATAAGATAAATAAACGAAAACTATTATAAATCTCATTTCTATTGGGACTTTTATGTCCTTTCGGTTAGATGTTCGTTTATTCTAAAATCAATATTTTACTATTTGTCTGAATGTTTGAGACGAGGCCTGATAATTTTTTTATTATTATTATCTTTCATTATGTGGTTCTTTATTATTATTATATACACAAGATTTCCACTGATGAGGCTCCGACATTCTTCAGGTGTTTCTTGTAGAACTTGGGAACCTTCTCGCCTAACTCGGGATACTTCATGTCGTAATCGGGATCCTTGACAGAACTTTGAACTGAACCCTTTATTTAATCCATTGAGGTAGTTTGTTCTCATTCAGTCAACCATGACCGGGTACAAATGCCATGCTATGCTAAGTATTCTATGTTATTTTTGCTTGGAGTCAGGATTGAACCTGCAACCTCCAGATGATTGTCACTCTGAACAGTGTTGACTCAACCCTTATATCCATTGTGTCATGTGTCCAGATGGCACATCGTCTGAAACGTTGTGTATATAACAATAAAGATGAAGACAACAGTTTGAATAATCTAAATAATACAATATATCACTGATCAGCACTTCTACCTAAGATAAGAGCTTAACTACTGGAACCTCTGGCAGGGAATAGTGAATTAAATGCTAACCACCCCCAGTGGTATTCTCTTCTTCGGACGGTGTTTCGGTAGGTCGTGGCAACAATGTGATGACCTGGTTCTAAGTATTTGGACCCGAACAGATTCCGACCACATTATTGCACAAAACAAGACTGGTCACAGGAAACGTACAATTTGTTTTGTCCGACACGTACGTATGTCTATCCATACATAAAACTGACAATATATATATTGCATCTTACTATTGCATCTTACTATATATATATATATATATATATATATATATATATATTTCATCTTACTAAGAGAGAAAATGGCTACTGACAACTAGATCCTATTGTCATGGGAGATGCAACGAAGAGAAATAATTATCAGTGTAAAAATCTTAATAAGTTTTGGAAGAGGATATGAACACTGCCAAGTGGTTCCCATTGGCCTAAGAAATGTAATGAAGAGAAATCGTACACATGATGCCACAATGAGCTAATAGGTAATTGAAAATATCTCTCCATTCATGTATCACTCAACCTACGCACATACACACACACACACACACACAATTCTTCCTATATAAAAGCATTTATATCCTCATGAATCGCTGTTACGGTGGGAACCCAGCGGTTTCCCTAGTCGGTGAGTATATCTATAAAATCGAGAAACCATTAGGTTCCTGCCGTAACAGCACCATATATATATATATATATATATATATATATATATATATATATATATATATATGGAGGGGGATAGAGAGGGACGGACGGAGAATGAGATCAATGGTGTCTGTGATAGGATTCAACCAAAATTCCTAACTCAAACGTACATATAAACATTTTGCGTATTTGCAAATATAAAAATAAGTATAGTAGAAATAAATATAATTAAACCTTAATTTATCAGAAATAAGACTATTTCGGCCACTTTCGCCTCTTCAAATCTGATAATAATAGACAAGAATTACATATTAGATCTATTTAAATATATTTTAAGGATAAGAGAATAACATATTTAAATAGATATAATATGTAATTCTTGTGCATTATGAAATTAGATTTGAAGAGGCTAAAGTTACCGAAATACTCTTATTTCTTGGAAATTAAGGTTTTCATATATACATATATATATATATATATATATATATATATATATATATGTGTGTGTGTGTGTGTGTGTGTGTGTGTGTGTGTGTGTGTGTGTGTGTGTGTGTGTAACCGAAGATAAATATAGATATTTATCAACTTTCGCAAAGTCCAATATTTACAAGAAGTGAAATCGGAGAACAGTTTTTCTTCTCCTAGACTGGATGCTTTCACAAGGCTAAAATCCTAGTATATTCTAATATTTACCCATAGCTAGTGAAAGAACAGTAGAAGTGAAACGCAAGGAAACGTCTAGAATTTGATCTTGGTTCGCCGATTCCATTTTCTTCGACGATAACCATTATACAAGATTGTAGCTTAGTGTAGCATAAGGTGTTATCAATAGAGCATCTTGTGAGGATCAAATTATTTCCGTGACTGCTTTGCTAATTACTGCTTGACACCAGGTGCCTTGAAATGAGATAAATATATTTGTAATACGATCATTAGAGTTTCACATAAACATCTAACGTGAAAGCTTTTATTGCCGTCGTGATCGTAATGATCCTTAGCGAATAAATTTTGAATTCTAAAATTCAGATGCATCCATAAATTGTATTTCGGGTGAGCGGCTTCACCTTGTCAATTCAGTTACCTACGTTGCATAATTTAGTGGATAGAATAATGTTTGATTGGTTATTTTGTTTTACGGCATATCAACCTTTTTCGGGTCATTTAATACCGAATCAAGGCATATTAATAAACAAAGGACTCAGGTTGTTTACGATACCTACTGTTGTGTACATTCAAATATGGAACCGGTTCATCGCTGCTTAACTTTGGTGATCTAGCGGTGGGAACCGGTGCTTTCAGCGTGACTTAAACGTAATAATAATGTTTGGGGGAATGTGAAGCTCTACAATACGACCATAAGGAAAAATAAACTTGTAATTACTCATTTTGATAACAGTTTCATTATTCTATTTTATCTGAAGCTTTTCATAGGATTGAAGACCTTATTCACATATCAACCCTTACAGATATATACATAGAGACATGCATACATAGTTATGAACTGACTGATATAAAACACACACACACACACACACACACACACACATTATATATATTATATATATATATATATTAGAAGAACCCACCAATGGGTAAGAGGTGAAGGTTTGGATCACATGTGTTTATTTCACAATCATGACTGTCAATTAAAAGTTTACACCGTTTACAATGGTAATAATTGATATTTATCAACTATATTTATACGAGCAACTGTACCCAGTAATACCCGGGAAAGGTAGACTCATTCGCAGTTCCCAAAGTTTAAGTTCTTATCAAAATGATTCGGCACTAAAAGACTCAAAAAGGATTCATATGCCGTAAAACAAAACAACCAGCCATCTACATCAAACTGTTTGGCCATCTATAGAAGAAAGACAATTATTTACATACACTTCTATACAGGTTTTTATGTAAATGCAATAATTCATTCATTGTTCAACAATCATCGTATTAAGAACACAAATAATCTAAAAGAGGGAATTACAGTGGCACAATGGCTTCTAGTAAGCGAGTTCAATCTCCAGTCACTCTATTACGTTTACTTTCGGACTAATACCCTTGGGAAAGTTATAACCTCCTTTATCCCCAGCTATGGGATAAATAGTGTCACTGCTGTTCTATAAGGATTGATATTCCATTAAATAAAGGGACCAAACGATAATCTGGTTTGGTTTGGTTGGTTTGTTTTGTTTTACGGCACATCAACCTCAGTGGGTCATTTAATGTCGATAAAGTTTTAAAATAAAGTAATTCTTAATGGATACTAAATTTTGTTTATAAACTCATGTTTTTCTATTTAACCAAAAGATGGGACCCTAACAAGTAATACCACTCCGGGTTAGAGTGGACCAGGGAGCATTGGTGATGAAAGGGTGCTCCACATTTACAAAACCTCCAAAACTGAAACCTCACCATCAGATAGAGTTTAACGTCATTCCCAGGACATGTATACCCTCAGCCACCGCCTTATATCACCCATATGATATAAAGGGTTGGGGCTTGCCATAAGAGCAATAGGGTTAAGGCAATCATATAGGTGCTAGGGCTTGACGTAACCAGCTGATTGATCAGAGTGGGCCACGATGATCTGAAATTTACGAATGGTTAGAATGACCGATATAGAGTAAGACCAACAGAAATAAACGAAGATCATACAAAGATTCGTTTTTTTATATTTTTAACGAAAGTATTGCAGGTTTTTTCTCTAGTTTAGTCTGACTTCAAATGAAAATTGAATATAACAAGTCAGTATTCTACAGTTCAACGAAATAAATATGAATGAATTGAAAATCAGATAGAGAGACATTTGCGGTTTTTAGACAGACGAAGATAGAAGTAAATTTAGAAGCTTCTCTGTGACCCTATTTGACCGTCCTGAGTCCACTTCCTAAAACAGTCGAATGAACGGAACATGACAAATTATGTGAAAAGCCAACTCAACGATATCCTGTTCCGGATTTTCTACCAAAATGTCACGCCCACTCTTCCCGTAGACAAGTTTTTTTTAACGCGCCGCTAAAATAAATTTACAAGGGTAACTGGAAGCCATTTCCACCATTACAATATGGCTATTAATACAAAAAAGATTATCGAGTGTCTTTCTAACTTTTAGGAAAAAAAAGAAAAGTAATCAAAGTTGTTGACCCCCTTTAAAAAAGTTTAATTTGTTGTTTTATACTTTTTTTATCATACAAACATTTTAAATACAATAGGAAATCTAATTTCAGGTGTTTCTAGTTGATTGTTAAGTGTTGAGTAACTAGTGATTGAAAAGTTAGGTGTTTTTAAGGACTAATATCATTAAACAAATTTCAGACCCCTAAGAATGAACCTTCTACAAAATACATCATTCCCAATATTGGCCTCACATTTTTTTAGGATTCTGACCCCAAAATTCCGATCATGAGATTAAAAATATTTCGTTAACACTAATTTCCGACTTCCGATGTCAAGTGTGATAAAACATGGCTTCTGAACATGACATTTCTAACAAATATTACATATTATCTTTTGAAAATTACTTCGTATTCAACAAAATGCTAATAATCCTTAATTCTGAATTATATGTGTGCGATCAGACCGAAAACTCTTTTGGCTTCAAAAAAAATTACCTAATGGCAATATTTCTAAAAGCAGAGAAATCAGATAGAAGAGATTTTTTTAGCAATTCTTTATCGAAGGAAATTTGCTTTTAAGTTTTTCTTCCCTCGAAACATTACTCTTTAATCCGGTGAGCCAGACTCCCTGTAACGTAGTCACGTTGATTAAAACAATGAATTATTAAGAGTAGGTATTTTATCGAACCCGTTCGCCATGGGTAGAATGTGACGCAAAGTCGCAAGTATAGGGTATCCACGGGGATAACCATTACATTACGATGGGACACCCCAGTCATATTAAAAGTGTAAAAGAAAGGAACACTGTGTTATGATCGAGTACTACTTATGACCGTTTTATCAGAACAGAGAGGGAAAAGGGGAAAATTCTATAATGGAGATTAATGCTTCGTGTATGTACCTCTGTTTTCCACAGCCTCGCTAACGGGTTCAAAGTGATTATTTCAGTGTCATAAAAAAGTCATAAAAACCAACCAAACGACTATGATTTGTCTTATATATATATATATATATATATATATATATATATATATATATATATATATATATATATCATTGGGTCGCGCTGACAGCATAGTTTATATATATATATATATATATATATATATATATATATGATTGTATGTGTGTTTGTATGTGTTTGTGTGTTTGTATGTGTTTGTGTGTTTGTATGTGTTTGTGTGTGTGTAATACAATATATATATATATATATATATATATATATATATATATTCATCGATCAAGCAGTTGCTTGTCCTCAATAGTGACTATTAAAACATACCGTTGTTATTGTAACACAACCAACAGTAAATAGATGTCAATAGGTTATTTTATCATTTTTTTAATTTTAAATGCTTTCATACAAATTCAGTTTTGCGTTATTTTCGCACGAATAGTTCGACTACAATACTTATTCTCCCCCCCTCACCTCTCTCTCTCTCTCTCTCTCTCTCTCTCTCTCTCTCAGATAGAAAGAGAGTGAGAGAGAGGGGTAGCGAATATGTATTGTAGTCTCACTATCTATCTTTCTCTATCTATCTATCTATCTCTCTCTCTTTCTTTTTTTCTCTCTCAGTCTCTCCTTTAGTCTTTGCCTTTCTTTACGCCATTTTATGTTCTTTATTTCTTCTATATATTTCCTTCCAACTTATTCTTTCTTCGCTTTCTACTTTGCATATTTTCTTTTTTATCTTTATTCGTTTTTCTTGTTTACTCAAGTGATATAAAAGGATTTCAGTCGACTGATACTCCTGTGTTTTTGACTCGCCTACATATCTGATGTCACGATCTCGAACTCAGTGAAACAGAAGGAATGATGGTCCCAGTATAATTGTTCGGTACAGCAGTCCCGGTGAACTTAGTAGGAATAATGTTCGTAGTGAACTTATTAAGAATATTATCCCAGGGGAACTTTCTAGGTGCAGTATTCGAGAACTGGTCTCGGTGTACTTAAGTATAGTACTCCCTGTCCAAATTAAGAATAATCACTCGAGAAGAGTACTTAGGTCATGTGATCTCAGAAGTTCATTAAGAATAGTGGTCCCAAGAAAGGTATACTTGTCCGGGGTTACTTATTTGGTATAATGGTTCCTGCGTACACATAAGCTGGTTTACATACGTAAATAATCCCGCCATTCATGATTCTAGTGCACACAAGGAGGTGTTCGGTGTTTAATAGTTATCATTCGTGGGAAATAGAGAGAAGGAAAATTTTGAATTCAAACCTGTTAAACCCCGCTTAAAAATTAACCATGGGACACATCCTGCTAGTGTGAAGGGTTTATATATATATATATATATATATATATATATATATATATATATATATATATATATATATATATATATATGTCTGTGTGTGTGTGTACATATATATAAAGCCTTACGAAATATATGTGTGTGTGTAATATAATAAATTTCATACATTGGATGCACATATATATATATATATATATATATATATATATATATATATATATATATATATATATATATGGTATACAGGTGGGGTAAATACAGCGTGAATTCGAAATATAAGACAGTAGTTTTTCGAGGGACATGAGAGTTCAAGTCTCGTTGGAAGCTACCTCTTTATTTCTGACTTATTACTATTTACTCTGACCATAGAAGTTTATAGCGGCGACTTGAAGTGTTGGGATAAAGAGCAATAAATAGAAGATCATGTAAAAGTGTATCAGTCCAGAGTCAAAATTCAACAAAAAGATGTAATAAAATTAACAGTTAATCGACCCAGAGGGGCGTGATAAAAAGTATTAATAATAATAATAATAGAATCTAAAATCAGTAATAAAATAATAGTAATAGTGAAAAGTGTATCGAGTGTGGTGGTATATAAGTGGTATATCACTTGTACAGGGGCCAATTTAGGTCAGCCGGTAGAGCATTCACCAAGGTAATAATGGTTCTGGGTTTGATACCGGTCCTCGCTAACTCAGCACACGAGTAGCACAATTTGGGTAATCTAATCTGTGCGGAATCTGGGAACTAATGGTAGGTGTGGCGCTCCACTTCAGCAAAATCAATCTCCTTGGTCTTGCTGTAGCGAAAAGAGGATAAACTCCCTTGTTGCCCTACTAATACCGATAATAGGCCACTCCACCGACTTTACTTACTATTTCTATCTAAAATACAATGAGAATCTAGTTCATGTTACTATAACAACGAAATTTCTTATAACTCAGATGAAGACCAGGTTTTTAAATAGATTATAAAACGCTCCAGATACATCTTCCAAATTTAGAGAACATTTTTAAAACCAAAGATTAATATTACTATAACAAATAAAGAACGAGTCGAATTTTATTTCAATATTTATTTAGTTTTTGTTGTATTTGGTCCACTTTGTCTATTTGAAACTGTATCTAAATTATTATTTCATGAATCGATTTTTTAGTTATGTCTTTTTAGTATGCAATACTTTAATTGTATAATATTTTTATATATTCTATGGGGAACAAGAACAGATACTACACATGGATCTCAGTTGAAAGACTAAGGAGCTGATTGTAAGCATAAATACCGATGAATGATACTCTGATTCTAGATTAAATGTAAAGATGCACTTATCTAACTAAATCCCTATGGGAGTGGTATGTGTCACATGGACTTGTGTTACCAAGGCGTCAGACTATTTTACCCCGTTTAACATGGGGTCGAAATCCCCATGAGGAAGTTCGCTTCGTTTTTTTTTAATTTTTTTTTTTACCGCATTCTGTCTGAAAAGTTGAATTTAACTAATGAAGTAAAACAGATACCAACAATGATCACAGTGAAAAGACTGCTAAGCCATATTATAATCCAGTATTTAAGTAAATCTCATGGTCAAATTAACGTTGGGTGTCGCGCACATGAGGACATATAAGAATTGTTCGATGTCCATAACTATTGTCACAAATGTTTCAAAGTATTTCGACCGTCACTTTTGTTTTTAATTATTTCTATTTATTTATTTATTTATTTATTTATTTGTGTAATGTCTCTTTATGACATTGCTTTTTGTTTTACAACACATCCAAAGAGAAGAACACGACAAATGTCTCGTAGGGGAGGCGGAGGATGATACATTGATCATATGCAGAACACACGGATGCTATACTCTTATCCGAGGCAGAAGTGCCGATCCATACGTAAATTATGCCGTTATTTTAGCGGGAAGTATTGTAGTTCAGTAAATAGTGATAATTCATCGTCACCCCCGCCGTGATATTCACCGTCTGATAAAGCAAGATGTATTCAATTGACACCACATGGTTTTTACATACAAGGGTGACAGATGCCAGAACAATAAATAATCAATCGGGAAAGTGTCAGGGGTGGGGTGGGGGTATTTTGCAAGAGAGTCTTATACTTTATAGATTAGATATAGAGACGCTATCGTTCTTCCCAATATCACACAGCAATGTGTACAACCGTGGGGTTTCTTTTCAGTGGCCTAGTAAACTATAAAGTGACCCAGTTAGCTATCATTGTTAGCTACATCTACCCGTATACCCCAACACATTTGTTCTTTAAAAAAAATCGTAATGCTATATAATTGCTGTCATTGGTATGGGCTATTCAAGTAAAATGCGGTGGCCACGGAGGGAGAACACAAGAACGTCAGTCATGTGATACCCGTGGGTCTAGAGTGAAGGTCAGAAACATTTTCCCAGACGTGCAAAGAGCGACTTTGAAAATCAGATCGGTGAGAAGAAACGCATAAGTCCTGAGCACAACGCATACACACATGGACAACAGCACGTATGCACAAATTGCACGGCCTTTCTTTTCCTTTTTTTTAATAAATGCACATGAGCGATATTCATGTAACTACGCAAGGGGGAAGCGAGGGTGGGGGTGTTGCAATTTATTTGTCTCAAGACCACCGAGTCAGTCGGGTGAGTAATGTGCGAGTGACAAGAGATTGAGATCACTATTTTATAGCGATCTGCTTTTAGCATTTAATGCTCAGTTTGCAATAATACGGCATTAGTTGCTAAACTTTTCTTGTTTCGGAATCGCCTTACTACGACGTCGCAGTCCAGTACGTTTGCCATTACACTACGGATACCCTTTAGAAACAATAAAAATAGTTTACATGTAAATTAAAACAAAAGAAGAAGCTATTTGTACATTTATTTATAAAAATAACTACAGAAGATTATTATTAGTAATAAAGTCGATGGAGTGGAATAATGTCGGTACCAGCAGATCAGCGAGGGAGTCTATCCATTTTCACTAGAAGGTTTTTTTTCGCGTTAAAAGGGTTCAAATGTTTAATAATTTACTATTAAATCATTCTTGGGCCTCGCATCGTGGTGTAATGGGGAGCAAGCTTGTCTAGCAGATTCATTACTATTAAATAGCGAGTTATTTGCCTGGGGAACGGGGAAACCAGTTTTCCTCAGGAGGTTACCATAAGGGACATAACACCACCTGACTCTTGCTGGATGCCGCATGCTTATAAACTTGTGTCACATCCTACACGTGACGAACTGGTTGAGTAAGTCCAACAGACTTTTATTTTTTTCTTTAATCTGCGGAACTTCTTTTTTATTGTATTTAACCTTAGCAAGAGAAAAAAATCCTAATTTATACAAAGATACAGTTGAAAAGAACATTTTTATTTCCTGAATGGACACTCTTCTCAATAAAAACTAAATACTGTGGAGTGACCTGTTGTCGGTATCCCCTGGACAACGAGGGAGTTTATCCATTTTTCATTAGCGCTACACCTGGGAGATTGTTTTTGCGTCTAAAGTAGTGCGCTTCACCTACCATCAGCTCCTCGCTTTACTGCATAGAATCAAACTTGTCAACTCAACGCATGGCGCAGTTTACGAGGACTGGTATCGAACCTGGTGGTTGCGAGGCGGATGCTCAACCGACTGAGTTAAAACGGGCCTTAACCCAAATCCAAAATGATCATTAGTATAGAAGCCAATTCTTTTTTTGTGTGTGTATAATTTCAAACGAATATCAGACGAATCTTTTATAAAAGGCTTTCTACTATAATCCTCTAACATATTCATGAAAAATAAAAGTTTAATTTCTGTTGCAGATTTTTCAAATGCTCTATTACAATAAAAAATCATTTCTTTTAGGTTAATTCATTGTCTACTAATTTAGCGGCTGGCCAGTCAGTGGCGGCTCGACAGAGTTTGGGAATCATTACATGAATGTCAACGTTTGTCTATGTACATTGGGAAATTGGCATTTGAAATTGGAGAAGAGAGTTTTATAAGATTTGTTCAAAAGTTAATCAACGTCATAGAAAAAAAAAGAACCTCAGAATATGTTTTAAGAGAATGAATTGAAATACAAATAAAAAAAAAGAAAGAAAGTAATATTATTAGTAGAGATCCTGCTTAACTTGGCCTCACACAAGTGGGGGTACCCAGATAGGATCGAACTCACAACAAAAGAAAATAGTTTTAATATTTAGGTCTTATAATTTCCCATTTTCATCCATAACCTAACATAGTTAATTTATCAATTCAGACAACTAAAACACTCGATGTAGAACAACCAAATTTGCCACATACATTTATTGCATCTATCAGAACATTTTGACTGTAATAGTGGTTTTTCCGTTTGTTTGCTTTTTTTTTCAATTCTCTCTCTCTCTCTCTCTCTCTCTCTCTCTCTCTCTCTCTCTCTCTCTCTCTCTCTCTCTCTCTCTCTCTCTCTCTTTGGTGGAGCCCATCCCTATCCAAGTCTACAACTGGTTTGAATTCTGAATTTTCCTTCTCTAATTGGCATACTCAGATTGAAGAGCTCAGTCTGACCTACTGTTAGAGGGAGAATCGTTGGATGCATACGTTTCACAAGGTATGTGAAATACTACCAGCCTCGTCCAGGATTTGAAATCGTGTCACCGTGTCCATTTCCTAAGACAATAACAATTACACCAAGCATCTCCAATATGTGTAAGATCTTATCACAAAATAAATGGCTGGGTGAGAACATTATTTACATAAAGAAGGTAGAGTAGAAAAAATATTGAAGTTAAAACATCAAAGAGACAAAGATCTGGAGATAAGCGAATATTTCTGTAGGGTCTCCCAAAAATATAAATATGTATGTAGATGGTTTCGAGGGCAGACATTTAACCGCATATAATGTGTTGCATCTTTTTTTATCAGATTCAACAAATTTTGGTTTGCTTGAAGAATAATTAAAGCTGCACTAAGCAAACATACATTACCGAATACACGCGCGCACGCACACACATTACTGAGCACGCACACACACACACGTTACTGAACACTCAGAGACACACACATTACTGAACACACACACACAGATACATACCACCCACCGCGCACGTATACCCCTACATTTCTTTTATGAAATGCAAATGACCTTTACAGTTATTGTACATAAACATTTGTTATTCTCCAATTACATACACCTGTTAACGTTAGGGTGTTCCATCGTAAGGGTAATGTTTATCAAGCTAATCTCGCAGATCCATTACTACTGACTAGCGAGTTTAATCCTCGCTGGATGCCCCATACTCGCGAGCTCGTGTTATATCCTACCCGTAGCGAATGTGCTCGTTAAATACTTACACCTGTCAACGTTATATCGACACCTACCCACTTTTCGCTAGGGTGTGCCTACTATTTTCACTCTATAAAGTCGTATTTATTCATATTTATAACTTCGATGTGTTTTTGAAGAATAGACGGAATTATGCTCAATGTTTATGTTCGGGCTATTTATGGTATAAAAACTACAATAAAAATACTCTGAAACATAGATGACTGTGATATATATATATATATATATATATATATATATATATATATATATATATATGTGTGTGTGTGTGTGTGTGTGTGTGTGTGTGTGTTGAAATCACCATCCACAGTTTAGCCCGATCTATAAAACTTTTTATATTCAAAATGTTTATTAAATTTCATGTGTATTTCAAAATATATTTCACAGAGTAAAATCTAGTATTCTTTAAAATCAGATTTTGAGAATATTAAAAAAATCCTCTACTGAAATGTTTTGTCTAATTCATTTCACTTTTACAGTTTTCTTTATAAGTCAAATAGATTTCTTAGTTGAGAGAAGAATTATGTCCCCTTTAACAGTTAGCAGAGTTTACAACCACATGGGTGGACAGAATTGATCAAATAAGCCAAACGGAATGTATTAAGTTTTTTAAAATAGGTGTCGATTTCTTGGTGATTTAAAAAATACCTAGAATATTTGGTTCGGCATTATTTGCAGATTTTATAATTTTAATTGGAACCTTGGATAACGAACTCTTATTGCATATATTTCATATCTTATGTTCTAGATTAATAGTCAGAATACAAATCCATAAATGTAATTAGTTTTATTTTAATGATGAGTGTAGATGCACGTTTATTGTAATGGTTAATGTCGAAGAAAATGGACTCAGAAAGCCGAGTTCAAATTCTGTACAAGGCAGCTTCACTCTAATGCCATTTGAAAAGGCATGAATCCACATCTTCTCCCTCTAACTATGGTTAGAATAGTAGAACAAACTTGGCTCCTTGATAGGTTAACCGGTTCATGAGAAATAAGCGATTTGAATTCAAAACCTGAGATGGGTTATGTATTATTTTGATTTTTCGTACTGTTGTCCTCATCTTACTAGGGAAATAAACATGCAAAAATCTTTGACCGATATAATTCCGTCCATCTTCATTGAGGTAGATTGTTGTCATTCCTTTACAAGCGTTAACATTTTGTTTATCCGAGTATAGTAATGATTCAACTTGGGGAATCACTTTAAACAAATAGTTTAAATTGAGGTCATCATAAATTCTTCAATACTTTGTTTGCATAACAAAAAGATTTCTCCAGTTGAATCATTACTTGGATAATCAGAATGTTAACGCTTGTAATAGGATTAGAACAATTTACCCCGATTGATTGCAAGAAACACCGGAGGTTATATCGGACAAAACGTTGTGTATGTGTATTTCACAATAAAGATGAGGACAACAGTCCTAAAATCAAAATAATCCTTATTATCATTTTAAAACTGAGAAGGGTTGTTTAAAAAATCTGTGGCGTCGTGGGACACAATGCTTCTGTTATCAGTTTATCTAATAAGTGTGGCTAATTCTTCCGAAACCTTTGCCATTTTATATAAACAATCTGTGTTGTTCATTTCCTAAGATTTGGTTTAGTTAATGGCTGACATCGATACTGATAGACAACCATTATTTCATTGAGCATGGAATATCGTCCTTGTCATTTGTGCTGACGTATGCGAGAGAAATCGTCTTTAGGTTATGGCAAATGTTTTTCTTTCCTGCTCTCAACGTTTTGACATAAATCCCGAAACGGTGTTGGCAAAGGTTATGTCACCCAAATGACCAGAAAAACAAAAATTGTCACTAAAGCGTATAACATAGAAATGGACAAATTCATGGAGGGTAACATAGATTAATATTTTAAAGAAATGATCATTGAAGTTGTTTGGCTTTTACTAGGGCTTATTGGATCAATCTTTAAATGTATTGCCAAGTCTTGTGTAGGTTTTCCCCTCTGACAGAATTAAAGACGATTTTGAACCGGTTGAGACGTTTGATGTGACTTAATAACGACCATCATTTTCTTAGTTTTATTCATTTATTCATTTTTCAGTTTAAACATTTGGTTGTCTCTATATCTTCCTGTGCTTAGAGTGCTCTGAGGGCATACCCTGAGGATATGGGAA
>CM042169.1:47633007-47728007 GCA_023376005.1 Doryteuthis pealeii
TGATTGATTTTAAGGAATCATGTTCATTGTGCGTTAATATTAACATTTTTTGTGTAGTTGTTTTTTCAGTGTTTTTTGGGGGGTGCACATGAATAGGAATAATAAAAGATCTATTTGACCCATAGATGAAACCCTACTAGGTACTACCATTCCAATGTCAAAGTGGACCTGGAAGTAATGTCAATTTTGCTTTTACATCCAAATTCTCGGTGTAACAGAGATAAATATGTAATGCGAATTAGAATCAACGTCTTCATGGACCGTTGTTACAACGGAAATCCAATGGTTTTACAGGTCGTTTGGCTTAATTTTAATACTATGCAAGATTCGCGAACTTTTACTGAATTGAATTTCCTGACTGAAAATTGTATAATTTCAACTCTCATACATAAATTCCAATTTTTCATTATCTAAAAATAATCTCTAAATTTTAAAACTTCTCAGTTAATTTTGTTTTATCATTATTTCTATTATCCGTCTTCTTTTTTCTATTATTTTTCATTTTCAGCTGTTGAATGAAAAATAGACATATACGTAGGCAAATCAATAGGTCCGTAGCTTTATGATTAAAAATACATTTATCTTACACAACAACTTTTTCTCGGATTCTGGTGTCCTCTGAGCCGAAGTAGTAGTACGTGTTAGGGCCCCATCTATGGATTAAATAGATCAAAAATGAGTTTTTAAGAATTTGTATAAAAATGAGTTTAAAAAGAGAAATGTGAATACACAACAAGAATGAACAAAACCAAATCGTCTTCAGCATAAAATAACCCAAAAACGGTTGACGTGCCGTAAAATCCAACCAAACAACCAACCCAAAATATTTATTTTCACCATAATCTACTTCCTTGTCAATGTCCTTAAGTCAGTAGGGAATAATAATCCCGTCGATTGAACATGATACAGTGAACATTTTTATCAACATTAAGGTAATAAGTACAGATTTATTGATCCAACCTCCTATTTTGGTAAATCAATAAATCCGCAACCTCAATAAATCACATGGACAAAATTATACAGTGAAAATCTCCATGTAAAAATTCAGGTAATAATTACATTTGTTTAACATTTTTATGAGATTTGATAATATGTATTATTGTGACTTTTCTGGCTATTTTCTTCATCTTTATTGTAAAATACACATACACAGTGGTTTGGCTGATGTGCCCTCTTATCTTCTTATGTTTGTTTGTTTTTTTTTTTTTTTTTTTGTAATCCATTGGGGTAGATTGTTCTCATTCCGTTACAAGTGTTAAGATTTCGTTTATCCAACTATAGTAATGATTCAACTAGAGAAATAATTTTGAATAATTTGACTGTTGTGTAAACAAAGCGTTACTATACTTGGATAAACAAACTCTTAATACTTGTAACGAAATGGGATCAATCTAACCTAATGAATTACATCTGAAGAAGATCAGAGGGTACATCGGTCGAAACATTGTGTATGTGTATTTCACAATAAAGATGAGAACAACTGTCCGTAGAATTAAAATAATACATGATAATTACAAGTTTGGCTTCAGGCTTATTGATCTATGCTTGGATATATTTCTTACTTATATCCCTATAAATATTTCAACACCTTTTACCTTGTGTTGGGTATAAATGTATATTTGTATTCATATCATTGTGAGTTTAAAAAAAAAACTATAACTGCTGCTTCTTCTTCTTCTTCTTCTTCTTCTTCTTCTTCTTCTACGTATATATATATATATATATATATATATATATATATATATATATATTGATGTGTGGTGTCCATATATGGAAATAATGCTAATAACTCAAAGAAACTGGAGGAGAAGATGATAATAAACGTTAAAAAAGCGTTTGATAAATAAAAAGAGCTCAAATACTGACCAGCAGTGCAGTATAAAAACTATAAGGAATTAGGATCTCACCTTCTTACCTTTGTTTCTTTACCAATAGTTTCATAAGTCTTCTATAAAATAGAAAACACAATTGTCAGATGAAATGTAAATAAACAGTCTCATCTGACGATTATTTTCTATTTCATAGAAGATACATGAAACTATTAGTAATGAGACAAAAATAAAAAGATGATTTGTTTAAATTCCTTTGGGTAATATATAATTAATATTTACTATCTCATTTAGCTTTTTAGGTACGTTGCTTAAAGAGGCATCTCTAAACAAAAAAGCATTATGCAGAGGTCATTATAACTTAGATAGAAATTCGAGCTTGTTATGCTATTTTCTAATGATGAGAAAACTTACGATGGATTAAACAATTGTGGGAATCTCTAGAAAGATAGCAGTTTCTACAAGAGGCGTATGTGCAAGAATACATGAGAGTGAAACATATTGTCTTAAATGTTAGCATACAACTATTATTATCATGTAGTGCCAATCCACTGAAAATATTTCCCAGTGAGTATTTTAGGATATATTATGTTGTTTATCTACAACAATATAGAAACGATTGATGTTACGTATTTTAGTCAGTGGTTACTTTCCGATGAATTGACTTCAGTTAAATATTTAGAAAATTATTACATATTTAGTTTCGGACTTACTGATCAATGCTTGGGCCTATTTTCCACTGCAGGATAAATTATTGTACATATCTTGGACAGCCTGTATCAGTCCATTTGGAAGCAGTATTTAAGAGTATTTCAGCAATTCGATCCTTGAAAGACATTGTCTTTTGCACAAATCTGTAGTGTGTATTGGAGGCATAAATGTTTTGTCCTTTTTTCCTGTATTGTCTTTTGTCTTCCAGATGCTGATTCGCCCTCATTTGCCTTACACGCAACTCATTGAATAACATGGCGTCATCCACTGTGATTGTCTGAAATCAGTTCCCAGCTGTCTGGGTCAATGTCTGTAAGTTTCAGGTCATGCTTACAGACGTCTTTGAAGCGCAGTGCTGGGTGGCATGCTCACCATACATGAAATATGTTGGCTTGAGACCATCTTTTATACAGTGTACATGTCCTAATCATTGCAATCTATGCTGACAGAAAAGGAGATGCATAGTTAGGGAAGCCAACAGCCAAATGTCATTGGCGACTTTTTCTATTCATGGGATGCCAAGGATTGGTAGCATAGATGAAATCTTTCCAGTCGTCAAGATTTCACAGCAATTGAACAGTTTACTGAGGACATACACACACCTGTAAACGTTGCGTTTGATGTTCAAGGTCAGGGAGTTGTTCTTGCAGATACCTAAATCTTTGGCAATGCGCTTGTTGTTCATTTTCATATCAAGTTTCAGGTTGCTGGTGATAAACGATATAAAACTTTGTTAAACAAAAATATTGTCAATAATTTACTCATAGATGTTACAGTTTAAGTTTACATAAGATCTGATGTTATGAAGAAATAAATGTTGTTGTGTCTGGGAGAATACGTGAGTGTTAATTATAGTTTAATACATTTTAGCATATCATTATAATATGAAGATATTTTGCCAACAACCATTTTAAAATATGTAATGTAGTGTCATTCAACAAAATAGAATGTATTAATGCTGAGAGTTGCTTTACGGAGCTGATAAACATTTCTATTAGTGATTATCAATCTTTTCTCATAAAAGTAACATATTAGCCAAAGTGTACATTATACAGATTGTCTTTTATAAAATATGTGGGAAATTTAATATTACTAAATTTACTATGAAAACTATTTGTACAATTGTTCCATAACAAATCAGGGCTAAACCAGGTGACATTAAACGGGATATCACTGTATATAGATATATATTGATAGCGTTTAAGACACAGACATTGCCATATAAATTAGTTCTTGATTGCATTAAAGGATCTAAGATTAGCTAAACTTCTATAGTTGCTTTAGAACGATCAGAACCATAATGCTCCGTATTTGGCACAAGTCTAACGCTAGTGAAAATGGGATAAACTCCCTCGCTGTTCGACTGATAGCGACAATCGGCCACTCCACGCCTACCATCAGTTCCCCATTTTACCGCACGAATCCAAGCTGTGATGCTCTGGGTTGGCAAGGGTTGGTATTGAACCCGGAAACTTGCAGTTCCTAAGTGCATGTTCTACCGACTGAGCTAAACCAATCCCTTTTACCATTACACTTGTATGTAACCGGCGACGTTTACGAATTATTAGAGGAGATTTGATATGGAATTCTCACGATATAATGTTACCACTAGCTTGGTTGATAGAGCATCCACCTACAAGGTTCCTGGTGCGATACAATTTGCTTACAAATCATATATATATTAAAAACAAAACAAAGATTGACATTAAATAGCCCACAAGATATACCATTAAAAATAATCAACAAATCTCCTTGTGTAGCTATAACGCATCGCTTCATTTCCAACTATCGAAAACTGTTAATGATTTTTACAATGTTTGATACTTAACTTGGTTTGTTATCTTTTAATGTATGCAAATTAATTTCCTGGCAGTAGGTTAACCGTTTCCTGACTGATCTGGCCCGGCAAAAACGTGCATTTATTTACAACCGAATCTATTTCTACCAATTGGTCTTCTACGAGCATGAATTATATAAATTCATATCAAATCTGTTTCGAATTTAAATTTGAGTTATATTTAGATTTAAAATTTTGAGATAAATTCAGTTTAAAACGAATTAAAGAATTTTTGCTTTGACTCATTATCATTTCAATTGCATTATAACGTCTACATATTGCCACAATTGTTTTATTTAGAATGCAAAATGTTGGTGGATGAAAGTATGTATTTACATGTTCATAAAGAGTAAATGGATATGTATATAGTAAGCCAAAAGTAGAGGTACAAGTGATGTAAACGTTATCCTTAAAGGAAAAGGACATGGAGAGTCAAATTCAAATTCTGGTCGAGACTCTTTGAGTTTTACTTTATGCAAAATTCCCTTGAAAAAAGGCGTGAATCCATCTTTTCTCTCCTAAGGAAAGACTGGTATGGTAACCGATCTAAGAAAAGGAAAAACTCTGAATTTAAACTAGCTGTATACCGCTTAATATTTGACTAGGGTTATTTTATGCTTAGATGTTAGAAACCACGCTCTTCTTTTCTAGCAGTGGCTTTATATCATTAATCAAACAATAATCCTGTAAAGGGCATCTTATATATAAAACTGCTGTGTCTGTAAAGTGTCCCACTCAAACTGTATCACCAAAGAAACTGCTTCTTCCTGCCTCAAGTGAGTTTCTCAGTAGTCTGCTATATACATTCATTTTTTTTACTATATTCTCGATTATCTACAAATACCTACCCGTTTTTCACACTATTTTTCATACGTTATGTATATGTTTGGAAATTCCTCAATAAATCTTCAGCTTAATAATGAAAAAGTTCTTATTCCCCGTACCAACTATTGATACTTTAACAAAATACCAATTGCTTGCCAATGAACTTAAAACTTCTCCATAGATCATATAGTAGTAAAGTTCGTGGAGTGGCCGATTGTCGCTATCAGCATCACAGCTTGGATTCGTGCGGTAAAATGGGGAACTGATGGTAGGCGAGGAACTTCACCTCAAACACTAAAACAAAGTAGATAGACCTCATCGCTGTCTGGTTGATACCGACTTTACTACCTATAATGATATTTGTTAGACTCACTAAACCATTAAGTTGTATCTGGACTTGAGTGACAGCCTAAGTTGATTGTAAGACGAGCAGCAAGTCCCTTGTCTTCATGCATCTGTTGTGTCCAAGAGAAGGACTTGGGTCGACTCAGCTTGACAACTGTGCTGTAACAGGTGTTACAAGAAAGCATCGGAAGGCAACATCATGTTGCCTTAAGGACTTGGTTTTATGTTCTGTGTTCTCTTTCTCCTAGATTGGTTGATCACTACAGTTAAAGGAACCAGTCGGCCCTTTTCCCTCGTAGTTGGTGGTCGGTTTATGATTCTATTTTCCGCTTCGATAATCATCAGCATAACCTCACCCACCACACACAAGTAATTGAGACCAAGAATAAAAGCTTTTAACGTGAAAAATACTTGAATGTGCGTTATGTTATTCTTTATGAATAAACATGTGCGTATATATTTCTATGTGTATATGTGTGTGTGCTAAGATCTATGTCAGTATACGCTAATGTTTATGTGTGGGTCTATGTACGTGTCTTGAAGCCTTTTATTTCTTTCCTTACTGTCTGTTTTTAATGGAAAATTTGATTTTATCTGTTGATGTGTTACTTAGTCCTTTATGAAGTTATTAACGGGAAGTCAAGAAAAAGAAAACAATTGCATTCTATTGGTTGTTGCAAAAGCCAGGACACTTTGTCTACTGAGTTCGATCTCCACTAGGTTACCATAGACGTACAGCCTTGGGTCAAATCTAAGCTACGCTTAATTTTTTGAGGGGGAGTTCGATTCTCGCGGGGAGGGGTGACGTGGCGTAATTGGTAACGTGCTGGTCTGTGACATCGGTGTAAGTGAGTTCGAACTCTAGTCATGCTTTTACGTTCACTTTCAGACTAATACTCTTGGAAAGGATATAAAACCCCTTCCAGCAATGAGTTAAATATAGTACTACTGATCTTCTACAAGGATGGCTTTGGCATTAAATAAACCACGACGGTTGATATGCCAATAAACAAAGAAACAAAACCAGTTCGATTCTCACATATATCTTTGTGGCCACAACTAAGCTAAGATTAGTATGTTGTTTTGGGTCACCTCGGTTAGCGAGCTAGGCTAGCAGACTATTGATAGTGTGTAAGTCAGTTAGGTTCTCACCGTGTGTTCCATAATCCTGGCCTTAGCTTATTAAGTGACCACTGATCCCAATAGCCCACCGAAAAATAATCTTGTAAAACAAAGCAAAACTATGAAGAAATACTGGATTTTTGGGGACCTTGACGCGATCTTTGGACAATAAAACAGAAGAGAATTGAATCTGAAAAGCAATTTTCTGTAAAATGATGTAAGTCAGTTTTGAAATAAAATGAAATTCTATTGATTATCAATCTGTTGGATTTTGTCAGTTTATTTCTTCCATTTTCAACGGAATATGCTCTCAAAAACCAAATTTTATACTCTCTCTCTCTCTCTCTCTCTCTCTCTCTCTCTCTCTCTCTCTCTCTCTCACACCACACACACACACACACACACACGCACGCACACGCGCACACATATGTACACACTACACATATGCATATTCACTTCCTGTCTTTATTATGCGAACGACACACACAGAGAAACACACATGCATAAAAAAACGACATATATAGATAAAAACATGAAGAAAGTGTTCGATCAATAGATAGATAGATAGATAGATAGATAGATGCAAATAAACTCAGCTACGGAGGCATATATATTCTTACATAGAAGATATGTGCTAATATATATTTGAATAAAAGCATATATTCCTGGAAAACACACACGCACACACACACACACACACACACATATATATATATATATGTGTGTGTGTGTGTGTGTGCATGTATATATATATATATATATATATATATATATATATGTGTGTGTGTGTGTGTGTGTGTGTATGAAAATTTCCATACATACATGTTAATTTTGCCGCTAAATAGCTTTTTTACATTAGTTTATTTTTATGATTTGTTTAATGTTGAATATTTTTGTTTAACTGTTTAGGCAGGGGATTGCCTCGACGACAAATTGGAATAAGAAAAAAAACAACATTCCTATTCTTTTTTTTTCTTTTGTAAACTTCTTACTTTTTTCAACCTAATTCAGCCCAAACTAAAGCCGAGTTGAAGTAAATTGAATACGTGAGAATCTTGTTTAAGTAACCATTTCCAATTGACCCTTTCAATTTGGATTGAGTCTGGATTTCTCATTTTCACAGAATGTCTATTTTTCTTCTTTTGTTAATTTGGGGATGGAGAGATTTCTGTACAGATAGAAGAATAAACGTTGAAAACTCATTTCTTTTCCTCTTGATTAGTTCGTTGGTTGGTTAGTTGGTTGGTTGGTTTTACAACATACGAAAAGTGTTGCTTTTCGTGTCATTTTAATGTTAAATCAAGGGAATATTCATGAACAAAGGGGTCAGATTGACTACAGTATCTGTTGTTGCTTATGTGATCACCCAAGTAAATATTGAATCCAGAGTTGGTATGCCCTAAAACAAAACAAGAAACCAACCAATCATTTCTGAGAATCTGTATTAATAATTGGGAAGAGTTTGTCTTTTCTCTACAGATGGACAAATAGTTTAATGCATGGCTACCAAATAATTCACGGGAACCAGAGAAAGGTTTTAACGTAAAGGAATTTCCCCAATGGATAAAAAGATTCTTATTAAGAGATATTCTAGCCATCAAAAATAATCAAAGGAAAGCTCTATTGCTGCAAGGCATAACTAATCGTATGGGGTTTAATTTTCCAACAAAAATCGAATTAGTTGTCTCATTAAAAGATGATTTACATTTAATTTAACATAACTAATTATGGATGGTTCGTCAAGATAGTGGTAATGTGTATTATCATAATAATGTATTATTGAATCTATTAAAAATACATTGTTTGAAGACGATATCAGCGTGTCTGCAAACAACAATTTTTTATAAAAGTTCTTAGACTATTCATATATATATATATATATATATATATATATATATATATATATATATATATATATATATAGATAGATAGATAGATAGATAGATAGATAGATAAAATGATATGAAAAACACAGATGTTGTTTAATTGAATTTATTTTTTGTTACACTTCTTCCTCTTATAAAAACTGTTAGATGTAACAGTTTTTATAAAAGGAAGAAGGGATTTAGGTTCAGGGGTAGAAGAGTTTTCTTTTTGAAAGGGGAAAAACACACACACATACACGCGCGCGCGCTTTTTGAAAAAATATTCTCGGTTTCTCTCATGAAGAATCCGGTTTAAAACATTGACATCTGAATACGGTCACAATTCTCATTATGCTCTGATAAAGATTTTTTGATGAAATCGAAATATTGGCAATATTAGCAATTTAAAAATTGTAAAAATAAATTCAATTAGACAACATCTGTGTTTTTCATATCTTTTTATCTATACATTTCCTTACTCTTAACTAATATATATATATATATATATATATATATATATGTTGTGTGTGTGTGTGTGTGTGTGTGTGTGTGTGTGTGTGTGCGCGCGCGTGTGTGTGTGTGTGATTGTGTGTATCACACACACACAAATTTATATACTGATTTTTCACGAGAATTAACTCAAATATAAAATCAGTGGAGTAAAAGAAATTCAAAATGATCCAGGGATGTCTATGGGGTTGGGGGTAGTTATTGTTTGTCTGTTTCTCATGCAAAAGAGTCAGCTGCTAAAGAAAAGAACGATTCACTTTGTACGTAGAAGTCCCACCACAAACGGAAGGTGACAAGACCCAACCTAAAGATGTTGTGGTTATCTTCATGTCAACAACCGAACGTTAGTGGTTGGACAACAATTTCATTTCTTTAAATAAACTGGCTAATCAGTGCGTTTTCTAACCGATTAACTAGTTTCAGAAGAGAAATATATTTTCTGCTGACTTAAGTATATATATATATATATATAATTATATATATATATATATATATATATATTGTGTATAAGTATTAACTTACCGGTGGGTATAAGAACGATCGTTGGAAGCGCACAATATCCAGAGGTTAAGGTTGAGAAAAAACAAATACAAAGTGCTCAATACAATGTAGAGCATAAATTTATTTTAACAATGGAAAGGAGTAACCTACTTGAGTTTCATCGATAGATTCTTCAGGGTTACTTTAAATTAATCGAGTTTACGATTAATCTTAGGTGTCATAAACATGCCCGTTGGAATGGGACTTAAATTTAGTAGAGGAACGCTTGTTTATATTTTCGTAGATCAGGAACGGTTTTTGATTATACATACATATATATATATATATATATATATATATATATATATATATATATATATGTGTGTGTGTGTGTGTGTGTGTGTGTGTGTGTGTGTGTGTGTGTGTGGAGAAAGATAGACACACTCATGATGTTGTACGAAATGGATGTTTATTGTAGGTGATGATGTTGGCGTTATAACGTTTTGGTCTGTTAGACCTTCTACAGGACATTGCTTCAACGGGGAACATTTTCATACTGGTGAGTATAAACATCAATTTTATACAACATACCGTGTCTGTCTACCTTTCTCCACTTATTGTGGGATTAATTAGGAAGCGCGTGGTGTAATGGTTAACGTCATGGGAAATGGACTCGTCGCCCCGAGTTCAAATCCTGGACGTGGTAATTGCATTTCACTTAGCGCTGATACCCTTGGGAAAGGTATGAATCCTACTCTCTCTCCAGCTATGGGTAAATAGTAGGGCAGACTGGGTTCTTTAACCATGGCTAGGTAACCAGTCTAGGAGAAGGAAAACTCTGAATTCAAACCTGTTGAACTCCGCTTAAGAAATTGACCTTGTGTCGTATCCTGCTCGTGCGGAGGGGTTGGTAAATATATATTGTCGGATTAATTTCCTCTTATTTCTCCCATATATATATATATATATATATATATATATATATATATATATATAGTCGACGTTTAAACGTTTCCGGTTTTTTCATAAAACCTTCATCGGGATATGAGTAGTGGATGAGTCGGATGTCGTTGTCTCGCGGGAGTTTAATTTTTTTTTTTTTTCAAATTTTCTATCCTGTTTTTCTTCGAAAATATAAATTAACTTTAAAGTAAAGCGAAAAGAATCACTGCGATACGAATGAATATGTTAGGCGAAGTTCTATTTCTCTTTTATACCATAAGACCCTCTGACCACATAGGGGACACAACTCCTTTCCTACTTGAAAATACATTTCTTTAATTTACGTGAGAATCTAACAGTAATCAATGAACCAAACATTTTTATTTGACCTTTGATCTGGTGAGTCAAATTTTTATGGCTTTAAGGACATTTAGATAATTCGGGTGGGGGGTAATTAATTTTATTAAAGATGTATGTCTAACTTTTTTTTATTTTCCATTGAAATAATTTGTAAATTATTTTTAATTATATGAACAAAAAATTCATCATTAAATTAGGTTTAAAAATAAAACAAAAACAATTAAGAACAGATTGGGGTGGATGTGTCACTTATTTGAACGGGAGAAAGGAATAGAAAGGCATGTTGTCGCGAAAAATGGTAAGGGAAATTCTCTGAAAAAGCCATTCAACCTCATGGAAATCGTTCCTTCATCCAGCTGTCTTAGAAATAATATTTCAAAGTAAGGGATAGCTGTTCAATAAGATGGGACACATGACATTTCTAGTTTACGACCCTCATTCTGTATGTTGATAATGACTAAATCCATTATTAATTTAACAAAGTTACCTCCATCCCAGAAAATGTGTCGCCACAAATCACAACACAAAAAGATGATATTCTGTCTTTTTGAAATAAACCAAATTATATCATAAAATATAAACGTAAACCTAAATCAATAACATACAAAAATAACCCCTTAAAATGATCCTTGACGACGCTAACATATCGTTAAAAACCTTTAACTACAAAAGTGTAAACAACGTATATTATTCCCTAATCTCTAGGTATAAAACAACCCCAGACAAGTCGATATGCCGTTAAAATCCATCAACCATCAAACCAACTTACCAAAAATTAATAAGACCTCTTTTGCAAATCCGTGGTTGTCGATCGCGATATTAATGTATAATCAAAACTGCGATAAAAAAAAAAGAAACGAGAAGATGAATAATAAGACTGATCAAAATTTATAGTAATTATTGAGAATGTTTCATGGAAAATCAAAATAATTAAAAGAGTTGATATAATTGTCTCTAACGACTCAAATGAGTTATGATAAAAATCAACTAGAATTAGGTATATGAAGTCAATATTTTGAATTATGATAATCAACAGAGCTTCATCTAAAAATACAATTTTTTAAATTATTATATAAGGTCATACAAAGAAACATCAGTAAAATGACTTATACCTTGTTGAACTTTTGTTCATTTAGATGTGATACCTAATAACAAATATTTATATTTACATACACATATTTATTTTTTTAAAGTGCTATTTTTAATCTAAAACCATTTTTATTACTGAGATGATATTATTTCAATAAATAACACTAAAAATCGTTTAGTAATTTATGCTTCAATATCATGAACTTATGATTTACCTATATTTACATATGTTCCGAAGATATGGGTACCCAGTGAGAATCGAACTCAATAGTGCTTTGTGAGATAACCATTAGACTCTGCGAATCGTTATGTTACCTCAGTAGACAAGTCTGATATTGAAAAGACTTATCCCAGCGTATAGGAGTATATAACTCTAGGAAATCTTTCTTTAGAGTAACTTCCCTTGTCTTATCAGATAAACACAATGAAGAATTTTCATCTGGTGAAATATTATCTACATTTCTAAGGATTTTGGATATTTGATACGAATATTTTTTCAAGATTCTATAAACATGCATCGCTCCCATTTTCTCGGCCATTGACAAAGGATAAAAGAAATAAAAGAAAAGTTCCACCTAAAGAATTAGTTCTTTATGTGTGTGTTACAGATAAACACATTAGCAACAGTTTTCGACTACCTTTCCATGGTAGGTATTTACACAACCCGTTCGCCACCGGTAAGATGGTCGCAAGTATGTGGTATCCGGCGAAGATCGAAATCGCTTTTCAGTAGTAATGGATTTGCGAGACTAGCTTGCTGACCATTACACTACGATGGGACGCCCGCCTTCTCTTGGTATACCATAAATTCCTGACAAATTCAAATTCCTCACCTGTCATGTTTTGTTAAGATTCCTACTTTATTAGCCTCGCCTCAATTAAAAGAGAGCCTAATTACATTAACCATTACCCTTCCCCATAAACAAGAGTCAAGTTGTTGTAGAGCACCTACTGATCTTCTGTCTACTATTGTTCAAATCCGTCCTCTAGGAACTGCTGGATGCTAGATATGATTTCAAATCTCTTATTTATTTTGATATATATATTTACCAACCCCTGCACGAGCAGGATGCGACACAAGGTTAATTTTTAAGCGGAATTTAACAGGTCTGAATTCAGAGTTATCCTTCTCCTAGAATGGTTGCGTCACCAGTCCGACCTACTATTTAGCTTGAGAGAGAATAATTAGATGCATACTTTCCCAAGGGTATTAACGCTATGTGAAATGCAAACAGCCTCATCAAAGATATGAACTCGGGTCATCGAGTCCATTTTTTTACGACGATAATCATTACACAACAGTATTTGGTTCGATAGTCAAGAAATTGATCGATTCGTTATCTAATTTTATTCAGACTTGCTATAAAAGATGGGATAACTTTTAAGTTCCAATATTATTTTGAATTTTATTTATTTGTTGAAGTATATTCATTTATCATTCATTTTTGTCAAGAATTTATTTTCTAATAATTTCAGTTTGTTATTCATTGGAGTTCATTAGAAAATTAAGTTATGGTATTAGTAAATAGCGCAGTAATTGGAAATGAAGTTAAGATATACGTTCGAGGAGAAATAGAAATAAGGGTAGCTGGTTAGATGTAATCTTCTGAAAATGTGATGACTATAACAACTAAGATGAGGACTCTCGTCCGATTAATTATCATATTAACTCATTCAGACAAAATGCGTAAAGTCACCACCGATGACTCCTCACATGCAATTTTTTACCAAATCTTATAGTTTCTCGTCAACTCAGCACATGAGTAGCCCTGCTTGGGTAATCTGATCTGTGTGATAAAGCATCTTGGAGCTGACGGTAGGTGTGACGCTCCACCGCAGCAAAACTATCTCCTTCGTCTAGCGAAAAGGGGATCGACTCTTTCGTTGTCCGGCTGATACTGACAATAGGTCACTCAGCAGACTTTAATACTAAAAAGCAAGAGAACATTTATGATGAGACAACAGAAATATATAATATCTTATTCTCTCTGAATTATGGATTGACTTAATAAACTGGATTTATTCTTTCTGGATTTTCGGTATTGCATTTATTATTTTCGTTGTTAAATTAACTTAATTTGCCAAGTTTAATAACAGCTGATCTTCGGTGAAGTCTGAATTATAACAAGTCTCGTCAACTCTCCAGGACTCTCCTTAGTATTCTAGCACCTGCTGTACTGTAGTTTAGATGGTCTCAATTCTTCCTCTAATCTAAAGTTTTCCGATCTTTTTTCGAATTTTCTTGAGACATGTGTGTTAACATGTTCTTTACTTTTGACTGATGAAAAGGAAGGCCTAGCATTCTACCCTAAATTGGGTTAGTTGTGTTTATCTTTTACTGTGGTATGATAATTTAACTATTACAACGTTTGATATGTCTATGAAATTGTTCAATATGTAAACGTGTGATAATCTTTGGCAAACTTATTTCTTTCTTTTTCTCCTTTCTCTTCTTTTTTCCAATATTTTTCTTTCTTTTTCTTTCTTTTCTGCTTTTTATCTATTTCATTGAAACAGACGATAAGTGTTCTCGCTTCCTATCTATCAACTTTCTTTCTTTCTTACTTTATTTGTTTTTCCCTCTTATGTATAGTCATTCTTTCCTCACAGTTACAACGATATGGTCCATTAATTTATTTGAGGTGATGATGGTACATAACATTTGAATAAATGCATTCATATCTTATGAATCAAAACGGAATGGTCCATTATTTATCTGACGTGATGACTGGAGTCTAAGTGACAACAAGTATCCTCAGATCTCCAGGACACCATTCAAGTGTATCTTAATATTGTTTTCTGTATGGTTTCGATTCTTCCTCTGATTTACAATTCATCCAGACTCTTTTCCAAACCTTGGGGGGGGGGTTTCCAAGGGCACCCATTATAATTGGTATGACATTTACCTTTTTCATTTCACTGGCAAAGTCTAAATATGTGTCTATCTTTTGGTTTTCTTTCATTTTCACTCTGTGATCCGCCTGGTCGGCAAAATTCTCGAGGTGACAAGCTCTCTACTTTTTGTCAAACAACACCAAGTCTGGTCTCCTGGCTCGGATTATTATTATTATTATTATTATTATTATTATTATTATTATTATTTACTCCTTTTGAGTTTTCACATCAGTGTTAGCTGATGGTCTTTCACTGGAGTCTGAGTGACAGCAAGTCTCCTCAGGTCTCCAGGACATTATTGCCACTAAGTGAGCATTAAAGAACAAGCATAGGTTTTTGGTACACTCGTAATAATACTGAAAATTTCATTCTTAATATCAATTACCGAAACTTTTTGCACTTTAGTACGATGAGGTACTAATACGAGGAAAACGTTTATAATACCCGGTTGCAGACGGTCTGAAAAGGAACAGACAAAAAAAAAAACGGAAAAGATACAGAGATAAAGAAAGTTATAAAATAAAGATACACTAAACAGCATCATTGCACTTTAACAAGGGGACAGGCTAATGTCTTCTTTTGTCATCTTTTTTCTTTCTTTCTCAAATCCGACTTAGATCACGTAACAAGTACGGATGTATATATCAAGAATAGAGAAACGTGTGAACGATGTGGGACACCGATTCTTGACGTAACTGCCAGGTCGAGTGCCATACATACCGACCAATCGAAATCAAGTCGACTAGTGACGTCATTACCCTAACCACTACCCTGCCTTCGCTTCCAGCGGTCCTTTTTTTGTCTATGTTCTTTCGTGCGAATTACGTCTGTTATATTTCTTTCTCTTTTTTTAATTTTTGAATGAACTTTTACCCCCCTCTCTTTTTCACTTTCTCTCTTTCTCTTTCTCTGAATGGGAACATGCAAATGCACTTGCGTACCTGCTTTGCATCACGTACAACTTTTATGTAACAGAGGAAATGGGACGGGGACGTGAGGTGAATGAAGTGGACAACACATCCCCGCCCCCGAGGACTGGATTATTTTCAACCGAATATCAAGATTCCTTCTTCGTTCTTCTACTAAAATGAAATCTTTAATATGTTTAGTAAGTGTAAATAAGAAATTAAATATTTCAGGATTTCCACCCGAAATCAAAAAGTTATGTAGATATTTGCTTTAAATTCAAATAAATGACTGACATTTAAAGGATTAATATGATTAATCATTTTATCCATGGATTTTTATTTGTCAAAGAAGTGATATATATATATATATATATATATATATATATATATATATATATGCACACACACACAAATATATATATATATATATATATATATATATATATATATATATATATATATATATTATTCATCATATAACTATGAGAATTTAACCAAAGATGGTTTTCACTCAACAAAAGGACATGTACATTCTCTCTCTCTCTCTCTCTCTCTCTCTCTCTCTCTCTCTCTCTCTCTCTCTCTCTCTCTCTCTCTCTCTCTCTCTCTTTTCATCTTTTGATTCCATTCCATTGAAACAGATTGGATGTTGTGGTAAAGTAGGCGTGGCGCTATGCCGCAGACACAATAACAATCTTCCTGGTCTAGCACAGGTTAAAAGGGGATAGACTCTCTCTGTCCGCTTGAGACCGACAATAGGCCATCTATCTCTATCTGTCTCTGTCTCTGTCTGTCTGTCTGTCTGTCTGTCTCTCTCTCTCTCTCTCTCTCTCTCTCTCTCTCTCTCTCTATATATATATATATATATATATATATATATATATAATATATATATATATATACACGTCTGTCTCTTTGTATCTCTCTATCTCTTTCTGGAATAAGAAAATACACCCTTTGATAGATTTGACGTCTTGATGGCCCGGATAAGATAACCGATTGGCATTTGAACATCCCCAACCGTTTCTCCATCGTAAGAGAAATTTTCCTGCTCTTTGTTTATTATAATTGCAGAATTCACAGTTTACTTTTATGGACTCACCAAGTAAAAACAAACAGATAAATAAACCAATAAAATGAACATTTCTTATCACAAACATTTTTCGTCTCTATGATTATTTCATTACAAGAATGAAATAATTACATCAACGGACTTTATGCAAATCATGAATTGGTTTGAAATCATAATTTCCAAATGATTATTACTATGGTGAGGATTAAATGTAAGATATTTTTCACAAATTTTAATTTCAATTAGCAATCCTATAACACAGAGCCTTACACAAGGTAGAGTATTAATGCACGATAGCGCGCAAGAGATAATATCATTAGATTACATTTCATTACATTTCCCAGAAATACCCGAAACCTTTGAGACGCCAAGTTTATGGGTTAGGTTAGAGTTTGGCTACTTTGGCAGTTTCCGTCATCTAATGCTATTTATACGTAAAATGTTATTCTAATGATATTATATATATATATATCTATTGTGTGCATTTGTACCCAAGGTAGATTACTATAATTACATATTTTAATAGTTGCTGGGCGCTTTGTACGATTTTAATAAATTTCTTGATAAAAATATAAGAAAAAGATAAAGATTTGACACATAGTCACAAGAATGGAACATCCAGCGAGGATCGAACTCACTTTTCAGTAATCTGAATCTGCGAGATTAGTTTGCTTACTATTAGACCACGACGGGATACCTGAAAATTCAGTTCATCGCGGGTAGGGTTTGAAATACGGTCACTAGTATGTATTATTCAGCAAATATCAAACTCGCATTAAGGGATCTGCGAGACTAGCTTGCTAACCATTACCCCATGCTGAGATATCCTTCTTGATAAACTATATTTTAGTGATATTGTCTCAAATTTATATTAATAATTTGACCATTGGATATTTTCAAGTAAATTAAAACGTTGTATGAGCATTGTTTGGAGGTGTGCGATTATAAACCAATCAGCTTGGACTAATCAAGTTTTATTAATGTACTCCATTTGTGTATAGTTACACGATGTTTTAGTTTCCTTAACAACAAGTGCATTTGTGCTATTTATTACTCCGCATATAAGATATAAAAAGAAAACTTAAATAGAAATAAAGATGAAAAAAACTTGCATATAAATAAAGATAAAAACATTATATAATTTATAATGATATTATGTGGTTGGGCTTAATAGCCTGAGCAGACATTTTTGCTTGAATAAACATATGGTGGATTTTTGAAGCAAACTGCATTTTTTTTTTCTTTCTTTTTACGAAGCACTTTATTCCTGCTGAACTTGTACTAGGCTAAGATAAATTATTTTTAGTATTACTGGGATAAATAAAACTAAAACAAAACAAAACAAAAAAAACGCTATTTCAATTACTGCGTCAAGTGAGAGTTAACAGATGACAGCATTGGTGAATTTTTTTCTTGTTTAACTGAACAATCTAAGGGAGGTCACTCTAAGAGACTTTTTTATTTAAAAGAAAGCGCCTTTACCAAATTCTGCCGAGACGCCGTTTCCATAGCTACAGTCGTTTGTTTAATAATATCATAATTTTATTCCTTTTTGAAGAACGAACTTTTAAAACGTTTTTTTTACGTTGGTATATTTTTAAAAGACAAATAAAGAACTTGAACCTCCAGGGACGCTGCACAAGGTTGCGAATACGTCATACGAGATGTGTTTAAAAAGGACCGTGACGGAAATTGATAAAAAATATATTTTCCTAACCTTCCATTGATATAAGATCTTTTTACGTGGGAATCTTTTTTATGGGACTTCCATCGAGGATCTAACTCGCTCTTCAGTAGTAATGGATCTGCGAGACTATCTTGTTAACCATTAACCACCACGAGTGGATGCCTTTTGGGGCGGAAGCTGATATAGTGGTTTGATTTATATCAAACTAATATTCCTGTATCAGTGTAAATGTTGTTTGTATTTTCACAGATTTATCCAGCTGCTCTTTACTTATTTCTTAGGGTCAATACCAACATGACTTCCTCTTTTGTTGTGTGTTGGTCAATTTGCATAAAATGTAAGCGACCCACTGATCATGTGTCACAAATGAAAACAGAGAGCGACTAAAATGCCGTTATTATCGGATTTTCATTTCATACCACGACGTGGGCTTCTATTTCGCATAATCGAATCCACCAAATATAGTCTCTTATTATTATTATTATATATATTTACTGGTACAAATTCAGAATAGCGTGCAAGAGGTTATCATTAGAATCGAATTTTACGTATAAATAGCATTAGATTACGGAAATTCCTGAAGCAGCCTTACCCTAACACAACCATAACCCTAACCCTAACCCTAAACCTTACACTAACCCGAGCATTTGAAAGGTTTCGGGTATTTCTGTGAAATGTAATGAAATGTAATATTTTTATACGTAATCTAATGATACTATCTCTTGTGTGCGATTCTGCATTAGGGCCTATTTACAACTCCTCCGTATGAGTAGGGGGTGACTTTAGGTCAATTTCTTAAGCGGAGTTTAACAGGTTTAAATTAGTTTTTCTTCTCCTAGACTAGTTGCCTAACCACGGTAAAAGAACCCAGTCTCACTCAATATTTACTCATGGTTGGAGGGAGAATAGTTGAGTATTAGGGTAATTAGGGCTATGTGAAATGCAAACGGCCTTGTCCAGGATTTGAACTTGGGTTACACAACAGGCGCTGCCAATTATAATTGCATATTCTATATAAATTTCTAATGTCTATAATAATAATTTGTTTGTACGCAATTGTATAGGTTCAATCATTCCCATTAAATACTGATAATTTTCAAATAGATCTATTGGATCCATGGATGTGACTCTAAAAGGTAATACAACTACAGTTCATATTGGTCCTAGGAGTAATGGCAATCCACAGATCTTCGGAACTAGAGCTTCACCATCAAATACAGTTTAGTGTTTTACCCAGGACAGGTTCTCAGATGAAAGATCTATTAAATCCGATCACAGACACAGACTATCTCACTCACACATACTCGCGCACACACACATACAAGTAATATGCAATAAATTGTATATATATATATATATATATATATATATATATATATATATATATATATATATATATATGTGTGTGTGTGTGTGTGTGTGTGTGTGTGTGTGTGTGTGTGTGTGCGCGCGCACGCGCGTGCGTGTGTGCATGTATCTTTCAAATTCTAACAAATTTCATTGACTACAATATAATCCAGATAGTTTTTTTTTTGTTTTGTTTTTTAATATTTTCAATATTTCTAGTGATTTTGTTTATATCATCACGAAAAGAATATATAAAAAAATGCAAAAATATTTTTCAAAGTACTTTCGGTTCTATTTTTAATCATTTTCAAGGTCGTTTTAAAGAGGTTATCATTATTTGCATCAAATATCGCTAAATGTTTTATACATTCCTTTGGTGATGATAATGTTTAAATAAATGAGAAAGATTGAAAAAAAAGAAGAAATACAAGATAATCTGGATTTTGTCTTATTATAAAGTCGGTGAAGTCATAGTCACCGGAGTGGCCTATTATCGATATCACACTTACAGCACTAGACCAGGGATATTTTTGGTGTCTAAGATGGAGTGTCACACCAACCATCAGCTCTCCACTTTACTACACAGTTCCAAGCTGCACAACTTATATGCCGAGTTGGCCAGGGCAAGTATTAAACCCGTAGACCTTGTGGTTCATAGGTGGATGCTCTACCGGCGGAAGTAAACTGGTTCCCGCAAATGAGCGCCTAAGTGCACGTGTGTGTTGGTGTGTGTGTGTGTGTGTGTGTGTGTGTGTGTGTGTGTAACTGTAATCTAATATTCTATTTCCATCATAGGGATATTTTTTTTAAGAGACAAATTTAAAAAGCTCTCATTTAAAGAATAAAGCCATTTCCAATCTAATTTGCAACTGAATTATGTTTTTGTTGAGTTTGTGTTCACAATGAATTTTATTCTAATATCATCGATGTAATGAGGATGATTATGAAATGCTAATTAGACTCTTTCACTCTTTCCTAAATAGAAACATCAGATATGATCGTGGAACCAAATCCATTCACCGGTTGTCTAGTTATCCTTTTAAATTCAACAGCTCAGGTTAGAGATCTTTTCTTGCTAGTGGTACCATATAATCCAATACAATGTGTCATATGTTACTTTACGAGGAGATGGACACTGCCGGGTAAGCTTTAATTACAATAACATGCTTATAATCACACCTCGACAACCAAATTAAAAATCAATCTATGATTACGATCAAGTCACCCTGAACGCACCAGTTGCCATTGAATGACCGAAGTTAAGCTGCGGTGAGTCAGTTCAATATTTAATTGGGTGACCACTTAAGCAACATCAGGTACTGTAAGCAACCTGAATCCCTTGTTTATAAAAAAAATGACATGATTTAATGATCCGAAACAGGTTGACATGCCGTAAAACAAGATAAACATTTATCCAAATGTGAAATATTTTATTGCTCAATTGTTCACAATTATTATTATTGATTAGTATTTCCTTCTTTTTTCCTTTCATCTAAATCTTTTTTGAGTGTAGGGGGGGGTCTTTCTTTTTCATTACAAGCGTTTTTTCTATAACGAGATACAAGCCAGGGTCGATTATAAGGGAAATGTCCTGACTTGAGCATTTGACTTGAACTTTCACGATAAAACGAGCCTTTCGGAGCCTGTGTCTATTAATGAAATTAACGGCGTGATCCCAGGGGGCCACACCCCAGGCAACACCTGCCCCCTTGATTTAAAGGGACAGGGCTGGGTTTATTGCCCAGAACCTTGAGGGGGAATGCCGACGGGATCCACGCATTTTTGCACCCGCCACCTATGAGCTTAGATTTGTGGGTGGTCGCACATTAATAGGGCCTTGTGCCTAACCCGTACACGTGGAGTACGTGGTAAATACAGACTCAAACTCATGCCCCCTTTTATTTCCGGTAAGTCTGATTAATTGTATCAATTGCTTTATCGGCTAAAGATATTGGTTTACTGAAGAATTCTTACATAGAATCGGTTTGTGTTAAGAAATAAGAAGAAATGTATACAAAAATGTATGGAACACTGCCCTAGTTTTAAGTTAAGAGACCTAGACTCAGACCCAACCCTAACTCTAACCTTAACCCTAAACTTTAAACAATATGGAAAAAAGACCTATTGAAAATACATAATACATTATGAAAATAAATGTTTTTGTTTTATTTGTTATAATATCGTCATCTGGTCTTTTGATTCCATTTAAGTCTTAAACTATTTTTCCACACTATACATAACACTATTTTATAAGTAGTAATGTCCATCATTATTATTAACCCTAAGAACCTTGAACATAGCATGGGCTTCTCGGCTCCTAACTGAAAAATAATGTAAAATATAAAATGTTGTAATCTGTTATTTAACAGCCTATTATTATAGGTAATAGAGCTGTAGAAATAGTATTTGTTATTATGATATTGTTAATGCAAAACTGGAAAGTACAATAATATCAGGAGGGTAATCCATAACAGAAATAAAAATCCAAAGATACATTTTCCAAAGGAGACTCACCATCACCACTACTATTTGTTATAGCAATGATGCCACTCAACTATATACTGAAATGTACAGGAAGCTACAAATTTACTAAACCACATCCAAAAGGGAAACAACCGACTTGAAAACTTATATTTAAATCCTTTTACTTTCTTAAACTCTGAAAATAGATTTCTCGGAGATTTTATACGAGAACATTAGCAGTTAGCATAGATGACCTGCATGACCTCTTTTCAACTCTGTACACACAGACACACAGACACAGACACAGACACACACAAGTCTTGTGAAAGGTATTAACTAAACGCCGCCATATCTTCGAATTTCCGGGAAGTGTAGACGGTGAAATAGAGACTTGAAAATCGATGACATAACACAAAGGCACTTGAATAATGTGATCGTTTCAAGTGATGAATACGGTTGTTGTCATGTGACTAATTTTGTAACCTAAAATATATATGAGCGTATGTTCAACTCTCTTATACTTTGGTCGATTGGTTGGTGGGTCGGTGGGTTGGTGGGTTGGGTTTACGACGTCAGCCTTTAGGTTACTTTATGCTAAGGAAATTTTTTTAATCATTCTTGTGAGGTATATAACTCAAACTTTTTAAAAACTTTTTAACATTTATTTTCAACTGGGAATAATGGCATTGAAGGGGTACCACACTCCCCACAGATCCCGAATTAGAATATCACCAATAGATGCAGATTGGCGTCAAACATAGGAATCCACACTCTAGCACCTATATGATAAAAAGCAATATGGTCGGGACAATCATATAGGTGCTTGGGCTTGATATGACCAGCCGATTTATCGAAGAGAACCTCTCCATCAACCAAGTAAGGGCCGAAATGGAGTATTGCATATCATGGATTGCACATCCACCAGGATTCTGTACTTAAGCATCACAGGTCGCCACTTACAACTAACGGGTGGTCCCATTGGGAGGTCTTACCCCTCTGCAGAGGTTCAATCGGCGTATTCTACAACCCCAGTCGATATGACTCTTTAACCGTTGGGTTGTATTCTTTCTAAAACATCTTGTGTTTTTCGGGGCTTATGACCTGATAAATAATAATATTTGTTTCTAAATGCAAAACCATTTTGATCTGTGTAGAACTGGTCAGTTTATTGTAGAAAGAAACGATCTAAAGACAATATCAGAGTAACGCAATTCTTGATAAATGATGCAGGACTTTTCAAGTGTTTAAAACAAAAACAAAAAATATGAAAGCGAATAATAAAAATTTATTTCAGACTTGAAAACAAATCGAATTTATTTATGTTCTGGTGGTGGCAGCAAGCAAAATTCCCGTGGAAGTTCATCGACTGAATAAAGACGGTCGGCAAAATAGATTCGGCGAACACGAGTGTTGGCATGTAACTGAAACGAAATAACAACACAGTTAATAATCAGAAAACAAATGTCGAGTCATTTTCAATGAAGTCGTAAAATTTATATTTGTATCAGAGAGACTGTTATTTCATAAAGCATGAATATTAATTTTATTATTCATAGATTGTGAGTAATTTCTGCAAACTTTAAGAAGGATAGTAAAATAAGTTTAGATTGAGAGAGAGAGAGAGAGAGAGAGAGAGAGAGAGAGAGAGAGAGAGAGAGAGAGCTCACCTGTATTCTTGTAGTTTCTATATAATTTGTGCCATACGCTCGTCGTGTAAAATCAGCTAAATTAAACTGAATCTGATTCCAACCTGTGTCTAATTTCATTGGCATTGTACAAATCGAGTGTGATACTCGAGTGACATGGTGATAATTACTTGATCGGAATCTTCTCTGTACATTTTTATCATCCAACACCTGCACTTCAAATGTAAATGGTTTATTCATGTTTTTGACAATCATTACGATAAACGGCAGCTTAATGCCCAACGTTTCGGTTGGTTCACCTGGACAGCAAATATATGTCGTGCTGATGTTGGTGCCCCTCAGTTCGAGAACCAACGACTGCAAATCACAGTCCGTTATGCGTTTTATATGTCCATTGCGTACATGTTGCCCCCAGATTTCCAGAGGCCGGCTTCCGATGCTATACAAGATGGAAATGAAGCCCACTTGAAATGTGTTTTTGAACATTGTGTCATGGAAAATAATGCCGTGTCCTTGGCGACGTGTAAACACTGAAACCACGCACGCGTTGTCAGCAGCTCTTTTTGTTCTTTTTGTTTTGAATTAAGAATGACGTTTTTGGTAAGCGTCTGAACGTGGACAGCATATTTTCGCATATTTCTTTCCTAAGGAATAAGAAACCGAGTAGGATTATGGAATTCTGTTGAAATGAAGACGATACATTATTTTAAAATGAGATGAGATTATGTTTACGTTGACCATTGGTGGCTCCACTGATGAGATCGCAGCCCAAACTCTGGGCCGAGAATTCTGTCAATCGATATTGTGGGTCGTGCCTGACTTGTATTGCTACAAGATGCTAGCTCTGTCATTGCTGACAACTAAAGAAATAAGACTTTTTTTCGAGTCTCCTACCACCCTGTTGGCTGGGACTGTACAATACGCCAACTGCAGATCTGTTAGCCGTAGGTGGCAATATGTAATGCCTAAAGACAGGGTTGTTGCGGCTGAGCCGTCTGAACCGGCTACTAAGAGGTCCCGTGACATGCAGTCTCTTGATTTCAGTCCGTACTGCTAAATAGGCGGTTGGAGAGGCCCCACTCGATCAATCAGCTGGTTATGTCAAGCCTTAGCAACTATATGACTCAGCTGTATTCTTCAAATTGCTCTTGTAGCAGACACCAAGCCCGTTTTATCATATATGTGTTAGAAGGATCGACCACCAGTATTTATTACTACACGTGGAGTTAATAGAAATTGTTTTTTGAATTACATATATATTATTTTGATTTTTTGGGTTGTTATCCTTGTCTTTACTGTGAAATATACTTACACAACATTTCGACCGATGTATCCTCCCGCTTTTCGGACATTCGGGCAGAATGCTCTCATAAGTGTCAAGACTTTGTCTATTTGAGCATAGCAAAAACTCGGAAAATCATCTAAGAAATTCAAACTAATGAATTTTATACAAATATATCATCATCATCAACATCATCATCATCAACATCATCATCATCATCATCAGGTCGTGCTGTCAACATGGGTTCACATGACTCTTTCTCGCCAGCCTCTCTATTGGTCATCGACCCTAGCAAGGCTTCTGCGCGGCATCAAGAATCCGCACATAGCTGATTGATGTAGGTTTTTGCTAATGGGCGTAAACTAGTGTATTTATGTGTTGGTGTCCATAGGAGAATGTTATATATATATATATATATATATATATATATATATATGATTTGTCATTACATAACCCACAATGGTTGATATGTCATTAAACCAAACAATCAACGAACCATCGAATCTCTAAGAAAACGACGGTTTTAAAGGAGATGCTGAAAATGTACTGTCTAAACGTTCATTGACTGAGATCGGTCCACATCATAATCGATAATTGTATGTGCGTGTGTGTCCGTGTGAGCGTGCGCGCACATGTTTCCTATGCGTCTTTGGTTGCATTTTCTTCTTTGAACGACATTTACATGTTATGAACTTCTTTTCTTAAATGTTTGTCTTTAATTCCCCTTTTTATTAACTCTCTGGTCGGAAAAGAAAAGGTTAAAGATATTTGATGATAAAAGATTATTACTGGCTTTTTAATGAAGTCAGCTTTATAGGCACTGAAGACACAACGAAACATTTTATGGAAAGTTATGCAAAGATGAAAACAATAGAAAGAATGAATGAATGAAACTGAAAAGACTTAGCCAGATACAAACAAGGGGATTATGCTGAGATTTTAACTATATATATATATATATATATATATATATATATATATATATTAATTAAACCATAGAAATTTAAACAATTTTAAGCTTTTCACAATCCACATCGCAGTTTTTTAAGATACTTTTGTTAAGTTTATTGTTCTATAAACACCCTCTCGGATCTTTTGTAATATAAATCCGATTCCTTTTTATGTGTGTTTCTATCCACTACCCTCTCGTACCACTTGTCGTGGATAACATTACAGGGTTTCAAGGCTACAGTATCTATAAAAAGAATGCTCGATATCTGGTGTAGAGTATATATAGGTTGTGTAATACAAAATCAAAACCATATATTAGTATTAATAGTTTCACATTTTAACGAAAATCTGGCAATACCAAATTCTAAAGTATTAAGGCCGCGATTCTTCTGAATGTGGAATTGCCTGATGATCGTGAAAACATACATAATTTGTAACCGATATTGAGCACTCTTATTTACAAATATAGCAATATATATATATATATATATATATATATAGAGAGAGAGAGAGAGAGAGAGAGAGAGAGAGAGAGAGAGACGGATGATATGTGTTTCATTGATAGGATTCAACGAATATTGAGAATTCAAACGTACATATAAAGATTTGCGTATATATTTTTATATATACGGAAGTATTATGAAAAAATAAATGAATATATACCTTGTTTTAGATATAGATTCATTTCGACATATTGTCTCTTCATATATATATATTATATATATATATATATATATATATATATATATATACAAACCGAAGATACTATAATTGTATTATTCCTAGCCGAATATTGCATAATCAAAACGGATATCATTAGATATAATTTATTACCAAATTCTACAGCATTCCACGTCATCAGTATGCAGTCTTAATTATACCTTGTTACATAGTCGTCTTTTTTCTAATTTCCGTTTCATTATGTTGAAGAAATTCTTCGAGTGCCTCATATTCTGTTACAAAGTTCGAATGTAAAAGTGTTTAGTAATAAATGATACTCAATAACATCCGTTTTGATTGTATAATTTTCTTCTACAAATAATAAAATTATTGTACTTCTGGTTTAGAAAAATATCTTTTATAAAAAGAATTGTTAGAAGTCTTATGGGATATATATATATATATATATATACAGGGTGTTTGAGATAAATTTGACATATCTATATTTGGTTATTTTTCTCCGTAGGTTGGAGGTGTTGACGCACACTACGCATCATTTAAAAACTTGGTCCCTTCTTCATTCATATACGTGATGACAGATAGAATGGATGACTGGAACACACCTGAATCATGGAGGAGAATAACTTGTATCATGAGGAGATTATGGTTGCTGTCCAATGTTCCCTGAACACTGTAAAAACGATCAGGCATGAACTGGAGAATTGCAATGGAGATTACGAGGCTGTGGCTAGAAGAAAGCAACATAACAGACGATCTGATTGCGTTCGTACAGCAGAATTCCTCAAAAACCTGCAGAAAAAAAGTGTTGGGGTACCCTGGCATTGGAATTCTGGCTTTGTCACGTGAATTGAATGTTTCAGCCTCTACGATGAAGCTTGCCCTCAATGTAGACCTTTGCTATTACTCATACAAGCATCGCAGAGGTCAACTGCTCCCAGAAAAGGCCCGTGAAAATCGTCTGACAAATTGGAGTGGAGTTGCTAAACACTATAGTCAAGCCGTGGATAACAAGCGAAGCCAATGGTAGGTCATATGTATGGCAGTAGGATTCTGCCCCTTGTCACACCTCTGGGAAAAGTCAAAAATTGTTGTCGGCGAATTTTAACGACTACAGAAGTCCCAATGTTTGGTCTCCAAACTCCCCAGATTGTAACCCCATGGATTATGTATGGGGCGCTGTCGAGAAAGATACCAATCGCCGTGCCAGTACTACAAAAGCCCAGTTAATCGACAGAATTAAGGTAGTTTTTCAGACCCTTCCCAGGGAAACTGACATATCAGCTTGCTCCAAATTCCGGAGCAGAATTGAGGCTGTGATCGACGCAAATGGTCGTTATTTTGAGTGAAACCTGTTGACGGTAGTGTAATTTCCGTGCCTATTAAATTTCTTTACGATCTATCAAATGTTATTGTTAACAAGCACTTTTTCTTTTTCCTTATGAAACTGTCAAATCTATCCCAAACACCATATATATATATATATATATATATATATATATACATATATATTCATTTTAACATCATTGTGTGTTTTCATATCCTTTTCTCTATACTTATACCGTCGGATTCATTTCCTTACTCTTAACTTATATATATATATTTATATATATGTATATATATATATATATAAAGCTGTTGTAGATCCAACGAGATATTTGATAATAAAGAAGGTCCAAAAAGGGTTTTAATTTTATATTCTATTTTTTTTTTATCTAATTTGACGCGACACGTGTTTCAGATTCTTAAAAATCTTCCTCATCCCCAGGAAGATTTTTAAGAATCTGAAACACATGTCGCATCGAATTCGATAAAAACATTTTTGCGGAATTAATTATTACCCTCGACACACACACACACACACACACACACACACACACACACACACACATATATATATATATATATATATATATATATATATATATATATATATATATATATATATATATATATAACTGTTCTGTTATATTACTTTTCCATTGGGCAATGTCACATTGATTCACTCTCTCTTCTTGACCTGCCTTTGGGTTTTTTTTCTCCTCAATGGCACTATTCTGCCCTACTTTCACGATGAGTTGCATTTTTTCTCTGTCGCGTCTTTCCTGTATTTTATCGCTTCCCGCCAAAAACTTGTCCGTTTGTCGCTTTTCTTTTCTCAGTCTTTTCAGCGGTAGTTTTCATCACCCTCATAAAAAAGTTCTTCATCAATCTGTCGAGAGATGACCCCTACTTTTTCACCGTCAAAGCGTATTTCACAACGACCGGACACTCTCATATCTCCGATCTGTCAACATTCTACAAATTACCCACAATCCCCCTTTTTTTCTCACTCTCAGATATTCTTTAAGTACTCACACATCAACGCTGCCACGTTCGTTTCGTCGTTCTTCTCTCTCTCTCTCTCTCTCTCTCTCTCTCTCTCTCTCTCTCTCTCTCTCTCTCTCTCTCTCTCTCTCTCTCATCGCAGATATATAAACACCCATGCCTATTTGTGTATATGGCTGTACAGGGTTGTACGTAAGAGCGCATAAATCTTATGTATTTTAAAAATGCTCGACCCTCCACATTCGTGATTCTTAGCGAAAATAGAAAAGGGGTGAATATCTTTGGCCCTTGTCTAAAATAATATTTCTAGTCATCCTAAACCTTAACTCTTAATACAGTTAACCATATTTAAAACAAAAACACTTAAAATGATACTATGTACTGCAACTGTATGCAAATAGCTTTTAAATTAAAGTATAAACAATGTTTGTGCAAAATGATCAAAACGGATATTATTAGGTAGTAGTAATTAGCAAACTCTACAGTAGTCTTTGAATTCTGTCTCTTTGAGTGGCCGTAGTTTTTTCTACTTTCCGTTTAAGTACATTCCATAAGAGTCCCACGTTCATAATTTTGGTTACAGTGTTCTAATGTTAAGTTTGGTAATAAATAATACGTATATAATAATATATTATAGGCAGTGTAATACATATCTGTTGTACATCAATTATATATACATATATATATATATATATATATATATATAGAGAGAGAGAGAGAGAGAGAGAGAGAGAAGACGAAGAGAGAGAGAGAGAGAGAGAGATTAGGTGCTTAATCATTTATGGCGGGAAATCTTCGAAGAGATTAATGATACATATATTTTATGCATTTATGACTTATCGAAATATCATCCATAATTAAGCCAAACTCCAGTGTCAATGCGACAGAGATTATCTCCAGTATAATCTGTTTTGATTATTTAATGCTCAACGAGAAATGATAAAATTCCGGTATCAATGGTTTAAAAGAAAATTAATTTTTATCAAAAAAATTTGTCTTCGCAGTAGTGATCTAGGTCTAATTCAGCCGGACACAAGATCAGGGTTATGGATCACCCAAAGAGAATAAAACTCACAAGCAATGGTTGGATAACCTCGCATATATATATATGTGTATATGTGTGTGTGTGTGTGTGTGTGTGTGTTTAATTGTTGTTATTAATTATTGATGTTAAACTATGATATGATAAAACTTGCGAAACTTCAACCATGTATGTATGTATACATATTCATGAACACACTTATATACACATACATATATTAGGTATGGAAAAGGTATGTATCCAACTATTCATTCCAGCTATGGGTAAATAGTAGGGAATACTGGGCTCTTTAACGTTCAACCAGTCTATGAGAAGGAAAATTCCGAATTCAAACCTGTTAGACTCTGCTTAAGAAATTAATCTTGTGTCACATTGTACTCGGGTGGCGGAGTTGGAAAATATGTATATACACTACATGCTCATACACATGCGCAATCGGGCGTTTCGGGTGGTATAATCATTACTAAGAATGGCTAACAGACCATTGTAAGTAAGTTCGATTCTCACTGGGTGACCCATAATGTTGGTCTTATCCAAAACTAAGCTATATTTAGTAAATAATAACAAGCGCGCACATTCATTTACAATTACTTATAAAATCAAATTATTTGCGCAATTAGATTAGTTTTTCTGAATTTCAATATTCAAATCGTTGAATTCCTTCTTTTCCTCTAATTCTTTTTTTTTTCTTTCTCTATTCTCTTCCTTTTCCTCTTCGCCTTTATCCTGATTTGAGTTTTTCTTGTCAGAGATGCGACGAAATCACTTCAATTTCTACAGTCCCTTCCACATATTTGTGCCGTTTTTTTATCTATCTCCACAACACTCGTTTTACACCACCCTTTACTCTCTCACGTGACGAATGACAGCATCTTTGAGTGGGGTGGGGGTTTCTTTTTGGGGGTGTAAGGGGAAGGGGAGACCAGCTTCCAAAAATTCACTCCTGTCTTTGTCTCTACCCCATCCAGCTTAACATTGTCTTTACATGTGACTTTCTTAATCACAAGATCTGAAACAATAACCCTTAGAAAAGAAACAAAGCAAAACTATTATTAATAATGAATTACAAGGGATAAGACTCTGTCTGTCTGTCTGGCTGGCTGGCTGGCTGGCTGGCTCGCTCGCTCGCTCTATTATTATTATTATTATTATTATTATTATTATTATTATTATTATTAGTTTATTTATTTATTTAATGGTTATGTTGTTCTTTGAATAAGTCTAATTATATGGGTCTGATAATAATAAATTTCCATGTGTTGTATTTTCACTCTTGTTACAATAATCCATGTCTTTCTAACTTGTCTCTTTGCCAACAATTATCGCTCGAATTATTTCTAACTAGTGCTATCCTTACACTTACAACTCACTGAATCAGAAACAATTCGAGTTTTCTCCACTAACAGATATGGGGATGAGAAAACTTATGAAAACCATTACCCATCAATATTCTGATAATAGATTTCATGAAATATATATATATATATATTAGAGCTCTATAATTGGTAATTTAAATTAACTCTCACTACTAAGCAAATAAGCAATGATCATTTCTCCGGAAATTTGATCTCTCAGTGACCGAAAGATACATACTATGTATTTAATAGTTTAAAAACACCAGTCCCCGCATCAGCTGTCAGTGGGCGAGGGGATAAGATATCGAACTACCATGCGGTCAGTCTGAGTTCGAACCCTACCCAAGGATAGTTGTGTCTAGCCACACTGAAGAGGCATGATATGCCGAAACGCGTGTCTGTGGATGACTTATTAATATTATATATATATATATATATATATATATATATATATATGGGGGGGGGGTAAGTAAATGTGTAAAATAAGAGAAATGAGGAGGATCTATTAATATTTGAGACTCAATTTTCAACGTTTAAAACATTCATATATATATATATATATATATATATATATATATAATATATATATATATATTGTCATATATTGTGTTTCGACGTATCAATGGGTCCAAGCTACCTCTGGCCGGGATAGAAACCTGACTGATTTTTCATCAGTCCGGCGTCTTAACCACTTATGCATACACATACATATATATAGAGAGAGACAGAGACAGAGAGTGACAAAGAAAGAAAGAAAGAAAGAAAGAGGGATATTAATAAATGCGAAAATTCGAGCTTTTTTTGGGGTTTTTTTTCGCACTCATGCTAACATAAGAACTGATTACTTGATATTAAATAACTTATACGCACAGTGTTTATTATGGGTACTAGTCTATCAGTTATAAGATATCTGATTTACATAATGTTTTTTTTTAAAGAGTTCAATTTGTAATGTCCGGTTATGTTTCAGTACTTTCATCACCTTTTTAATATTACTCTGCTAACACAGATGCACATGCGAGTAAAAAGACATGAAAATTGATAAAAAAATTTAAGAACAATTAGACTATAATGAGAATAAAACAAATACACCACCCACAACCACACACCACATACAAGTATATGGTAACGCTTTTCATTTTCGTGTGGCATCAATCAGGTTCGATTTGTATGCAAAAGTCTGAAATAAAAATCATTCAGGATTGATTTTTCTTTTACTTTTTTGCGTGATTGCCAACTGAAAGTCTATCTTGAAAAAATGTCACAGCATAAAATAGATACTATGGTTAGTATATATATATATATATATATATATATATATATATATATATATATATATATATATATATATATAATCAATAATAATGATATTATGGATATTATGAACTCATAACTATAAGTTTCATGCTTACGCAATCTTCAGATGAGTCAAAAGGTTGAGATTTTAAAAAGCAGACTGGTTTTTAAAATCTCAACCATTTGACTCATCTGAAGATTGCGTAAGCATGAAACTTATAGTTATGAGTTTATAATATCCATAATATCATTATTATTGTTTGTAAATCTGCTCTGCTTTATTAGCATTGAGCACCTTTTTATGCCAATACTTTTCTCATTTATTCTTTATTCATTCTATATATATATATATATATATATATATATATATATATATATATATATATATATATATATATAAGAGAAATGAAATATTAAGAGAAACGAAATGAATCGGACGGTATGAGTATAGATAAAAGGATATAAAAACAACACAATATGCTGTTAAAGTGAAAAGATTTTATATCATATTCATAGCTAATATTGAACAATATTTCGATTTATAAAAATCATCTTCAGAGCTTGTTTATACTCTAGCCTTATCAATAGCGGAGACGAAAATAATATAAATGGAGTATAAACAAGCTCTGTAGATGATTTTTATAAATCGAAATATTGTTCAATATTAGCTATGAATATGATATAAAATCTTTTCACTTTAACAGCATATTGTGTTGTTTTTATATCCTTTTATCTATACTCATATATATATATATATATATATATATATAATATATATATATATATATATATATAATATATATATATTTATAAAAGGGAAAATGGGAATAAATATCACAATATGTAAACATATAAGATATGAAAAAACAAAATATTCATACAGTTAGAACTATTAGCCAACGTTAAAACGTTTCTATTAGTATATTAAACCATAATCAGGGCATCGTTAATAAGTGATTTTGTAACCTCCGAATAATACTTAAATATATTTGAATATATTCCTATATGTATAACTAAACCCTCTGCACAAACAGAGTTTTTACAGGTTTGGATTCTGAGTTTTCCTTCTTCTATATCGGTTGCCATACCAAGCTTAAAGACCCCTGTATGCTCTATCATTTACCTATAGCTAGATGGAGAATAGTTGGATACATAACTTTCCCAAATGTTAAAACCCTATGAGAAATGCAAACAGCCGCGTCCAGGATTTGAACTTGAGTCATAGAGTCAATTTACAACAACGATAACCATTACACAATGAGTGTCTATATGTATATACTAAGTGTAACTCTCTTCATTGACCACACAGATATTAGATTCAAAAACGGAAATGATACCTTGATCCTAGTTGGCGCAGACATTCTGATCCTAGGCAGAAGTGCTGACCCATACTTAAATAATTGTCATTTTTACAATCAATTTATATATATATATATATATATATATATATATATATATATATATATATATATATAAATTGATTGTAAAAATGACAATTATTTAAGTTTGGGTCAGCACTTCTGCCTAGGATCAGAATGTCTGCGCCAACTCGGATCAAGGTATCATATATATATATATATATATATATATATATATATATATATATATATATATATATATATATATATAATATATATTCCCATATTCATATTTCACTTTCTGTCTATCACTTATAACCGTTACTTTCTATGCAATTTTCTGATCGTATTCCTCCTCTCTGTCTATCACGATTCATTTTCTTGCTATTTTTCTCTTTTTCTGATGTCAATGTTAACTGACAGATCGGCAGATTAATATTAATTCTACTTGGGAGTTATACAATTTTACAAGAACCCGTATGTACCGGTTGTAAGATAGTTGTGTATCATCAATCTTCAGAATAAATAAATCTGACTGTCTTGAAAATTGGGGTTAAAATTCTGATCTCTACCAGGACTCGTACGATGATTGAGGTGGTGATCACAAATTCACTATCTATTTCATCTACAAAGAAGGAAAGAAGAGAGAACGAGAGAGAGAGAGAGAGAGAGAGAGAGAGAGAGAGAGAGAGAGAGAGAGAGAGAGAGAGAGAGAGACAAGAAGGCTATAAAAGGACGAAAAAGAAACTAGAAAAATGGAAACGATGACAACAAAGAAAGATGCTAAAAAGATAAAATAGATTAGAAAAAGAAAGAAAGAAAGAAAGAAAGATTAATTGAAATGTCCAATTCGGATTTTTAGGATGAAAAAGTTCAGTTCCAGGAGTCAATCGCCCCAGACACCACCTCCCCAGGCTACATCCCCGACTGCATTCTTAGGTTCAGGGTTAATCCCCAAAATGGAAATACCGACGGGACTTGAAATTTCTGGGACGGCACACACGTACGAACGCCCCACAGTAAATTTGACGTTAAGTCATATTCCACTTTGATTGAAAGAGGAAAAAAAACTTTAATTTCTTTTGTTAAAAATAATGGAAAGTATCACATTTTATTTAAAGTATATATTACTTTGTTTAAAAAATTGCCTTTTTATTCAAAGTCTAAATATTTTTATTGAATTTCATAGTGTAGTTAATAACATTAAAGATTGCACATTTTATCGAAAAATTGTTGTTTTTTTTTTTTGTTTTTCTGTAAAAACTGTTTTTAAAGGGAATAATATACATTAAAACTTTGCTTTCTTTATTTATTATTCGGTTTAGTAATACTAAGAGGTTCTTCATTTCTTTCTTTTATTTTTATTTTTATTATTATCGGAGATGCATTCTTCCAATGGACATTTAAATTGATAAACAACATGGTTTTTCTAGTGTATTTTTTCGAAGGGGAAGAATTATTATTAACAACTAAATTTAATGTTTTAATTTTTTCATAATAAATTAGAAATATTACAATATTTCAAGAAGACTAACTTTACATCTATCAGATTTCAGCTTCATATATATATATATATATATATATATATATATATATATAATATATATATATATATTCCGTTTCTCTATCTTCCCTTCATTTCTTATTTCCTCCTTTCTTTTTTTCCTTCCTTCTATTCAATTTCAACGAAACATACGATAAGCATCTCATATACATTGATATTGCTTTCTCTCCTGCATCGACTTCTTTCTTTTTCTTTCTTTCTTTCTTATTGTATTTGCTTTCTTTTTTCTCTCTGACATGTCAGGTGTTCTATTTCTCTCCCCCCCCTCTCTCTCTCTCTCTCTCTCTCTCTCTCTCTCTCTCTCTCTCTCTCTCTCTCTCTCTCTCTCTCTCTCTTCACAATCAAAACGCCATAGTCCATTACTTATTCTATATTCTCTTAACTTTTCTCAAATATCGAGATTTCTTTAAATTTTTCCTTTAACCCTAAAAAGTTGAAATAAAAATTTGAAAATAATTGTTTTGCTAGATAAGGTCAGTAATTAGAGACTGATGTAATTAAAAATTAATATGCTTGTTAAGTCATTTCATTTATTCAAGCATATTTCTATGTATGTATAGATTACATATTTAAACCGCTCATATGAAATGGCACAGAAAAGTTCTCGGTCCGACTAAGAATAAAATGGCATAAAACTATAAAACGTACATGCTATTATTCATATTCCTACAAGTTCAATTCATTTGGCTCAAGTTTCTTGATTCTTTCTGCAAAAAAATTCAATGAAATTTGAAAAAATAAATAAGTAAAAGGTTATTCTTCTCTTGTTTTGTCCGAGAACTTTTCAGCACATTCTCAAATCTCAAACGTTTCTTTTTATATTTCCTCATGTTTGAGATTTAATATGTTATTATTAATCATACAAAAATCCTTTAATAAAAAAAGAAAGAAAAACATTTTTTCGCTTTGATCTTAACTTTTGGCTTGTCCTCAACGTTTTACTCGAACGTTTTTTTTATTCATTTAAAAGTATTGAAGCAAGCTCTTTTTTTTTCGATTAAAACATTAAAAAAAAACAAGTGGCGAATGATCTCATCAATCTTCATTATTTTATTTCTTTCATCTCAAGATTTGCCAAACGACACAGGAAAACTTTTAGGGCGACTCGGCCAAATAAATTCAATTGCCAATAAAGTTAGTTACCGTCTTGTTTTGTGAAGATTTCTTTATGAAAATTGTCTCTAATTAATATTTGCAAATATGAATATTAATGATAAATGATGAAATAATGATAGCGAAAGAGAAAGTCAATTTCTAAGTATTTTTTAATAAAATGAAACAGAAGTATTTGAAATAAATCATTTAAAAATAAAGATTGATAAAAATGTTCTGGAAATATTTATTTGACATTCAAACAATGGAAATCTAAAACAGTTGTTTCTTCTTCTTCTTCTTCTTCTTCTTCTTCTTCTTCTTCTTCTTCTTCTTCTTCTTCTTCTTCTTTCTTCTTCTTCAAATGAACAGTATTGTATATTTATAATCTGTAACGATTTTTTAATGAAAAGTTTGTTCTCTTTTAAATTAAAAATATTAGGATCTTATTATTAATAGTGAAACATTACACAATAAAAACGGCTATTATAAAGTATTATTTATTACTAAACACTACTGAATTGAATATCTGTAACCAGAGTAAATCTAAATATGCAGTAGTCCTAAAATAAATTCACTTCTTATATATCTCCATGGCATTTTACTTTTGGTTACAAAGATGCTGTACTTCTCTTTCATTGCATCACTCTTCGGGGTGATAAAAGGGTTAATTGATGATACCCATCTCATCTACTAGTAATATGTGGCACTGTATACGGTATCAGTAGCAATGAACGACCTCTGACCTGACCATGGGTAAATAGTAGGGCAGTTTCGGCTCTTTAACTAGTTTACCAGAAGGAATTCCATAAAAGCTATATGTTTCCTTCAGGTAAACTGGTTAAAGGGTCCAATCTTGGAAGAGAAGAGAGGGATTCATGCTTTTCTCAAGGGCATTGGCACGAAAAGAGATGCAGGATTTGAACTTTGCTCGCTGAGTCAATTTCCTGCCATGATATCTGTCATGTGAAATGATATGCAGTTTGATTGTATAATCAAAATAAAATTGTAAAATCCTGATATTTTTTTGGTTTAGAAGAAAAATAACTTTTTATTAAAAAAATTATTAGAGGTATACTTATGTATGGACGATATTATGATTAGTCTCATTTCGTAATTTATGTTTTTAAGAAGTTTTTAGATTTTTGTTTAAAAATACAAATGGTCAAAAAGACAATTCCATCCATTTTAAAATATCCTGTTGGCTAATCTGATATCAACTTTTTAAATGATGAAATTTCATTTCCTATATTATAAAATCTATTTAAATCAACGTTTTAGAATCAAGTAACATTGCATTATGTGTGCAAATATTAACTAGGTTGCACTAAGAACCTTTTCACTGTTAACATAAAACCTTCAATTAACAGACGACAGGAAATCTGAAATAATCCACATTAGTTTATTGACGAAACCTGACCATTTTTGAATCCTCCCAGTTGACTAAAACGAGCAGGGTTTTCAAATATGTGTAATTGGTATTAAAAGCCATCTGTGTCATTGCCATTAGGCTATACATTAATGATACATAGGAGAAGGCATTTAGGCTACTCTACTACTCGCGCGATTTACGTAATAGTTATCGTCGTGGGGAATACACTTAGGAAAGGTAGGAATCCATATAATTTACCTTCAAGCTATAGGTAAATAATAGGACTGATTAGGCTCTCTAGCTTTAGTACGTTCAAGCGGTCTATCGGTTAAGTTTTAAGGGTACCTTGCATAGTTTAGTGTTTAACGAGATAGACTAGCGGACAATGGTTAGTGAGTTCCATTCTGTCTCGGTGTTCCATACTTCTGGCGTTGGGCTAAACTAAATCATCATAAATGCACACAGAAAAAAGATTAAAAGCTAAAGAAAAGTAAGGATTAATTTCAGTTAAGAAAAGAAAAGCTCGGAATTCAAAAGCAGGAGTTCCTAAATCAGTCCAACGTTGTTTTCAATCTCGTTCTAGCAATGCCAAGTTGTATCACACTTTGCCCTTCCTTTGATAACATCGGTCTTGTGGAGAGAGGGGGACACCTACTGCAAGGGCAACTGTCAGTATTCTGTTCTATCTCACATCCAGGCGAAGATCCGTGATCCCTTAAGAGTGTCAGATGCCAATAAATCTACTATGACAACGTTTCGTACCGTCAAAGACCCAGGACGAAATGGATGGTCCCAGGGACGTGAATCTTTCCATGGATACTAGACCCCAGGCCTCAATATAGACTATCATCAAGATCATTTAGGTCACTGAAAGTCAACATATAACAAAGTGTCCTATGTTGGACCAAACGGAATGAAATAGAGATTTTACGAGTAAAAGATAATAAGCCAAATGTTCACAAGTAGGTAAGGAAATGAGACTATATATATATTTGAAAAAGAGACTTTAACAAATTAGTTAAACTTTTCTTCATCTTTAAATCTTTTTTTTTGTGTATCTATGTTAATTTAGATTAGCACAACTCCAGAAGTATGATCAGAATGGAACTAACTAACAAATTGTCCACTAGCCTAGCTTGTTAACTACTCAAGTACTCTTAAAACTGTTGTTTTATCTTTATGTGGTATTCCTATTCTAGTTCATTGTTTAACCTATGGAAATCGAATTAAGTGTTAGATTTAGTGCAATCACAAATCTTTAAATCATTCTTATGTAACAGAGTGAATTTTGATTGGGAAAAAAATCTAAAGTTTATCAGCAAAATAAATAAACGAAAGTCATCAATAGTCGTTTATTTATATTAGTTCTGTTAAAAAGTGTTTAAATTGATCCATAGGAAATGTTTGTCTTCTATTATTTAGTCGGAAAAGAAAACTAAAATAAGAAATAACTTCAGAAAATACAAGGGTTGACTGACAAATTAAGTCTTCAATCCTATCCCTTGCAGAGGGGAAAGATCCCCCAAAAAGGGTGTCCTGGCTATGACACTAAATTTAAAAGCTTTTTCTCGTGGCAAGGTGGTTCTAAAACTCTGGGGAATGAGGAATTACCTCATTTTTTGCCATTACTCCTATGGTCCACCGACCGGGTGGTAATACCTGTTAGGATCCCATCAAACAGATAAGTTTGAAAATGATTAGTTTTAGATAGAAAGACTTGGTGCCATATAAATGGGTGCAAACATATGATTATTATATATTATTGTAATAATTACTTGAGCCCATATAACTGTAAATAAATTACTAGTATTAGTAATAGTTAAAAATGATTCAAATCATCAGTTATTTGATAAACTAATTTACTTACGTAAATATCAGTTCCATTGTTTCATCTGGTTTAAAAGTTGTTTTTAACTTTTAGACCAGATGAAATAATGAAACTGATATTTAAATAAAGTAGATTGGTTTATCTTTAAAATTACAGGTTTATTTTTCAACATAGTCAGTATCTACTTGTACACATTTTCCCAAACCTTTTATCTACTTTTTCGTTCCGTCCATGAAGAATGTTTCTAGTTTGCACACAGAATGTTCAACTTTTGGTATCAGATAAAAAAATGTTGACCTTTCAACAACTCTTTCAATTTTGAGTAAACCAGAAGACTGGTGGTGGCAAATTGTACGGAGGCTGAACTATAAGCGTGAATTTCAGGCTTTTCACAATTTGTTTATTTGTTGGTTGGTTGGTTGGTTGGTGTTATGACATGACAACCATTATTGGGTAATTTAATACTGAAGTCAGTGTTTGTTTTCAAAATATTGTATGGTTTCAAATAACTGATAATTTGAATTATTTGTAAATAATTTTAGCTTCAAATAACAATTCTTGATACTAATAATTTATATGTATATACAGTTATATGGTTTAAAGTAATTATTACGACAAATAATAATCATTAGTTTGCACTCAGTTATATGGTATTCCTATCTAAAACTAATAATTTTCAAATATTTATTTATTTGACTCATAGATGGGACCCTAACAGGTATTACTACTCCGGACAGTGAACCTGGGAGAAATGGAAAAACGACCTAAGTCCCCATTCCCCAGAGTTTCAAAACCACCTTACCACCAGGCAAGAAGCTTTATCACCTAATATAGTTTAGTTTCATACCCAGGACACCGTTTTGGGGGGTTCTTACCCCTCTGCAAGGGATAAATTTGGCGCACACTAAGCCCTGTCGACAGATCTTTTCATTGTTTTTATTATTTGTTGACGGCAATGTGGTCTTGTGATGTGATGATGTGTTGTTTGGGTAATCGTAAGGTTTCACGGTCACTTACGAAATCAATTATCATTCGTTTCTTCTGTCAAAACTGATTGCTACTTTATACGTAAATCGGACGTAGTACGCGTATCGAATGAATACTATGATTCAATGACATTGCACAACGAACGGACCACTAATCAACAAATAATAAAATATTTTTCCACCTCGACTATTAGCGACACCGCGCGGTAAGAAACTTTATTTATCAATAAAACTCATAAAATAAGTAAAGTCAGTGTCGTGGTCAATTGTTGGTATCAACCGGACATCAAAGGGAGAACTTTTCGGTTGATGCTATAATGATAATCACTTTCTGTGATTTTCAGTCTAAAGTATAAGACATCTCTTATACTGGATATTTTCGCATGTTAAACGGAGAAAGACTGATACTATGAAAGCTGCTTCATCTGACGAAAAGCGGCAAAGGATTGTACCGTGCAAGAAAGAAAGTAAACATCACACATGATTGAAAGAAAAGATAATTGTCTTTTTAGTGCCACATATGTACAGATCTCAGCCCATTCGTGAAAATACAAAAACATAATACATGAATGCACTTACACACGAGTAAAGATACTAAAAAAACTTGTAAGATTCGGTATTGTAAAGCCTTAAGGGCAATATTTGTATTTTGTTTGTACAGAATAAGCAACAAACAAAAATCTGATTCCAAATCTAAATGGGGTGTTATTAAAACAAAACAAAATCACTCATTCTCTCTCTCTCTCTCTCTCTCTCTCTCTCTCTCTCTCTCTCTCTCTCTCTCTCTCTCTCTCTCTCTCTCTCTCTCTCTCTCTCTCATTTGCCAGTATAGCCAAATTTAAATCTCTTTTCCAATTCCTAGTGAATTACCTTTCCCATCCAGTCATATCTTCTCTTGTATTTTTTTTTGTACAAGTTTGCTGCATTCGCTTGAAATAGAGCATTGTTGCTCGATACACTTTAATGTCATCTATTTCAGTTGTATCTATGTGTATTTTAATATTTTCTATGACAATTACATCAAAATCTTTGTTATTTTGAAAAGAAAATCTCACAGTGTTCAAACAAAACTTACAAATAAATGTTTATTTACATCAATGAGATTTTTTCCAGTCATATTTATCTAAGCACATTGTAGGATACCCTAATTTAAAATATTTATCACACACAGAGACACACACACACAGAGACACACACACATACACACACACACATACACACACAAATATATATATATATATATATATATATATATATATATATATATATATATATATATATATATATATACTCGCTCAAATGCATCACCCAATTTATAATTAGGTAATAAAAAGGTGTTCCAATAAGATATAAGCCTGTTATCATGGCAGTCACAAAAATGAAGAAATAAAAAGGACGGAAGGAAGGAAAACTGAAAGAAGGAAGAAAGATAGGGAGGAAGTTCTAGAAAAAAAAAACAGGAAAGATTTGAAAAAGAAAGAAAGAAGAAAGAAAGAAAGAAAGAAAGAAAAAGAAAGAAAAGAAAGATAAATGAAATGGTGGATGGAAGGAAAAGAAGAAGAAAAGAAAGAAACGAATAAATGAAAGAAGAACCTTAGTAAAAAAGCAGAAACGAATGACTGAATGAATGAAGTATTCATAGAAGTAAGGACGTGAAAATAAAGAAAAAAGAAAGTATGGATCAGTGTAAAATATAAAAAACGAACTAGCGAAAGAAAGTAAAAAAAAAAAGAAAGAAAAAGAAAGAAAATAGATATAACGACAGAAACCCAATACATAGTCAATAAAAAATAAATTATATTCGAGCTTTTAGTCGGCGAATCAGACAGAAAATGTTTTTTCGATTTGTCTCGTGTATGAACTTTAACCCCCACCCCCACCCCAGTTCATGCTGTGGGTAAATGGAACTTTTTAATGCCAGATAAGTGTTAATTGAACATCATTCTTATACGTTTTTATATTGATCTTGTGAGTGCATACACCCACATACATACATACGCATACACACACACACACACACATACATACACACACACACACATACAGACACACACACACTTATCAGTCCCTCTCTCTCAGTCTCTCCCTATATCTCTCAGACTCACACACAAATACATATCATCCTCAAACTCACATTATTTCTCTCTCTCACACACACACATACTCTCTCTCTCTCTCTCTCTCTCTCTCTCTCTCTCTCTCTCTCTCTCTCTCTCTCTCTCTCTCTCTCTGTCAAGCAAACACACATACACACGTGCGTGCACTCATAATCATACATTATTTATTTTTCTCTTTTTCTCTATCTCTCCCACATACATACATGTATGCATACGCACGGACACACACAAACACAGTCTACTTTACACACACAGACTCTCTCTCTCTCTCTCTCTCTCTCCTCACTCACACACACACACACACGCGCACACACACACACACACACACATACATACGCACACACATTCGCACATACACGTGATAATTTTATTAACTTTTTTTCCCTAAAACTCACACCCAGACATACACAAAGTCTATGTCTTTCTTTCCATTTTTCCTCTAGTTTCCACTTAAAAAATCAATCATATACTTTATAATTATACACCAACGCGCGTGCGCACGCATACGCGCGCACACACACACATACACACACACACACACACACACATATATATATATTTATATCATTGTATGCTTCGTCTCCTATCCACAATTGTTACACCACGTAGACATCGCGATCGATATTAATTAATTTGACATTTATATTAAATGTCTTCCTCACTAAAAAGGGGATCATTTTCTCCTCTTTTCATTCTTTCCCCTCTTTCTTGAATACACACATACACGCCCTACTATATATATATATATATATATATATATATATATATATATATATATATATATATATATATATATATATATATAGGTTCAGATTTATAAGTGATCAGATTAATAAGTGATGCACACTATCTTTTTCTTCTCTCTTTTCCATACACATATATGCTGAGATAAATACATATGAACATACATAAGAATTAATCATCATTGAAATACTATTATACACACTCTGTTCATCTCTCTCTCTTCACTCACTCTCTCTAAGTCTATCCCCCCCTCTCTCTCTCTCTCTCTCTCTCTCTCTCTCTCTCTCTCTCTCTCTCTCTCTCTCTCTCTCTCTCACAACACACACACATGCACACAGACGCGCAATCACATACATATCAATATACACATATACACACTATTCAAACCAGACACTTTCTTATGCTTATCATATTTATACGTAATCACTCTCTTTTTTGTTTTATCATACCTACACACACACGAGTACCACGTGTTATAATTACCGCCAAATGCACAAATAGGCCACCATATTTATGGCCGCCATTTTATCGTTCGTGCGCAGGTTCGAACCTACACTATCATATATATATACATACATATACACATAGACATTAACATTCGTCTTAATTGCGCGCACACACTGATATTTCTCCAATCAAATATCTTTCATTGTGTAACTTCCTCGTGCCCACCGGACACGAATGTTGTCTTTGTTGGCATTCAGCGCAACATTCCGGCGCCAAGTCACATTTCCGGTCGGCCGACATGTTTGCTTTTGGGGATCTGAGCAGAAAGTGTAGGTGGGAATGGGAATTGAATGTGAAGGAAAGGGAATAAGAAAGAACAGCTGATGCCCGTGAAGTAGACTAACTCAATCCTCTTTATCGAAGCAACACGAATCAAGTGACATCAATAAGGGTCACAAAAAAGAAAGAAAATCTGGCGGAAGTCACGTGATCTGAGCGTGGGAAATCATGCAGACAAATTAGTTAATGATAGAGACTTTGGACGGAAGTCAGATTGTGTCATTATCTAGTTCCGCTTCCGGATATGCACCATTCCAAGAATCATACCTTTATGCCTGCGTCACACATATATACAAACAGAAAGATGTGTAAAGAAAAAATATTAACCGGGAGCTTAAATATATTCTTAACTTACAGGAGATGCGGGTAGCGTAAGAGTTACTGACGTGGAAAAAACTCAGTGAGCCGAGTTAAAATTCCGTTCTCATTGTCAGTGCATGAATCCATTTTTGCCTCCTTCCAGCTATGGACAAAATAGCAGAGCTGACTGGATCCTAATGCTCTTGAAAAAATAAAAAATCTACTTTACCCATTAGCTGTATGTACAACAATAGGATTTTGAAGACCCTTGCAGGCTTATGTCGTTGTCAGTTGTTTGTTGTTGTTTTTTGGGGGTTTTTCACAAGTAATTATATGATTTTAAGGATTTAATAATTGATGATACTCTAACAGGTTTACCCTTCTGAATCAGAATGGACTTAGGAGTAATGGTAAAAAAGCGAATGACTCAACACTCCCTAGAGTTGCAGAACTAGGGTCTCACCACCGGAAGCAGTTTAGTATCAAACCCAAAAACATTTTTTAGAAGGGATCTACTCTTCTGCATGGGATGCAGTCAGTATATTCTAAGCTTCGCTGAGAGAGCGAGATTTTTTTTAAATACTAGACTGTCTCGAAGAAATAGTTTGTTTTTTTGTTTTGTTGTTTCTAAAAAAGAATGCAATCATCTTTTTAACTCTATTTGAACTATTTTCTTAAAAAGTATTTCACATTTAATGTGAATCTTATTTTCTAAAGACAGAACCTGCAAAGAAATAATAAATGCAGAAATAATTTAAACTTTCTAATTACTATTATTTGCTTTAACATGGAAGCAGTTACTACAAGTTCGTACAATTTAACGTTATTATATTTTACTTCTGTCGATAATCTACTTTTGCTGTTAGTTCTTCAAGTGTTGCACGATTGTTTTAAACATATTGACACGTGACCATTATTACTGCATAAAATTTATATTCACGTAAATTCTACCTTCTTATTCTTACAGTTAGGTGCTCTATAAACACATAAGCGCGCGCGCGCAACCAACCAACCATATATATATAATTTCAATTTAATTTGTTAACGAGTATCACTCATCCAGCACCAAAGCCCATAGCAAAATTTATTAAAATATGAAGACGACTTTTACAAGTATATAAGTGTTTGTTGTTTCACCCAGTGTCAGTGTCTCAACGCCAGAACTGTAGACGAGCAGGTTCTCTTATGCACGACTGCCACTGTATTTATGCACGTATACACGCCTATGTAACAACATCTTGTATTCTTCCCGCACCCACTCCACTTCTATCTTAAACCTCCCTACCCATGGAGTCGTGTATTGTCTCATTTGTCGTACCATCTGTCGCCTTATCTCTGGGAATTTGACCTTTTACAATAAGAAAGAATCTTCATTGGATTTCGAAATAAACAAGTCGCTCATTCTTTAAAACTAAATTCAAATAATCTCCCATTGTCTCAGCTCATTGCTTTTTTGCAACTTTGAATTATTTTCATGGTTTGGGTTGCAATTGTAATGCATTCAAATCAAACTTTCCATTATCTCATTATACGAAGGTGGGTTAATATATATCTGTGGCCGGTCACATTGGTTAAATTTTGATCTGAACATCTCAGTATACGGTATGCAATTCTAAGAATAATACCGTAGTATTTACAAGCAATGTTTTCAAAGACAATATGTTTATCAACTGAAATGATTTCATTATACACTAACCTCACTTGAGCATCCATCCTGAGTTTTCATAATTTGCTGTCTTTAAGTTCTCATAAATCTAATGGTAAAAATTGTCCCATGACAATTCTGAAGTCGGAAATAAAAGTAAAATCAATGTTTTTTTGTTTTTTAGGGGGGGGTCCGCCTAGGAACCACAAGTTTCCGGCTATGATACTGGTCCTCACCAATTCAGTGCATCAGTAGCTCAGCTTTATCCGTGCAGTGAAGCGAGAGCTTCACTTCAGACGCAAAAACAATCTTCCTTGTCTAGCGAAAAGAGGATATACTTCCTCGCTGTACGGCTGATACTAAAAATTGGCCATTTTGCATATTTAACTTCTATTTGGGACCCAACAGAGGCTCCTAATGTCGACAACAGTATCAATCTGTTTGTGTGGGTAGGATGTAAGACTCCATTTCCAAAGATCAAAAACTGTTAGACATATAGTATATATAGACATGTAGTATTTTCAATCACTCTAAATCTTTGGTGTTTAACTTGTTATCTTCCACTGCATGTTTATCATTTACTTTCCTGGTGGAAACACTTTCTTGACCAGCTAGACGTGTTTGCTTACATCTTAATCTAATAATACCGTATTAATACCGTAAAGTGATATACTTTATATAAAGGGTATTTCCATTTCTCAAGACACTACAACACGCCAAATCCTGGACAACATTGTTTGCGTTTCCTTTTGCGCTAATTCCTTTTGGGAAAAGTATTAATCAATCTGCTTTCTCCAAGTTATGTATAAACAGTTAGACAGACTGTGGCCTTAAGCCTTGGTTAGGAAACTAATCTAGAAGGAAAAATTCTGAATTCAAACTAGGTGTACTCCACTTATTGACCTTGAGTCATATTCTGCCCGTGGCGGAGGGGTTGGGTAAATATATACACCACGCCATGTATCATGTCAGTTAAGTATGGTCTTGACATTTTTATTATACTCATCAATTATATATGCTGATGGCTTCATATACTATTATCTATTTCCCTGAATCTGTAACAACAGTACCTTCTCAAACTCTATCTTAAATAGTTCATTAAATGCTTTACTTTAACTTGCAAACAGAACTATTTCGACACAGGACGACTGGATTAGATTTGAAGCTCATTCGAGAATTTGAGTTCTACCTTGTTATATCCTGGGTATGACGCTGAACTGTATCCAGTGGCGAATTTCCAATTATGGAACTCTGGGGAGTGTGGAGTGCAACTTCATTGCTATTAGACCCAGGTCCACTCTGACCCGGATTGGTAGTACATGTTAGGGTCCCATCTATGGGTCAAATAGATCTGTTTGCAAGTTAATGTAAACCATTTCCCCAGTCCCATAATCTATCACGAAGTCAGGATACCATGAATATTTTTCCTTCATCAAATCTCTCGATGCAATGAGAGCTGCTTGACAATGTCCACCTCTTTTCTAAGTAACATGCGACAGGTAGTACTGAGTTACGACTTTTGCTATTATCTTCTTCATCAAATCTGAATCTTGAGGGACCACTTTAACCTTATGGTCAGGATCCTGGTCATGGCACCAAATGTGATCCTATGCTAGCTAAGTAACTAAGTCGCCTCATCAAGTACTGTGACTAGCATAGGACTACACACTCACACGGAGCATTTACAAAGTAATACTCCCCCTCCAACCCCCCTCTCTCTCTCTCTCTCTCTCTCTCTCTCTCTCTCTCTCTCTCTCTTCTCTCTCTTTCCAGCCTGTTTGTCTGCTGACCTTTCAGTTTACACATTAAAATCTTTTTCTTAGCTCTTTTCTTTTTTTTCTTTTTTAATCTTTTTTTTTTATAAACAAAACGCTTCTATTGGCCTAGTTGAAGAATGCTGGTATCACTGAAGACTTTTTTTTTCAAAAGACACTTCTGTTGTAATGTACGTGGAAATACTTGTTGCAGATGGTATGTTAAGCTCGCTGCATGGGAATAAATACGGAAAACCTGAATGGAAAAATTTCGTTGTGTAAATTGTCCACGTTCAAATTTATTCGAGATTCTGGCCTTTACTTGAGTTCAAAATGTTAGATTATTTAAACTGTATGAAAGTCACCACTTATATTCATGGACTTTACCAACATCAGGCGCAGGCATTGAACAATAGAAATCGTCATAGAATGCATTTAAGGTTGTTGGTGAATTTTCCTAAAGTCAATTGCTAACTGGACTTAATACCAGACGACTAGATTCTCTGCTACAAGTACACTATTATTCTACCTAGGATTGCATGGATTGCAACTGGACTTTCTATTACTGAGATTAAACTCTTTTTCTACCATTAGATGTATAATTTAAACACCTAAAATGGCGACAACAATCATAACACGAACATCGGCCATTGTTGCCAACAGCAAATACACAACGATAACTTCTGAACACACACGGGCTTTAGTGATATAATTTTTTCTTTGTCGAGGAAGTAAACCAAATAACTAAGTTTATTTTCCTGACCTCTCACTAGGCCAGACAAACACAAGATTTATCTAACATGACGTAGTAACAGAAACTCACGCGATGACCAGTGCATAAAGTGTGTGTGGTCCCGTCGACATTCTCCTAGGCAATTGGCAATAACATCAGACCTGTCCCTTTAGGGTTGGGAACAGCTAAACCAAGTAACCGAGTTCCAAGAGCCAGGCATAGATCCACACGATCTCGCGGAAATGACGAATACCAGAATGCTATCAATTTTGAAATGATAACAAGCATGTTTTCTGTAAATCGAAGAGTAGACTGTTTGGTTGCCGGTCCATATGGTTCGAGACGAAATAAAAACCAAAATGTAATAACTTAAAAGTATTAAAATTGCCACGATCTTTGATGACAATCAAATATGTTCCCATATTTGAATATGTGTTACGATATCTAATTGTCGCCGAAGCTCCTGAAATCTAAATACTTAATATGTTAAGTAATATATATATATATATATATATATATATATATATATGTGTGTGTGTGTGTGTGTGTTGTGTGTGTGTGTGTGTGTGTGTGTGTGTGAAACTGGAAGTGAATCCGATGGTATGTTGAAAAAATAAATAAAGGAAAGAAAGTATAGAATGGATAAAATAAGATATTTTAATCAATTTTATTTACACGTGTTTCGGTCAGGAGTTTATCCATGTGTACATTATTCAAACTATTATCATTTTTAAATAACCAAATGAAATGAAATAATAATAACAGAAAAAATGTAGAAATGTTCCGCACACAAAGAAAATTCGACCTTCATCAGAGTAAATCCTTATTTGAAATGAAATTCGTTGGAAAAAGCGGAGAATTTTTGAAATGTTCGAAAAAAGAATTTTTTTTTAAATTCACATTCAGACGCGGTCGAGAAAGACAGTTAATGATATCGCATCGAACAAATTTTGATAAGTTTTGAGGAATTCTATATTTTCAAAGCATGAGGGATTTTATTTATTTATTTACTTTTTAAATAGAAATTATACGTATGTGTGATTTGTTGGTGATTAACTTATTAATTTGTTAATAATTGATTAAAATATCCTATTTTATCCATTCTATACTTTCTTTCCTTTATTTATTTTTTCAACATTTATATATATATATATATATATATATATATATATGTGTGTGTGTGTGTGTGTGTGTGTGTGTGTACTTTAGGGGTATCTAAAAAGAAACCTGTCTTTTTGTACGTATTGCTTTATAAGTAAATGATATCTTCCTTCTTATAAATCAAATAGGACATAGCAGAGAAAGTTATCTGAAGAATATAGCCCAAAAGTTCTTGTGTTGTAGTGACTAATGTACTGGATAATAACATTGTAAGAAGCGAGTTCGAATTCTAGTTACGTTATTACGTTCACTTAAGACTAATGCCCCTTGGAAAGGTATAAACCCTCTTATTCCACAGCTATTGGTTAAATATAACCACTATTGTTCTTCTAAAAGGAATGTTTGGTTATTAGATAATCCACGAATGTTTATATACCATTAAACAAACAGATCAAACCCATAAGAACGAGTATTATTATTTTTTTAAATTACGACTGAATAATTTATCGGGTACACTAACAGGCCTTACGTCGCTTACAGTACCTGCTGCTGCTAAGTGGTCATCCCCATCTAAGTACTGATCTGACAGGAACCAGTGCTTTAAGCGTGCTTAGACCGTAATTCCAGTATAATTTATGTTGGTGCAAAATGTGATATCGAGGCTCATAGGACTGAACAAGTGACAAGGAGGATAGTATGAGGAAGGAAACATTTTCCTCTCAACAAATTCATTCTTATTTTCATCAAAGTACCCACCGTTCCCTCGATCTATTCCCACAACAATGACTCTTGCCAAAAGAGAGACAGAGAGAGAGACAGAAAGATAGGGGGGAGATAATACATAGAAGGACAGAGAAGAAGAATAATAGTTGAATGATAATTGGTATGTAGCGTCCCTTGTCGTTTGAGCAGATGGGGAAAGTGTTGGCAGAAACAAAGAGAAGTGTTGTACGCAAAGAACGAACAGTACCAGGTTATTTGCGTATCTAATATCACTTTCTTTCGAATTTCGTGACCGGTTTTCAGTTTTTATTATGATACTGGCGCTATATAGTCTTTTAGAATTTTTAGCATAATTTGAAATTTGTGGTTATGCGGGCGGAGTAACTGTTTACAAAATGGAATGGGTAAGTAAAGTTCAAATTTCCACCGAGACTAATTGCGTTCATTCCGCACGAATGTCCTTGACAAAAGATATGAATCTGTCTATTTTCTCTTCAGCTATGGGTAAAATTGTAGGGCATACTGAATTCTATATCTTTGTAGGGTTAACCATATACTAAATAAATGTCAAATTTTGACTGTGCATAGCCAGTTGGTGATTACATCAGTGATCTGATCATGATGAAACTTTACACACATGTTAAGCCAATATACATTAACAGGACTAGCTAATTGGATTTTAATAAGAATCAGAAATGGAAGTCCTGGAGACATCTTTACAAAGGGGAGAAAAGAGAATACGTTTAAGAGAGAGAGAGAGAGGAGAGAGAGAGAGAGAGAGAGAGAGAGAGAGAGAGAGAGAGAGAGAGATGGGAGAGAGAAAGGGCTGATAGTACGTTGAAATCAACTAACAGTGCGAGAATGTCAACTACGTCACGAACGCTTATTCTAATTGTTTTAAAAATACACTTACAGTATAAAATACAATAATTAGACAGTTTATCTTTAAAATACAATAATGTTGTTTACTTTGTTGTTATAGAAGGACAATAGTTTAAACATATCCCGGGTATTAAAGGCCACTGCAGTTCTAGAATAAAATAACTCTGAATTCAACACGTTAGAAGCCAGAGTGATAGAGTTTGGTCATTATTTGAGATAATTAAAAAAAAAATAATTCAGCTCTTGAACTTCTTGATTTTGTTTTTCAAATGCCGTATCGACCGGTGCATTCTGCTATCTTTGTCAAGTGTAGTAAATACCATCATTGTGATATTGAAGAAAAAGACTAGATTCCATTTGAATCTATTTCCTTTCGAAGGTGTATAATACACCTGAAGAAGACCGGAGAAAGTACCGATCGAAATGTCCGTTATTCAAACAAAAGAAACAAAATTCAGTTCAATTGTGCAAATAATTCTTTGAATATTTGAGATCCTACTTTTTAGTGAAGTGTTGATTTAAGTGTAGATATGTATACATGGATACTTTGAACATGGCCTATTTTGAAACCAGAATTTTCCAGAAAAATCCAAATGTACATTTATTTTAATTACACCAACTCCACGAAGCCTTTCCTGATAGTTGAGGAAGGAGATATGGAAAACTGGAGTAAAAAAAACAGTTTTGTTATAAAACATTAGAAATTCTTTCATTTCTTAAGTCTTACAAAATGTTTTTGATCTTGAAATATATATATATATATATATATATATATATATATATATATATATATATATATATATATATATATATATGTGTATGTGTGTGTGTGTGTGTGTGTGTGTGTGTGTGTGTGTGTGTGTACTAGGAAGTGTATTATGCATAACAATCTGCACTAATAATTAGGAAGAGTTTTATTTGTCTTCTATAGACGACCAAACAGTTTAAATCGGACTTATTGAATCCAGACGGAAGTTTTTATGTAACAGAATCTCATAAGGAAAGAAGGTGATTTCTAACGATAAAAAAATCAGCAACTGGAAGCCATGTTGCTGCGACATATAACTAATCGTACATAATTTAGATTATAAAGATCCAAAATAAAAAGAAACAAATTGTCCAACAAAATAACTATTCAGATTTAATCGAATGTTACTAATGAGGTTCATAGGTCGTTCTTCATCTAAATATGCAAAATAATCACATAGCAATATTGCTTAATTAGGACTAGTAATCTGGATAAAAAAAGAAGTCATCTTTAAATCTATAGACTATTTTTCACTCAGTTAAAAAGTCTCTCTAACTATACACTATAATCCATACTAAGCCATATTGGTAGAATACCCAACTAATCGTTCAAAATGTAAAGAAACAAAAAATGAACGGGTGGTCTAAAAGTAATATTTATATTAACTTATATATTATTAATAACGTTTATACGGGATTTTTCAAGCTGGTAATGTAAAATTGTTGTAAAGTCGGCAGAGTGTCCTATTGTCGGTATCAGCCAGACAACGAGATAGTCTATCCCCTTTTCACTAGACCAGGGAGATTCTTTTGTGTCTGGAGTGGAGCGCCACACCTATCATCAGCTCCCTTTATGCGATGAGTTCTCGAGGGCCGGTTTCAAGCCTAGATCCTTATGGCCCCTTAGCGGTTGCTATATAGACTGAGCTAAACTGGCCCCTCCAGTTGCATAATATCATTGCTTAGTTTAAACTAACAATCTGGACAGAAAGCAAAAATGTTTCACTTAAATTTAAAGGGAAATATTTATCTATAACGAAAAAGATTTATTTACAACTTCATGACATTTTCACAATATTATCTTCATAAGAAAAAAAGTTTTGAGTAAATGGGTACATCCGATAATATAAAATAATTAGTTATGATGACATTTACAAATAGCCTTTCATAGAGATGAAGGTCATCTGTTATGAGATATTAGTCCGATGAAGCACAATAAGGTGTGATTTATATCCAATAACTTGGGCCGATGACTCTAAACACTACAGCATTTACAAATGTAGGTTGCTGCTTTAGAATGCAACTCAAAACCGTGTGGGTTCATTGTTCATAAATAAAAACTCCGTTTATCAAGGAAATAAATATTTGAATAAGAGGTTAGTTTATAATAGACAGTATCAACACTGTGATATAGACAGATTTCGAATTAATCAGCTTTGGACACCACTAAAAATATAAACTCGTTTTGCTACAAAGAATTGAATATTTTATTCAACTATGATAAATGTCTGTTGATAAATGCTATCTTGCAGTTTGTGATTAACTAAACTTTTCTTTAGACTTCTACACCAGTGATAGTTCATTTGTAGTATCAGCTGTTCATAAGTACTCACTCATCCAAATACTGAACAAGCTCAGTGTTGCTTAACTTCTGTGATCTAGTGGAAATTGATGTTTTCAGGTGGACTAAGAATTTACTAAACTTTGTTTATTCAATCACACAGGTTTCAGATCGTTTCCAGTACCTGCTGTTTACAAATTGTCCCCATATAAGTACTGATCAGGCTCAGTGCTGCTTAACTTCGTTGATCCAACGGAAACCGGTGTTTTCACCGTAATTACACATCAACATAATAACACAACTAGCAATGCTTTTTGTTTTTGTATCCCGCTGTGGTGTAATGGTTAACAAGCTAATCTGACAGATCCATTACTACTGAATAGTGAGCTTTTTCATCACTAAATGCTCTAGAGCTGTGGCCTTATATAATCTGCTTCGCTATTAGGGTACCACTTGTGGTGTAATGGTTAGCAAGCTCCCGGGTTATTGTTAGTAACCTTATTCCTCAATAGATAACCCACAGTTGCGGCTTATATATATATATATATATATATATATATATACATATATATATATATATATATCCTATTTTCTAGTTAAGCAACGATGAGCCTGGAAAGTTGCAAGGTGGATGACGACTAGGGAAGAGTGGATACTGTAAGCAACCTGAGACATGTGAGTCAAACCAAGCAAATCTTAGTAAACAATAACAAAACTCTTCTTGTTTTTACGTACGCGATTACGTATACACACAAAACACATATATATAAGAACATATAAGAGTATATATATATATATATATATATATATATATATATGAACACTCTACTAATAATGCCATTTTAGTCTGTCACTAACTCATCAAATGAGCTAGTGTTAATCATATACTGTACACACACACACACACACACACACACACACATATATATATATATATTATATATATATATATATATATATATATATATATATATACCTAAACGGTGTAAATAACTAACTAAATAAATAATGATATAACATGTGTGTGTGTGTGTGTGTGTGTGAGTGTGTTTGAATGAACATTCGCGATGTAAATAACTCTGAAAGAACATAAACACACACACACACACACACACACACACACACGTGTGTGTGTATGTGTGTGTGTGTTTAGATGTTCTTTCAGAGTTATTTACATCGTTTATATTTTCTAATGGTCTTCTCGAGACAATGCGAACGGACATATTTATAGTAAAAAAAATGTCCTTGAAAGGATTGTGGTGTGATAAGAGGTGATTATTTCGAGCCAGAAGGATGAATGACATTGTCTGATACCGGTTGTCAGATCACGTGATTCCCATTCATTAAGTCTGAGATGTTGTGACATGTTGTCTTGGCAGGAGCGTGCATTTGTCAGATTGGAGGCTTTTGTTAGTCATCATGATTCCATTGCGTACTTTTCAAGTAGAATTTAAAAGGAAAAGCACATGCTCATTCAAACACACACACACACACACACACACACACACACACACACACATGCTCATACAACCACATGCCCGTACTGTCACCCACACACTACTTACACTATCATTGATATTCCTTTGGCTTAGGATAGCACAGGGACGCACATGCGGGATACCACGACAACAGTATTGTGTGAAGAATTTGGTAATTAATTCTCCACGATAAGGTAGCGTAAGCAGAATCAAACTTATTTAATTATTAACGTTGTTCATAGTAGACAATTGCAATAAGACTATATATATATATATATATATATATATATAATATATATATATATAACGGCAATTAAGAACTATTTTCTAATGTTTTGGGATAACATGATGATGTATAATAGGATAAAAATTCCTATCAATCGATTGACAGATTATATCAATTGTCTCAATAGCCATTACGCAATCACTTTCCAACTTCCTACTTTTTCTTTTTCTTTCCACCATTCCTTCTATTCTTACTCCCTTTTTCCCTCTATCTTCATTACTTTCATTCCATGCATACATCCTTTCTACCTATTCCTAATTCCCTACCTTTCTTTCTTACTTTCTTTCTTTTGTCTTTTATTTGTTTCTTAATTTCTTTCTGATTTACATCCATTCCTCCTCGCTCTTCCTTTCCTTTCTTCCTCCTATTCTTCTCACCTCTCTTCATTCTCTGCCCCGTTTTCTTTTCACGATATCACATTTACTATCTTGACGACGACGTTTTTACTTCTATTCCAACATACACACGCACAACATAGAAAATAACAATCAAGTCACGCTGATCACCGAAGTTAAACAGCAATGAGTATATTCAATACTTAATTAGTTATCCAATTAAGCAGTAACATGTACTGTAAGCAACCCGAGTCCTTTGTTTATCAAAAGGACTTGATTCAGCATTAAATGACCTTAAAGAAGGTTGATATTCCGTAAAATAAAACAAACAAACAACATAGAAACTATTTTTAAAAGGTTCATACCGACGATATTATATTCAAGAAACCAGCAACCATTTTATCGGTAAATACAGAATTCTTGGTTCGTTTTAGTCTGATATAACTTCCAAGATTATCAATTATTTCAGTCTTTTTATATAAATATTGAATGCATTAATTAATATTTAAAAAATAGAAAATTGCAATAAGAAACTGTGACAATACTAATTTATTTAAACGTCTTAATGTTAAATGCAAAATCATTTAAGATTAAGTGAAATCAAATCGATTCTCTCTCCATGAAACCCAAAAGCAAGATCTTATTACATGGAACCTTCTAAAAGTTTTAAATAGAAAATCTAGGATCATAATATCAGCCGAGGTGTGAAATTTGATTACAATAATTTCTGTTGAAAAAAAGAAAATAAAAGTTTCAATTTTTATCATTAGAATCAGTTTTTAAAGTCTCATTTTGTACATAAATCGTTGTACATCGTTTGTACATAATCGTTGACATTTTATTTTCCACTGGATACTATTTTTTCAATACTCATCTACGGGTCGAGTATTTTCTGATATTCATATAGTTTTATCGAATTAAATAAAACAATAGAATTTCAATATAAATGTTTAAGAATTACATCAAAATTATGTTTATTTTAACGCGAAACTGTCATATTTCAAAAAGAGTATTAAAAAAAATACATGCTGTAATCTCCAAAAGCTGATGACTCTCCAAAAGAGTTAATTTTCCCTTTGACAAGTATTTTTTTTATCCTACCGGTCGTCTAGCCATCCTTCTCATCAGGTAAACCTATTGGTTGAACCGGTTTAGTTACTAATTACTCAAGTATTTGGTTACATGATACCAATATCACGCTTTGAACACCGTGAGTTATTAAATTTCAAATTTTAAAACTGCTGTATTACTTTATGTATACTCTGTATATTAATCCAAACCAATGCCATATCCCCATAGGGTATATCCTACCTGCCTCGGCAATAAGAATTTATTTTTCATATATGCTTGAATACCGATCGGTGGTTCCAGTAGAAAATATCTATTTTAGTTACAAGACAGTCTAGTTAATTTAGATACAGATTAGATCTGAAGCTACTTTGCATCCAAATCCCTTAGGTGCTTGATATGTCATACAGCTGGGCTGATAAAATCTTGCTATCCTGGACCGCTTAGCGTTAAGTCAAAGTAAAAATCTGTATCGTCTAATTACAACTGACCTTGTCCCCTTCTTCTTACAACACCCTTTTATTTCCGGCGTATTTTTGACGAATGAATGTGTTAGCATAACAATTTTATTTTCAAAACTATAAAAGAGACAGGCATTATGGCCATTAAGTACTGAAAGGTTCTCAACCAAGCCAAGTAGGAAATTACAATTTTAAGAATTACTGAATTTCTTCATAAACTTGTCAAAATATGTGTTATGCGTATTGAACTCTCGATGACAGTGTGGAATAACACGTGTTTCACGACTTATTGTGGAGAGTCGCTATAACCCTTCAGCGACCACATCCATCTATTTATCTATCTATCTTATCCATATAAATTTTATAGGCTAGTGATTGATTAAAATGGGTAAAAAATTATTTCACCATGTCCGATACATTTATTAAGACGATTTAAAATCTAAAATATCAAAACTGTCATTATGACAAATACTTCTTCAAACACATCTATGTAAAAATAAAATATATGTAAAACTGATAATATAACAGCAAAAAATCCCATACAATACTGATATCCATCTGACGATAATACATCTCATTGTACGTGAACCATTGAGTAGCGGGTAGCACTTGACTTTGTGACTATTTTAATCTCTCTCTCTCTCTCTCTCTCTCTCTCTCTCTCTCTCTCTCTCTCTCTCTCTCTGTTGCCTATGCTAAAAATCCCCGTCTCCACACTGCCGCTGTGATCCAATGCAGTTTGGCAACGGTAGTGTCGCAGGAGTTAACAAGGAAAATATTCTATCAACGACATTAACGAAATCTATTTTGAATAATTCAAACTAGACCGACCGAACGAACGAGAATTTTCTTGCTAAAAATTGTTGACAATTGTTACAATTATTTTCTACAGCGACGAGTATACAGACCGAAAGATAGCCAAAAGAATGAAATAACAATGCCAAAATGTCAGTAAAAAGGAAGCCATGGGTAGCAGCTTGGTGGATGTGAGATACGGCAGATGATCCCATACTGGGACAATGGCGGGGCTCATATGATGCTGGGCGGAGGAAGCCTAAATGGGTCAACGGCCAGGATCAAACAGTTCAGTTAGGAAACTACTGCTCCTCATCTCTAAGACTAGCGCCTATTGATGAGTCAACAGCCACCGATAGATATCCATGACATCGAAACAATCCAAAATCCACGTACGTTGATCAGCTCTGTGCGGATGCAGGATGCTGCATAGAGGACCTCCCAAGAATGATGAGCGATAGGGACGGATGGAGAGAGATTGTCATGGATATCCGCGCTGAAAGCGCGACATGATGATGATGATATATATATATATTTCTGATGCAATATGGAATATCAAATAACATTTCAAATTGTTCTGTACCCCCTAAACAGTTATATTCGTAATGTAATATGGAAGACAAACATTCTAGCTAGAAAGGTCCGCATCCCTAAAAAGCTCCACCATACTTCCGGGGTGACCTCCAGTGACCCCAGAGGTCGGAACTAGCATCAACCCCCTAACCATTTGTGAAGTGGAGAAATATTTTCCTTCCATAGTAAACCTATTATCTCTTTTTATTTGTCCGGAAAAAGCAATTTTGACAATAAACTGAATTATGGTGACCTTTTGTGACCTCAGCAATTTTCACCATCTTCCCCATTTTCATTGTCCAGTTACCTTAATACACTAATTTTCAGACAACTAATTGATTTTGCTTTGCGCAGAAGACGTAAAGAAACAAACAAATAGTTGCGGCTTTATATATATATATATATATATATATATATATAGAGAGAGAGAGAGAGAGAGAGAGAGAGAGAGATGGTCGGGCAGAATGACCCCTAGTGTTTGGAATGTAATAAAAAAGGGGACATAGATCCTATCTTAAATTTAATTTTACTATAAGAAAGAAAATATTTATCATTTTGTTTTGTTATTTTTATTATTCTAGTATATTAAGGATTGTATCGTTCAACTGCTCGCCTTCAAAAGTTATGTACTCCTACTTCCATAAGTTTTGTAGCGTTCATATCGCCATTGACTCTGCGATTTCATGGCGAATTGATGGACTGAGATTTACTTTTCATCACTATCGATACTTATTGTGGGGAGAGAGCAACTGAACGGTTATTTTGTGAGTTCACCATCTGATCCTAGCAGATTTTCATTGCCTGTGATGAAAATTGTTTTTTTTATTTCTTATTTTGTATGAATGTCTACATGCGAAAAAATTCGGGAGTTCTTTTCTTATCAAAACGATCACAGTGAGACTTTGGAGCTGCCATACCTTTGTAATCACCATTGAATTCATCCAATTCCTTTCAAATCCTCTACTCTGTCCTCAAAATGGCACCGAAACGCTGGGAAATGTTCGTATTGGAGCTTCCGGCTTGAATGCAAAGTAGTGTAGAATGCCGTTTCCAAATTGTGAAAAAGTGAATTATATGATGGATCTCCTTTACTAACAAACAATGCTAAACTGATCTCAGTTTGTCATACAGTAGACAAAACTGAAACACAGAAAGCGCATGCACAAAATGAATAATTCAAAATAACTGAAATATATCCATTGCACCCTGTATAAATTATATAGACGAGAAACTGTCAGTTAACAAGCGCTATTAACCTCTCTTGAATACCTCTACACACACACACACATACACGCACACATACACACACACACGTATATATATCATATATATATATATATATATATATATATATATATATATATATATATATATATATAATCATCTTATAAACAGAAAGTATTAAATCAAAGCGATTTTGAGTAGACAAAGATATGCAGTCTTACACCTTTTTTAACAACGAACAACGAGAAATCAGGTTTGTGGTACTCAGGCAAGATTAATATGTCAGTCTGGAGGATAAAATAAATTCATCACTTCCACCGTTGTGTGATATATAGGTGTGTGTATGAGACAGTGAAAGTACTTATATAGATAAAGTATATATATAGTATACAAACATACAAAAAACACACACGTATATACATATATATAAATATGTATGTGTGTGAATGTGTGCCTATGTATGTGTATTGTACTGGTGCGATTTGTGTCTGTCTTAACGATGTTTTTGGCCTCAGAAGAAAAGCCAATCAATGAGGTCATTAATGCTGTTATTTGTTGTTTTCAGCAGGTTTATTATATTATATTTGCAACTTTCAAATTTAAAAAACGTGAAACAGACTAACAGAAGCCAAACAAATTAATACACACACACACACACACACACACACATATTATATATATATATATATATATAATATATATATATATATATATATATATATAACGATACTTATTATACAACATAATATCAGTATGTGAGTTTACAATATGTTTAACAAAGAACGGAGAATCATGTTCAACAAAATTAAGATCTTTTTCTTTACTTTACTTTTTTTTCTACATTGACCATCTCTCACTTTTTTCTCAGCAAATAATCAGGTGTTTATATTAAAATTAACAACAGCCTCATTAGTAATCAGATATTCAATATGAGGTCTTTGAAGGTCAACTAATTAACCCAATGTCTGTCTTATATATTGGGCTTTTGAGATATGCTTAATGTGATCATGAATAACATGGATTGGAAGCTTATATTTAGAGCAATGGCATATTTTCTCATGGTTGAATTGTGTTTTGGAGATAAAGGCTTATACATTAATGAAGAAATCTAATTAAATGAGGATAAAAAAAATCAGTGAGTTTCTAGCCATGAAAAAATCTGATTAATCTGTTCTCTTTCTTGAGTGGATTAATACGGCACATTCCAATTAAATAATAATCGACTTTCTGATTAATGAACGGTCCATTCCATTCAAGCAGTGTTGCCTGGTTTAGTTTTGGTTTATTTGATAGTATATCAAGGCCACAACCGCCGGGGGATCTTGCTCTTCCCATCAAACTTTCACCACTTGTAATATCAAGCATTTCTATCCCATACTAGTGATTTTCAAATAGGTCAATTTGATCCATAGCTAGTAACCTAACAGGTACTACCAATTCGAGTCAGAGTGAACCTGGGAGTAATGATAGGTACTTCCTACACTCATTGCTCCAGAAATTGAGGTTCACCAATGGATTCATCTTAATGCCATACTTGGGATACCTTTGGAGATCTTATTTATCTGCATAAGATGCAGTTGGCGTACTCAAAACCCTTCTGACAGGTTTGGGGTGTTGTATGGTTTGATGGAATTGTTACGTAATTTCAGAGGCCCTGAAGAATAGAGCCTATGTAATACTAAATGGGTGACCACATAAGCAACAGTATGTACTGTAGTAACCTTAGTTTTTTTATCAAAATGACTCTATTCGGCATTAAATGACCCGAAAAAGGTATGATATGCCGTAAAACAAAACAACGAACTAGCCCGAAGAGTAGACCCTTTCAGGTTTCTGATTAATTGTGCTGAGACGCCTTTACCATCATTGCCATTATTTTCATATAATCAATATTATTTACTAAACTTAACTTAATTGTGACACAGGGTGAGTCGTATGGGGTTACCAGTGAGAATTGAATTCACTATTAAATAGTTTGCTAGTCTATCTCGCAGACCATTAACACATGTGAGGTGTTCAAACAATCATTAATGGCAAAAAGTGCACAAATATTTATAAATATCTCTACTCGTACACATATTTGTTTGCAAAAATCGTTCTTAGTAATCATCAGCATACTTGTTATTTGCCAAGGTTAGCTTAGTCTGGTACAAAGGTCTTAGATTACTGTGGTTACTAAGCGGTCACCAATCTCAGAACTGATCAGGCTCATCGCTGCTTAACTTCAGTGCTTCCGGTGTCACTTGATGATATGTCATTCTGAACACTCTTCTGATCCATTTTCGGTTGAGCTTAGTCCGTTGAGCATCCACCTAGGATCCACAAGGTTTCGGGTTCGATACCAGCCCTTGCGAATTCAGTGCATGAGTATTAAAACTTAGATATGTGCGGTAAAATGTGGAGACGATGGTAGATGTGGCGCTCCACCTCAGACGCAAAAAGCATCTCCCTGATTTAGCGTTAGTGAAAAGGGATTCAGTTTCTCTCTTAAGGTTTCCTGTGCGTAGATATGTCCAGATTATACAAGCACAATTTTCCTGAGCTTGATGCAATATGGAACATTTTGGGCATGAACTATCCATACATTTGTTTTTCTTCCCATTTAGTTTTCTAGAGTTTGTTGTTTGTTTTCCGTTTGTCCTTAAGTTAATTCTGTTTATATTGCTATTGTACTGTAATCAATAGGCCACTTATTAGCTGAAGTCAATACTTCATATATATATATATATATATATATATATATATATATATATATATATATATATTGTTCTGTCGATAATTTTATGGGGGTTGTAGAGAAATATCTTTTTAAATTTATCTGTGTGTGAGATTTATGAATTTGTACATTTTTGTTTTTCGTACAGATTATAAGTCATAAGTAATCATTAATATGCAAAATTCTATATCTTTAACTTAAAAAATTCCCTCTAAACCCAACCATAAGTTTTTAATTAAATGCATAACATTATTTTAGTTCGATAATTAATTTTTTTTTGAAGTTTAATATCTGTATATGTTATGTCTTCCCTCCGATTATCGTTTATTGCAAGAACCCTGCCCTCTCGATGAGAGCCTCTCTTTCACCATGATAGACATATTTCCAGCGTTATATTCTTTTCTGTGTATGTATACTAAATTTGGTAGTTTTCCATCAACCTGTTTCGCCGTCTATAAAGAATTGACCAACTATTCCTCATTATTAGATTGCGACATGGATTAAAGTTTTTCTTTTTCTTTTTCACTAAACAAATTGACCCAACGGTAATTGTATACGAATTTCTAACCTTCTTTTTATCAACTGTTTAATAAGACTTTACTATTGATAGTGACTTTATATTATTAATATAGATTTTTTGTTTGTTTGTTAATTTGATGATCTTTTTAGATCCCCGACAGCACCAAGATGCCAAAATTCCGAAGTCCATTCTGTGCAACGGATTCTATTTGAGACAGAATTAACTAATTTTTTTATTCATCTTTTATTTCTCTCTTAATTTGTTTCAGTTTTCGAGGGCATGTTGTATATCCGAGTCGGTTTTCCCGAAGAGCAAAATTCAAGTCTTCATGTAAGAGAAAGTATGTAAGACTTACTTTGTGCTTCCTGCAACCGCCCACACATTCTGCCCAATTCCAACTTCACGACTACTCATTTTTTTTGTTCACTTATTATTTTATTGAATATTTCATTGGCGTATCCAAGATTTACGGTACAGAGGTGACTCTCTGGGGAGAGGGAGATTAAACCAACTGCTTTTTGTATTTATTTCTATTTTATAACATCAGATCAAAATAGTCAATAAATGATTACCTAAAATGGAGGAAGTAAAGCGAAACTTTCGTACATTCCATATTTTCGAGAGCAAAGTTAAAAACAATTCCTCCTGAGGAATGTCATAAAGGGAAATACTTGTCATGTCATCAAGATGGGACATATAAGATGTATATCTCAATCAGTACTAATTAGATAGTCATTGAATATTTAGACAGTCAAGTAAAATGTGTTATTAATTACAGCAGATCTTGAAGTTGTTAGCAAATCATCCGTCTATGATTTTCGAGTTCAAGATAAAATGTAGCTTGTCCAATATCTGTGGGACATATTTTGCTTGACTAAAAATATATTTATATATCAAGCACCCTACCGTAAACATCGGGATACGCTACTGTACTTAAAACTCACTTCATCTTTTAAAAAAGCGATAAAAATGTTCTTTCATTAATTATGCTATCTTATGAATAGGTCTTATGTATGAAAATGCCCTTTTAAAATATTTTTTCTTTTGTAATCTTTTTGTGGCCATAAAACAAAACGTAAATCAAGTGATAAATGTTAAGGGGTCAAAAACAGTTTTCTTTTAAATGGTTGTAATTCATGAATAATGGGAATGACTAAAAGCAACCCTGGCTTCAAAAACTAATTCTATATATAATTTCGTGACCACAAATCAAGAATTGACCTGTATACAAGATACATTGTATACATGAGTAAATACAGTATATAAGAGTTTATACAGTATGTTGGACACGAGTGGTTTAATGGTTATCGTTGTAGGAAATGAACTCGGTGAGACAAGTTCAAATCCTGTTTGCATTTCCCATAGTGCTAATACCCTTGGGAAAGGTATGCAACAAACTATTCTCCCTTCAGTTATGGGTAAATAGTCGGACAGACTGAGCTCTGAATTAAACCCTGTTAAACTCCGTTTAAGAAATTGACTTTGTGTCACATCTTACTCATGCGGAAAAGTTGGTAAATATGTATATACGGTATATTTGCACTTGTTTTGTTTTGTTTTGTTTTGTTTTTGTTTTTTTTTTGTTTTTTTCGGGAGTGATACACATTCGTTTTGGCCGAAACAACGATAATTAAGATTATTATTGTATATTTTAAAAGGACATTCTCGTCATATAAGATGTATTCAGAGAAATTTCTTGATGCGATATGGGTGACTGACGATTAGTGTGAAGAGGTTTTTGTGTGTGTGTGTGTTGGGGGTGAGGAACATCAAATGGTTGGTGATGGTGGTGATGGATTTTCAAACGATTGTGGATTCTTTTTACCTAAAAGAAGGCAATGATGATTGGGCCGAAATTTGTTTTTTTAATTTCTATAGTAAACATTATTTCCTAATAACTGATGTTTGATTGAATGATCTTAAAACGTATGAATTATTAATCTGAACTTTAAAAGCCGGCAACATATGCTAACATAGACAGTTAAGTGTGCTCGTGGTGTAATGGTTAGCAAGCTAGTTCCGCAGATTTCCTACTAATGAATAGTGAGTTTCATCCTCGCTGGGTTCCCCATATCTGCAACCTTGTGTCACATCCTACCCGTGGCGAACGGGTTTGATAAATACCTACGGTGACATGAACAGTGAATGAACTGAAACGAAAATCAACAGAGGTGACATATTACAATCCCGAAGAGAAAAGTGTTTTTTGTTTCAAGCTTTATTTTCTACATAAATCCAATGGCTGTGTTTCTTGTATTGAGAATATAAGTGGATGTCCGCGTCCATTTTTGGTGAGTGCGAGTGAGAGGTCAAAAGGATATCGAATATCTCTTACTGTCGACCTTATTATGATAGGCATTCAATCCGCGGAGATGACTCTTGACCTCTCCTCAACTTTCCACCACCTCCCTCGCCCTCGTCAAGAAAAGTCAGATTCAATGGAATGCAGATGGCTCGTTGATTCACGGTCGCTAAAGGTCCAGTTTTCAAACACTCCTCGCCCTAGTTAGGAAGTCAGTGGGTGCACTGATCCACGCATATGCAAATGGTATGGTTGCCTCCATTCCAATAGAAATGCATGACAACACGAGTATATATATATATATATATATATATTCGGACTATTATCTTGATTTCTATTGTTATATACACACCGTTTCGGCTGATTTGCCATCCGGTCTTCCTCAGTTGGAAACATGGTTGAGGTAATAAGGGTTTGTGGATATAAGAGTTGAGATAATATAATTATAAGTGACAATCATTTGAAGATTGCAGATTCAATCCTGACTACTGACAAAAATAACATAGAATACTTAACATAGCTTACATAACATTACCCGGGCATGGTTAACGGAATAAGAACAATCGACCCCAATGGATTAAATAAAGTGTTCGATTCGATGTTCCGTGAATGTTCCCGATTACAACATGAAGGCTCCCGAATTCGACACGAAGATTCCTGTGTTCGACAAGAAACGCCAGAAGAAAGCCGGAGAACACATCGGTCAAAACGTTATGTATATAAAAATAAAGATAAGGAAAACAGTCCCAAAAATCTAAATAATACAAATTATCAAACCTCATCTACAAAAAGATTTTTATAAAAATTCTATTCATTGTCAACTTTTCGTCAAGTGTGTTGGTCATACGTAACAAATTCTGATTACCTGTAATCATGCGTTTCAGATATTTAAATATTATCCGTGAAGCCATAATCGCACAAACCGGAAAGAGGTTTTCTGATTACATTATAAACGATAATTGTGTTTAATTTGAGAACACGGCGAGATAAAATACATTGAAATAGATATGTGTGTGTGTGTGTGTGTGTGTGTGTGTGTGTGTGTGTGTTGGTTGTCTATCTAAGTATTCATACTGACTGGGTTTATGATTGGATAACGTCTGAAAAATATCACCACACAACACAAGCTTTGCTTCCACCACTGCTTTTTTTTTTCACCTCAGAATGCTAATATGCAAAATAATGTCTCACTTTCATTTATTCATTTTATATATTTTATTTATTTTGCTAATCGTTCAAATTTTTTCTCCAGCGCATAAAATCCTTTTTATTAACTCTCATTATTCATTTCATTTTCATTGGATGAAACTTGTATTAAACAAAGCTACATTTAGTAAATGAAAAATCTTATCATTCATTTTAAAGCTTTTGCTTGGCTTCAACTCAATCTAAATCTTCAACATTTTTATTTTTAATTTCATTTTTTATTATTGTTTATGTTTTGAATACTTTTAAAATCCATACAATGTCAGTGGTAAAAAATGTTTTACAATGTTTTCTTTAGTTTAACTCAAAATATTTATTTTAAAAGTATAAATACAGTCATCAACATGGTGCTTGAAGGTTTAGTATCCCTGAACAGACCAGGACATTTTATACTCTTTAAAAAACTTTATATAAAAGATAATCTGTGTATTACTAAAAGTCTCATTTTGTTTACACACACATACACACATACACACACACACACACACACACATATATATGTATATGTATATATATATATTGAAGGGTGGATCCCATATGTGCTTCTTATATAGATAAATGACAATAAATTGAAGTGTTGAAAAAAGATGTACTTACTGCAAAGAAATATAAAAATACAATATTCATTTTAAGCGACACAAATTATTTTTAGCAACAAACATCTCCAGAAAATTTACATTATAATAAAACAAATCTCAGAATAGAACAATTTTTTTTTTAAGTTACTTTTTGGAGATACATTCACTAACTCAGACACTTGCAGGGACAAAATCTCAAAATGGATTTACTTCCTGTTTGAAACGGTCGTTTTCATTTTGAATATATTTTATTCGCTCGATAAAAAGGTAAGATTCACTCGGAAATTTTGCATATATCTACATTTATTTCCTAATTTTTTTTATCATGCTTCAGCATCCACGGCCTTTAATAGTGAGTACACTTAATTTTTTCAACACTTTTATTTACATTAGTTTAATCTATAAGACATCTAATTGTAATTCATATATATATATATATATATATATATATATATATATATATATGCGCGCGCGCGCGCGCGTGTGTGTGTGTGTGTGTTGCTCTCTAATGATAACGAGTATCAATTGCTTCTGGTGGCTCCTAAATTGTCCATTTATTTCATTACATGTTCGTACTTATCGATAATATCTACAATGTTAAGTGAACGCTATTGAATTCAAACATTAAAAATATGATTAATCAATATTTATGGTCTTGAAATGCTATAAAGTTATACAATGGCGCCAAATTCGACACAAAGTTGCATTTTAGTGTAGGAAGCTACTTGTGTCGTCATCATCATCATCATCATCATCATAAGGGCTTGCTGACAGGACGGATTTCCAAAGCTCTATCTCGCCAGCCCAATAGGGACTATTGGGCATCGCCTCAGGGAGATCTGCACGGCATTCAGAATCCGCTCAGAATTGATTGGTGTAGGAATTTGCTGATTGGCCCATACCGGTGTTCCATTGTCTAGTCCCGTTAGCATCCCTTATTGGAGGGATCGTAAGACACCATATATATACCCTCAAGCTGATCCTTTAAGTGCCGTGTGGATATGTAGCCTTGTGTTGGGATGAAGATAACAGGAACCTAAGATTAAATTTTTGGTCAATATGCGATTTAAGGCCAATATTATCCAATTTCAAGTACTTAAAAAGTGGATTTTTAATGCAATTACAAGAGACGCAGATTCTCTATTGTGAGATTAATGCCGCATAATAAAAATAGAGTGAGTGAAATAATTATCATATTAGGATGAATGTTTTAATATTACTATAATTATAATTGCTATTTTCATTGTTAGATTCGTGGAAAGATCAAATTCTAAAAGAGTAATGATTTTGTAAAGTTGAAATCCAAGCATAATAGAGATGATTTATATGATTTTTGTATCTGGGTTTGGCTTTAGTTGGAGGCATCTTTCTGAGTTGTCGCTTCATATGTCTGGTGGCAGGTAAAAGCGTGAGGAGGTGTACGCTGTGTGGGTAGTGCAAGATATTTGTCTTTGCCTCCTTTTGAGCACTTGAATCTTGTTTACGGTTTGTATTGTTCTCTCTAACAGAACATTAGATTGCGCATGTTAGAATTATAACTCTACTTCAACCTCTCAACTACATGCTGCTGGTGTCATCGTAAAAGTCCATGTTTGCCGTAAATTATGTATATTACAGGCATGTAAATTCTGAACCATTGTCCGAGAACATCAGTTTAGGAATACTATGCTTGGCGAATTTTTTGTTTTGTTTTTCTTTTTTAGGCATACGACTGCAGCTGATGTTGTATCATATCATTCTCTGACTGTACCTTTTAGATTTTAGATGATTTTTTTTTTTTGTTTTTTGTTTTTTTGTTTTTGTTTTATCTGAAAATCAACTTAAAAAATGTTTAGATTAATTTAGATTGATAAATAATTTTAGAAAATTATTTAATGTAGATATTTTGACAACTATATTATTTAAATTAAAATCAAGACTTGGTTTGGTTATTTTGTAGCAAATGAACACTTTTAGGGTCATTTAATGCCTAATCAATTCATTTTGATATTAGGTTACTTACCGTTCCTGTCGTGGCTTGAATGGTCACCCATCTAAGTATAGAACAGGCTCATCACTTCTTAACTTTGCTGATATAGCGTGAACCGGCGCTTTCAACCTGACTTAACAGTAAGCCGATTAAAATCAGCATTAAAGCATGAAAGAAGATACTGAAATCGTCATAAAAAGTTTTGAATATTTTGTGCAAATTCATTTTTATCTTCAACTTATAAATTTCTTTTTCGGGATTTTGCTGTCTGAAATGATTTTTTTTTAATTGTCATGTTTATTATACTCTCTGCATCAACAAGTCCTGAAAGTAGTTATTGTGACACTGAGATTATAATTTTAGTCCCCCCAATGTCTTTTCTTGCTATCGGTTGGTTCGTTATGGGATTGGCTACGACCCTTTATGAAAGCAAATTATGGCATTAATTGCACTGAAACCACACATTCGCAGAATAAGACCCGAAAAAAAGATTCTGCATCACAACAATGCAAGGCCAAATTGCAGTCAAATAAAAAAGCATAAAAGGATTAAAAGTCTGAAATTCACACTTGTTGTAACACCCCCCTCCGCCCCACCCCCTCAGTTGACACCAGATTTCTGTTTCTTTCCGAAATTGAAAAAAAGGATTGAAAAGTCAACATGTTTATCCGAAGCTGAAGTTGCACAATTAGATCAAAAGTTAACTAGAATCTTTAAGAATAAAATGAAGAACTGCTCTTTTACTAAGTTTAGCTTAGTTAGGTACAAGACCAGAAACATAGGAACCCAGTACAAATTGAACTTACAGTGGTTGGTTAGCTTAGTTTGCTAACCATAACACTATGTATGGCGCAGTTTTAATAAATTTGAAACTCTAGCACAAGGCTGCAAGTATTTAGTATCTAGTGAGGTTCGAACTCATTACACAATCAAAGAACTCAGGTTGCTTACATTACCTACTGTTGCTTAAGAAGTCACCCAATTAAGTATTGAATAGGCTCATCACTGCTTAACTTCGATGATCTAGCGGGAACCAGTGCTTTGAGCGTGACTTGACCGTAATTTATTATTATTATTATCATTATATTATTATTATTATTAGTAGTAGTAGTAGTAGTAGTAGTAGTAGTAGTAGTAGTAGTTCTGTTGTTGTTTCGCTTCCTCAAGAGTGGGTTAGGGGGTGGTGCTTTTGTGTGGCATTCCTGTAATGTGTGCTATCAGAACGCAAGAAAGATTATAGGGATTATTCATTGATCATGACTTTATCCGTCGTTTTTTAAAGTAAATCACAGGCGGTCTATAATACACTCTGTATTCTTGCCAATGCAGAAGTCTAAATCTGCTGTCACCACTTTTCAGAGAACGGAATTAAATGAGCAGACGTAAACTAAGCTCCTTTTCTGCGAAAATCTGCTGGAGAAAAAAATACGGATCATCTTTCATCAACCTGCTCGGAATTTCAATATTTCATTCTTATTTCATAATGTCAGTGGTCTGGCCTGAATAGCAAAGCCGTTTTTAAAAAAGCGTCTAACACCCTTTATATTACTTGTCAATGGAGAGCTTCTATTTTGTTAAATGGTGAACATTGTTGTTTCATAATCCATTTGGTAGAGTAGCGTGTTCGATCCTTAATGTGTTCCCAGCACTTGTTATCTTTGCAAACATTCAGTGTAAACTGTTAATTGGCAATAATGATTATAAAATTATAAACTTCAATCCAAATTTTGACGTCTTGTCAGGTGTAGATAAATAGATAGATATATACCATTTATAAACGTTCGACTTAATTGACAACAAAGAATTCTGACAATGAAATAAATAAAAAGGATTTTTTTAAATATTTGTAATATAAATAAAGTTTTAGAAACAATACTTTTTCATAAAAACCCAAGGGCCTCTCAGAATTCTACATATCTGACATTTTTGCATAAGTTGACTCTGACGAAAACAACATTTATCAGTTTTTTCTGAGTAGTGAGTTAAATCCACACTAGGTACCTCATATTGTAGGGTGTTTTAAGCTGCGCCGTGTAATATTAGTTAATGTCAGTATATCATTTCTAGTGAGCTTGATTCTTACTGAGTGGCCCATACTTCGAAGCTTGGTCTTACATCTATGCTAATTTAGTAAATGACTATTACAGTCAACCGGATGTTTTTCTTTTCTTTTTCTTGAGAAGAAAATTACAGAAGTAATACATGTATATCCAAAATCTTAACGGGTAGCAAATACGCAAGGGAGACTTTATTTATTATTTTTGGTTGTTTGGATTTACGACATATTAACGCTTTTGGGGTCATTTAATGCTGAATCAAGTCATTTCCTATGAACAAAGGACTCAGGTTGATTACAGTACCTGCAGTTTCTTAAGTTTTCACCCAATTAAATATTAAACAGGCTCATCGTTGCTTAACTTCGGTGATCTAACGGAAACCAGTGCTTCCAACGTGAGTTGATCCTAAGATTTTCTTCTAGATTATTTGAAAATGTGAATAGTGAAACTTTTAGGCCACTTTTGTAATATCTTTATTTGTTAACATTACAAAGCTGGGTTGGGTGGGAGAGTTGCATCATTAATATTTTAATTCCAGCGTATGTCAGCCTAACATTCAGTTTTAACATTAAGAACCGGCGGTCGCCTTTGATTGCGTAGAAAAGGGAATGTTAATACTTTACATCTCCTTGCACACACTGTCGTTTTCTTTTGTGTCAAGGTTTGGGTCGGAGTTCACCAGACAAGGATAGCCACTAATGCTGAGCCTAAGTAGAAGTTGAGCATTGTTCAGTTGGCTACGTAACGAACGTCTCAAGAAAAGCGAGAGGTTTTTAATGATCTGATGCAAGTAAAAAGGGAAAAAAAAGAAGAGAAAAGAATTAAGTATTACAGCTTTGCTACTTTTAGCGTCTACGTTGTTGATCTTCTTGGCACGAAGGCCAACTTATAGATCATCTTTCCCTTCTTTTTAATATCTTGGGTTTTCTTTTCCTGTCTTATGAATTCTAATATCAGGAGATTCATCTTTCTCTCTTAAAACCTATTTAACTCTTTCATGCCTCTTCCACCTGTCTCTCACAGACTCTCTTTACTTCATTTTTCTTTTCAATATAAACATGCATACAAATACATAAATATGTTTATTCATCTGTCAGCTTATTTATCTATTTGTTTGTTTCTATCTAAAAGAAATCATGTTTATTTGTCTATTTCTGTTTCTCTATATATCCCCATCTATTTATTTATCTATCAGAAACAAAAGTCTCATAGGTCTGAGATTTATTTTTTCAAACTTATTAGTCATTATTTACCGTAGAAAAAGCAAGATTGTACATCGAAATACTTATTTCTAGAACCGAGCTCAAATTGAAATGCATACTAAATACACAAAATGCTAAGTGTATATATTTTTAGACATTACAAATTCCCGATATTTTTTACAGAAATTATATATATATATATATATATATATATATATATATATATATATATATGATATAATTCCGCTATCAGATATTTTAGTTACTAGTTACCTTCCTCATTTTCATCATTTTAAAGTTTCTCGAAAAAATGTCTAATTTTAATTGCAATTTTCTCATAGAAGGAAAGGGATAAAACCAAGTTTCAAGTAATTTTTTAGAAGGCATAACTTTTTCTACTTCAGAGATAAAATTTGATTTTGAAATGTGTCAATTTTATCAAATTTGCGTAGAATTTTCTCATAGTTGATGAAGTCAAAAATCTTTCGTACACTTAAAGGTGCAATTTAATCGCTTATCTAAAATATTGTGAACTCAAAAAGTTGTTGTAATCTTTTATATTTTTTCTAAATACGTAACTCCGATTAGGCCAAAATTGGTAAAAATCATATTGTAAAATGATTATAACGTCGCTCTACACTTAGAGTTGACTAGGAATAGGGAAATGAGCGCTGGGCACTTACCAGAGGCCGAATCTATCTATGTCAATCTTTATATATATATATATATATATATATATATATATATATATATATATATATATATATATATAGGATTATTTGGAAGCTTTGTTGGTTAAATTAGAAGCATGGAAAAATATGATAATAAAAAATTCAAAATGATAAATTTTATCTTACTTTTAAATTTAAACTTTTGATATTTCGATCAGGCTTCTGTCCCTTTTCAAAAAACAATTCTTTTGGATGACTGTTATTTCTTTTTTTTTTTTTTTTTGAATTTTAGTGTTCTCTTCCCTGAGATCACATGTCAGTTGAACGGTCTCTCGACGTCTTTAATGTCGTTTTATTGACCCAGTATCTGGGATTGTTGTGTGACCATCCGAGCGACCATGTCCCACAACAAAGAGTTCTGGTCGAAATATTAAAAGTTTAAGATTAAAAGTAAGATAATATTTATCATTTTGAATTTTTATTATCATTTTTTATTTTTTACCTTTTCATGGCTCTAATATGACCATTAAATCTTCCCACCATCTTTAATGAAGAATACGCGAACGATCTCATGACATCATACATACATACATATCATATCCTCTCCTATCTTATCACACACACACACACACACACACACACACACACATATATATATATATATATATATATATATATATATATATATATATATATATCCGCCTATCCGTATGTATATGTCTCTGCAAAATCCTTTCTCATTCTTGATATCTACCTCTCTCATTCTGTTCATTTCTATCTAACTCTGTTTCGTCAAATCTATTTGTTTATCTATCACATTCTCTTTTCACATTCCCTTTTCTATGTATTCCTCTATTTTCCAATTCTATGTCTTCCAGTTAGTTTCCATATGATATTCTTCTTTACTTCTGGTTATATAATTTAACAAGCCTTTAATTCCATGGTAATGCAGCTGATGCACTTAGCTTTTCTTACCTCCCTCGGCAGGAGGGAGGCTTATGGATGTTTGGGGTAATGAAGGTGATAAAATAAAAATATTTGTGGCTGTGAAGATTAACGCCGTTAAGAACTGGCTGGCTATAAGATAAACGGGAAGTAGAAACAAACAAACAAAAACAAATAAAGACAAAATGAAAGAAAGAAAATGAAGGACAAAAGTAGAAAGAAAAGGAATAGAAGAAAAGATGAACTTGAAGTAAGAAAGAGAAAGAAAGTGAGAAAAGACTGGAAAAAGAAAAAGTGAAGTAGAAAGGAGAAAATCAGAAAAAGGAAGAGAAAGTAAGAGAGAAAGAAGGGGGGGAGAGTAAAGCAAGAAGAACTTAAGGAAGAAAAATAAAATAATGTTTAAAGTTTTGAAAGGTAAGTATATGCATACACAAATGCATACAATTCAAACGGGTGCATTTAAATCAATGAAAAAATTAAATTAAGAAAAATTAATTTCTTAAATAAGTAATCTGATGATCATAAATCAAGTTTCGACACACGACCGACTCTTTCATTTATCTATCTCCATAGATTCGGAGGAGTTCCTATGACGTAGTAGGTAACGTGCTTGACTGTGACATCGTAGTAAGCAAGTTCAGTCGCGCTATTACGTTCACTTTCAGACTAATACCCATGGGAAATGTATGGACCCCCAAATCCCTCCACGGCTCTAGATTAAATATTACCATTACTGTTCTTCTATGAGGAAACTTCTTTGTTTTTTTGCTTTCATATTTGAATTGAATCCATATTGTTCATAGGAGCAAAATATATTTTAAAAGATAACGCAGCCAATGAAAGAATTTTCAGCCATGAGTTTCCTCTTTACCATTTTTTAAGGAAAGTAATTAGTTAATGTCCTTTTTTTAATATATATATATATATATATATATATATATATTATATAATATATAAGAGAGAGAGAGAGAGAGAGAGAGGAGAGAGAGAGAGAGAGAGAGAGGGACGTGGCACAATGGTTAGAGTCGTAGGAAATGGATTCGTCGACCCGAGTTCAAATCCTAGACAAGGCTGTTCGCATTTCACACAACGTTAATATCCTTGGGAAAAGTATGAATTCATATATTCTCCGTCCAGCTACGACTAAAATAGTAGACTAGGCTCTTTAACGTGGGATAAGTAACCAGTCTAGGAGAAGGAAACCCTGAACTTAAGAAATCCTGAGGTCACTCCTTGATTGGGTTTGTGTCCTTCCTTTCCTATGTGGTAAAAACTTGCGGATGGTCCAACACAAACCACTGTGAAGGTGGTTCATTGGATGAACCCTCATGCGTCGAAATCGACGAGAGCGTCCATACACACACACACACACACACACACACACATATATATATATATATATATATATATATATAATGTTGTGTGTGTGTGTGTGTGTGTGTGTGTGTGTGTGTGTTTGTCGCTGTATCTGTAGCCGTGACAGTGGTACTGTATGGTTCCACCACTTCGAATCTTGCGAAACCCTTAGAGAAAAATCTAGATAGAACCCACACAAGAATGCTGGGTACGGTTTTGAACAATCTTCGAAGCAACACCCTACAAGAATGCAATTGTATTAGCACTTGTCTCCTATCAAATAAATCATTCAAATAAGACTAACAAGACATGCTGGACACTTCTAGAGAACCAAGGGCGTACTCATAAGTGACGTTTTCATGTGGACACCTAAACCTGGATACACCAATGTAGGCCGACTAGCAAAAACCTAGACTAATCAACTCTGTATGGATTCTGGATACTGCGTGGAGGATCTGCCATGAGCAATGGCCGAGAGACGTTTGGCAAGAGAGAGTCATGAGTATGATGTCGGTACGACCTGATGATGATGATGATGATGATGATGATATATATATATATATATATATATATATATATATATATAGAGAGAGAGAGAGAGAGAGAGAGAGAGAGAGGCGGGGCGAGAGAGCAAAAGAGTGTAAGAGAAACGTGGTGTAATGTTTAGAATCGTTGTAAATGGACTCGTCAACCCGAGTTCAACTCCTGGACGAAGCTGTTTACATTTCACATTGCGCTAATACCCTTGGGAAAGGTATGCATTCAACTAATGCCCTTCCAACTAAGATTAAATAGTTGAGCAGACCGGTCTCTTTAGCCTTAGCTAGGTAACCAGTATAGGAGAAAGATAGCTCTGAATTCAAACCTGTTAAACTCCTTTTAAGAAATTGACCTTGTGTCGCACTCTGCTTGGTAGAGGAGTTGTATATATATATATATATATATATATATATATATAGAGAGAGAGAGAGAGAGAGAGAGAGAGACAAAGAGAGAGAGAGAGCATACAGACAGAGAGAGAGGGGGAGAAGGAAGGAAAGAAAGAGATAAGAATTAAAGCAATGTATTATTTTCTTTTCTAAGTGTCATTTTTTTTTTTTCGAGGTGTGTTGATTTATGCCATGTTTTGACAAGCATTGTGTTTTTTCTCTCTTTTCCTATATCGTATCGAACTGTAAAAACTTACCACTGTTTATTCTCATCCCTTCCCACAAAAATACCCAGAAAATATTTTCCTACTTTATAGTGTCTCCCTAGCGGAAATGGATCTAATCCCCTGTGACCTTCAGACTCTTATTCCAGCAATTCTGACTTACTAGTGTACTGAATGACATTATTGTATTATTTGTGCAATATAAATTATTACTATCCATCAGTTCGACTACACATAATTTCTTCAGTAGACAACAGAACATTCCAATTACAGATCTAAAGAAGTATAATCGATAAATATAGATCCAAACATTCGCGAGACAACATCATTTCGACTTTTATGCAACTTTACAATGTATTTCAAAAATGTACATGAAGACAGATGCTCAGCTGAGCAACTTATATAGCAGAGTGTATTGACATTTAGACAAAGTTTAGACGAGTTAGAGCCAATTTGAACAATAGTATCTTGATATTTTTGAAAGAGTATTTCTTGGCGAAACACAATATTGTGGAAGAGCAGATTCTTCCAGCCTCTCCTCATCTAATTAATTCCCTGTGACTTTTTCTTATTTCTTAACGGAATATTCATCTCAACGATAAGAAATATGAGGATGTAAAAAAGATTTTTTTTAAAAGGACGACCTCAACACATCTTCCCATGATATCAAAGGAAAAGTATCACAGGTGATTTTAACAATGGAAGAACTAAATTTGGATGAATTCTGTTTTGAATCGGAAAACATTTCATCTTACCTGGACCGCGTGGAACAGTCTTTTTTATAGCAAATGATATCATACATGGCCAAAAAGATACTTCCGTTTCCCAGAATAATGTCCGAAACAGTACTTCCGTTTCCTATTTGACAGTCGCTAAATGCATTATTTGAACATCATAAACATGCGCTGTGTGACAAAAATGTATGAAAACTATTTTTTTTTATTTTAACATTTAAAATTTAAATGACGACATGTTCAAAGCTGTGTAATTTATCCAATAAAGTGATTATATCTCAATGAGTCACTTGATTGGTTGGTTGGTTGGTTTATTTTACGGCATATTAATCATTTTCTGGTCAATTCAAACCGAAACGAGTTATTTTGATACCAGGTAACTTACAGTACCTGTTGTTGCTTAAATGGCTACTCAGTTCTACTTAATTTCGGTGATCTCGCAGGAGCCAGTATTTTCAACCTGGCCTGACAGTAAACAGATGAATTGGTGTTAATCGAAATGTAATGAAACAGGAAGATAATGCTTCACATCATATTAAAAGAACAGTTTTAGAGGTGCTTAGACCAAGGAAAAATTTAAGGGAATAGGTGTATTGAATGCTGATGCGGTTAATTTTTTAAGAAAATCAATATTTCATTGATTTCTGTCTTGAAAACATTGTTTTAATCTCAATATTTTTATTCATACCTCATAAATAAATAACCTATTTTGATTTTAACATTTAAATTTCAAATGACAAGTGCACAGCTAAGTAATTTATCCAATAAAATGATATCTCGATTTCTGTCTAGATGAGTCGGTGTTAGTCAGGATGCAAAAACATTAAAAGAAACAGGAATTTTTACATCATATTCAAAGAACAGTTTTAAAGGTGCTTAGACCAATGAAATATTTGCTGGAATGAGTGTGTTGAATGGCAATAGGGTTATTTTGAAGAAAATGTTTTATTCATTGTTCATATCTATTCATATCTATTCTGTTAAATACAGCCTCAGTTTCAATAGTTTTTAAACACAGTTCGTCGGTTTTGTCTGGCGATAAACTTTTTTATAATCTCTTCAAGAAGCGATCGTTGTTTGACCTGGTGAAGGGCGTTAAGGTATCTTGTTCACTGCAGTGAATATATAAGTATCATAGTAAGGCGGTACACGTCTTTGAAGAGAGAGGAAGAAGAAACTTGTAGGTATGAGAGGTAAAACTGACAAGACTGATATCACAGGTGTTGCAAACAATGCAAAGAAAACGTTTAAGGAGTAGAGAACCATTTCCAGTCGGCAGTGGCGGCAGAGCAAGGAAGAGGAGATTCGGAAGGTCAGGCTTGATTTTGAACTGCAGATTGAAACCCTTAATTCAAGACTCTTTTAGTCTACTACTTAGACACACTAGAAAAGCGAGTTCACTCACAAACAAACACACACACGCGCACTCACACACACACGCACTCACGCATAGGCATGCACGCACACATACACGCATTACTACATAAGCACATAAGCACACACACACATTGGCATGCATACACACACGTGTGCTCAGATACAAAAAACCTTTTAGTGAACTACTTAGACATACCAAAAAAGGCAAGTCTATGCACACACACACTCACACACACACATATATACTTACAAGTACATACACAAACACAAACGCGTGCACAGGCGCGCAGATACTCACACGCACACACATACAAGGAAAACTACATAAAAGTAAGCACACAGACATACACACACACGCATAGGCATGGATACACACCTGCACGTGTACACACATACACAAACACATACAGACAGTACATATACATACAGACTCGCACACATACTCACAAGAAAATACACAAACACAAACACACGCATTCATAGGCACGCATATACCCACGTGCGCATACATACACGCAGAACTTCATATAAGTGAACCCACATACATAGGCATGCATACACATATGCGTAAGAACATACAAAAACCCACATACACACAGAGTATATACGCATATATATTTTGACACACAAACACACATTCATAGGCACGCATATACTTGAGTACATACACAGATACAAAAACACGTATTTATAGGCTCGTAGATATTCACACATGCACACGCAACTACAAGTTAACACTCAACACAAACACATGCATGCATAGACATGCATACACACACGCGTAACTACATACAAAAACACTTAAAATACAGTATATACGCATACGTACTCACACACACCTACTTACAAGTATATACACAAACATATACACACACATAGGCGCGTATATACTCTCGCGTGAACATATCCATTCACAACTACAGATACTCAATACACATATGCGCCTGCGTAGGCATGCATGCAAATACGCATGCCCACTTACAAAAAATTCACATATACATAGTACAAACACACACACACACACACACACACACACATAGATGTATATATATATATATATATATATATATATATATATATATATATATATACATATACGACTACCATGACTGAACTAAAAAGATTTTAGGAACACCAAGATTAGTATTTATCATTGAATTAAGTGCATACAAAAGAAAGGAGATTATGTTGAAAAGCAAATATAAATGCGTTTTCATTAGTATGTCTTTGCTCGAACCCTCGTCCATGGGCAGGATCTGACACAAGGTTAATTTTTGAAAAGTGTAAAACTGGTTGAATTCAGAATTTCTACTATACTGGTTGCCTAACCAAAGCTAAAGAATTCAAAAAGAATTCAAGTTGTATTACAATTCAACCATATCAAAGTGCATTAGCGCAAAGGGAAGGACGGCCTTGTCCAGGATTTGAACTCGGATCACTGATTCCCTTCGGTGATCTGTATATTATTACTAAGGTTAAAGAAGGTTTGACAAGTTTAGAGTAAGACCAAAGTGCTACTCACGTTTTGACAAAATGGGTGTACTTCACCACGAATAGGCCTCTGAAGATCAAATTGTCACCAGACAATATTATAAGAGCATTTGCACTGTCTTCGTCATGTTGGGCACTGTAAACTGCTAGACAAGAAAATGACGATCAGTAGCAGATTTACCGCGAAAAATTTACGCACTCAAATTCTCCATCAGTTTTAAATGACAGTCATGATAGTGCAAATCGAGCACCTGGACTGAAAGAGATTTGAGTACAGGAAGGACAATGATAAAAAATAAAAAAAAGACGATGGTATTGCTCACGTTGTAATTTTCTAGAGTACTTCGACAAGAATAGTTAATTGAAAATTTACCATATTCTAGAGAGTGTGCAACTCTCTAGAATATGATAAATTCTCAATTAACTATTTTATTGAAAATTAACATTTCATTCATTGTTCATTTGTATTTTCGTAAATAAAGATTCAATCTCGATACTTTCTGAACAATTCGTATATCTTTCTCTCGTTATATATATATATATATATATATATATATATATATATATATATATATATATATATATATCTTATGGCTCGGACGGAGAAAAACCCCAGATAATCCAATTTGTAAATAACATTTTTACAAATAGGGGGCCGGCGAAAAAATGAAATGCAAAAAGAAAAAAAGCTGAATCATTCGTATGGTTTGAAAAAAAATCAAAAGGCTCAAAAATGCCCGGTAAAAGAAAAAGGAACCGAAAGAGTCAATTAAGATAATATGTAAAAGTGCTCAATACACTAAGTAGAGCAAAATATAGAAACCGAATTTGAGTCAAATACTACCTACCTAGGTTTCACTAAAACGATTTTCAGGATAATACTGACTTAGTAGTATTACAGAGTCAGTATTATCCTGATAATCCTCTAGACAAAACCTAGGTAGGTAATGTCTGACTCTAATTAGGTTATATATATATATATATATATATATATTATATATATATATATATATATATATATTATGGTCTGACGAAGTCAAAATTCTCAGAGACGAGAAACCGTGGTAGATACATAAAAATTTCTACAACTTTTAATGCTCTATGTTTATGAAATACATTGAGCACTCTCTCTCTCTCTCTCTCTCTATATATATATATATATATATATATATATATATATATATATAGAGAGAGAGAGAGAGAGAGAGAGAGAGAGAGAGAGACAGAGACAGAGAGACAGAGAGAGAGACAGAAAGAAAGAAAGAAAGAGACAAAATGATAGTGAAATATTTTATTTACTTTAATTGGTACAATTTTCTAAAGATGCTTTTTAGATTATTATTAAAAACCACTGTATAGAAAGTGGACCCTACATTTAACCTTTGAAACTAGTACAAAGTTTAGATGCCAAAATGCAAAGGGGGTTCAGTGATAAAAATAAGTCTTAACTTTGTTTTTATCCGTTAAGAAGTTCATTTCATTTTAGTGGTCATTTCAGTTCATGGGAACATCGACATGTTCGCAACCAGAATCGAGATATTTATTCTCCAGAGACTTCATCTTATCTTAGCAAGATTGTCGTTTTACCCGCTTTTTCTACGTATTGTAGCGTTATCTTCCCCGAAGAAAAATGTCTTGGGATCAATTAGGTAAGATAAAAGAAGTTCAGACACACCCCACAGCTGGATATTTTGTGTTTATTTCTATACCTGCGCTTATATATATATATATATATATATATATATATATATATATATACGAGGGCGAGTAAAAAAGTAATGCCATTTTGTTTAGGACAGGTATAATTAGCAACACAGGAACTTGTATCATACATCAAAATGAAGCTGGTCCTCAGTGGATCACATCCTTTCTTCTTCACATAGTCACCGTTTCTCTCAATAGCAATGTTCCACCTTCGAATGAGAGCAATTTAAAGTCGTGGAGTGGCTTATTGTCGATATCAGCCAGACAATGAGGTCATCTATCCCCTCTCCCCTTGCACTAGACCAGGGAGATTGTTTTTGCACCTGCCATCAACTTCCCACTTTGCTCTGAGTTTGCAAAGGCAAATATATATATATATATATATATATATATATATATATATTATACTTGCACAATTCTGTGTTTCACTAAAAACTGCTGATCAAAACGTATCGAGAATTGACACAAGACTCATCTAGACTTCGCCTGTTTTTTTCGACACCTATCTACACATCTATATATCACTACTTTATTAGATGTATATACATACATATTTACCAACACCTCCGTGTGAGTAGGATGTGAAAAAAGGTTAGTTTCTTATATGTGTTTGAATTCAGAGTTTTGCTTCTCCTAGACTAATTACTATACCAAGATTAAATATCCTAGTCTGTCCTATTATTTACCTATAGCTGGAGGGAGACTAGTTGGATTCAGTTTCTTTCCTATGCGATCTTCAGACCAAACTTGGTTTGAAGATCGCATAGGTTGTTTGTCTGTCTGTCTGGGAAATGCAGATAAAACAACACAACTAAATTCAAATGATATTTTGCCTCGGTATTTTTCGAAATTTTAGCATTGTTTTACAACTTTTGAGTTTGCAATGATTGCTGATTCGCATAGACGGCAAGTAGTGATGTGTAGTTGAAGTTGAATGTGTGATCAAAGTTTGTTATGTGTGTGAATAGGGCATTTTGAGTGTCATTAAAAGATCGATAAAGACAAACGACATTTAAAATGCCCTATTCGCACACATAACTATCTTCGATCAGCTCTCAAAGGTTGTAAAATAAAAGCCAAGTTTCTTCCACTCGGCAACAGCTATCACAAAGATCGTAACCCAAGAGAACAAAATCGAAATAAAAAATGGATAAAAATTAAAAAATAAATTCAAAAAATCACAAAAATCTTATATAGATTATATATATCTAAAAAAGAATAAATAAATAAATATATTCCAATCCCCCAGCTTCACAAATCTTTACAGGCAGTAGTCGCCACACACTAACTTCCTACCAGACTAGGACATTTCTATCAATGACAATAAATGACCCCATAAAAATACCATGCCCCACAAATAAACCCATTCGATTATCCTTCACTTCCATTACCACACATCCAACCCTCCCCTCTTTCCTCTCCTTTCGCCTCACATCTTATCACTTAGGACGCCTCCCCTCATTTTCTGCCCGCCCCCAAAATTACGTTTTCGGCATAAAAGTAGATTGTAGGGCCCATTTTGTTTTCATAATAAATTTGACAAAGCTTCGTAAAAACCGAGGCGAAATATCATTTGAATTTAGTTGTTGTGTTGTTTTATCCACATTGCCTCTTGTTTTCAAGCACACACACACACACACACACACAAATATATATGAGAAAAAAATGGATATTAAATCCGACAGTGTAAAGAAATATATAGTTTAGAAAAAACAACAAAAATTAAGTCAAAGATTGACTTACAGATAGCCGACGCTAGAGCGTTTCGGTTTTAATTTTTAAAAAAAAAACAACGGGGCTTAACATAATAGTATTGATTCACACGAAAGGAATGGTGTAATATATATATATATATATATATATATATATATATATATATATATATATATATATATATATATAACCGGAGATGCGATAAAATATCTCGCAGATTTTGACATCCGCGGATAATAGCGAACCACATATAGTCGGTCTGTGCCAAATTGTTTACCTTGAAATCAATGCACTATTTTAAAACAAATTTATTTGATTCACTGCTCTCATATTTTCGAGTGGTTATCAATAAAATATCCCCTGCTATATGGTTTATTCGAACTGTGTGCTATTTTACTATATACTATATATTTATTTGAAAGAGAGAAAAGATGAATTCCCATACCCACAACACACACACACACACACACACACACACACACACACACAAGACTATCAATCGGGATAAAAACAAAAATGTTTCAATCTTTTATGTGTCGGTTAAATTTAAGTGATACAAAACTGTTTTCCCCATTTACTTATGTCTAACATAAATTAAAAAGATGTATTTTCTCTTCAAAGTTTACTTTTGTGATTAAGTAGCACATATCGAAAACATGATGGGAGAATATAAACTTTGATTAATATGTCGTTTTATCCAGACGTGATGGAAATGAAAATATTAAATTATTCACGTTTTCTCATAGAAAATAAGTTAAATTTAATCATCCAAGACACAAAAGCTAAGTTTACATATGATTTATCTTTTATCATTTTCTATAAGCAAGTAGGTAAATACATATTATCTAGTAACAAAATCTGGATTTTTTACTTCAAACTTTCTTCCCTTTTTATTTCGCGCTATTTACCCAGATCCTCACTTTCATCCTTCCTTTCTTTCATTTTTACTCGAATCTTTCTTTCTTTCTTTCTTTCTTTCATTTTTACCCGAATTTTTATTTCTTATTTCGCGCAATTTTATCCAAATCTTCCCTTTCATTCATTCATTCTTTCTTTCTTTCATTTATTCATGCATTCATTCATTTTTACTCGAATATTTATTTCTTTCTTATTTCTTCCTATTTTATCAAGATCCTACCTGTCTTCCTTCTTTCCTTTCTTTCTCTTTCTTTTTTTTATTTATTCATTTTTACTCGAATGTTTCTTTCTTATTTTGTGCTATTTTACCGAAATCCTTTCTTTCTTTCTTTCTTTCTTTCTTTCGTTTATTCATTTTACTCGAATATTTATTTTTTTCTTTCTTTCTTTCTTGAAAAACTCTATTCTGTTATGTGAATTTGTTTTGATTGTTAATATCTACTGTTTGTAAGCGTTTAGTGTAAAATAATTTTTATGTAAGTTATCCGTAGACATTGCTCCAATAGGAATGTCCGTCATTAACTATTATTGTCATTACAATAATGCTCATATATGTAACCATAAAAAATAGAGGCGTGTCACTTAGAAGGTGGGCGGGTCAATAATACAAGGTGAAAACAGCTACTTTTGCAAACGTGCGTCAAAGTTTGTGGTTTTGTGGTATACATATCGGCATTTGACGATTGCTTTGTGGTAAGCTGTGTATCCTGAATAAAATATTTGAGATGTAGGTCCAAATCCCAGCGATTAACTCGTTTGAAACAGTTATGTTTACCAGATGAATGTTTACATTGAAATTTCTTCATGACTTTACGAAAATTGATTCTTTATTTCCTCGTTCATATTTAGCAACAAAAAAAAAATTACGCGTTTTGTAGGATGCGATATTTATTGGCTTATTTATCACAATTATTTTATTTTGTTTAATATATCTCAAACATTATTTCTTTTTCTTCCTTCTTCACGTCCTTTCTTTTTTTTTTATTCAAATGATTTAATTATTTCCTACGATTTTGCTCAGATTCTTCTTGTTCTTTTTTCTTACTCAGATCTTTTCTGTTTTTCTTTCTTTCTTTCTCATTCATTTTTACTAGAATTTTGTTTCTTTCTTTCCTTTATTTTTACTCGAATCTTTTTTTCGCTCATTCTTTCTTTCTTTCTCACTTTCTTTATTTCTTTCTTTCTTATATCCCAGATCTTCCTTTTCTTCCTTCTTCTCTTTCTATCTTCTTCTAGTCAAGCGGTTTTAGTTTAGCAATCTTTCTCTTCAAATTTCCCAGAAGACCAATAAAGAAAAAAGAACTTTAATACAATAAACTAGTTCACAATATATAAAATCATCTTCAATGAATACAATAAAAAAATACGGCTCTGTAAAACAGATGAGGTCGACGAGATTGCTTTGATCTGAGAGTGATAACTAATTTCTTTGTTTTAAGTATAAAAAAGAAACACAAATTAAAACTCTTATATCATCCATATTCTTATGCCAAACTTAGTTGAGCAGATTAAATACTCACTAATACTCACACACTTGTTCATGCGATAACCAATTAAAGCCAAGACCGTCCTGTTGTCAAGCTATGTAGCTATGACGAGTGAAAAGAAAAAAAAAGGAAACTCATCAAAAGAAAGGAAAAAATATATATATATATTTCTCGTCTTCGCTAAATGTTGAAAAGGAAGAAAAAAAGTGATGAAAAATGAAAAGAAAAATGAGAAAGAGAAAAAGATGTCGTAGTTCTAGATAACAGTTGGTATAAATTTGGATAACGAAATTTTAAGTTAAGATTTAAGTGCTATTAAAATATACTAGGGATATTAAAAGGTAGATCATATTAAAAAAACATTTAATCAAATAATCTTTCTTTCTTTCATTTTCTAATTCATGTTCATTCATTTATTCGGTCATTCATTTATTACTTCGAACCTTTTTTACTTTATTCATTCATTATTGTTACCTATTTCTTTTTTCTTTCATTCCAAATTTCATTCTTTTTCTTACTTCTTTTTCTCCTTTTTCTTTCTTTCTTTTGATTCTTATTTCTTTCTATTTATTCTTCTTCTGATCCAGATTATATATTCAGTTTTACCTAGATTATTATTCTGTTTTTTCTTTCCATTCCCTCATTCTATTTATTATTTTTCAATCTTTCTTTCTTTTCATTATTTTATTTTTTTCTTTACTTTCTGTTGTTTTCTTTTTTCTTTTTTCAATCCTTCTCTTCATTCTTTCATTTTTTCTTTCATTCTTTTACTTTTATTTTTTCTTTCTTTTCATTCTTTCATTTTTCTTTTCCTTTTCATTCTTTCTTTCTTTCCTAGATAATTTCTTTATTCCTATTTTATTCGTATCCTTTCTCCTTTATTTTTCTAAGTAAAAGTCTCTTTCTTAAATGCTACCTCGCCTGATAGATGCAATATTCAAAGAATCCTTCAGAATATATGTTCATATACTCACATCAGCTTCTAAGCCTTTTTTCTCTTTAAGGTGAAATATATTTGTGCGGTCGGTAAGAGGGCAGAATCTGTAAAGAAGTTTCCAGTCTTGTTACTCGCTCCTTTTTCATGAGTGCGTGTGTAACTTGGCTGAATTGAAAGCCCGTGTTTTAACAAACCTCTCTCTTTATCTCCTGCTCTTTCCCCCCTCCCCTACTCTCTCATTCTATCTCCTTTCTTTCTGTACTGATAACTACATACGTGTGTGTACATCTTTCTTTAAAGGGCAACAATTTAACGTGGATGCTTATGTGAACGTTTTATCTAGAGAAAAGAGTAAGGGAGAGTAAGAAGTTCGTGTGTAATCGAGTGAGTGAGCGAGTGCGAGAGAAAGAGAGAAGAGAGAAAGAGAGAGAGAGAGAGACTGTGCGTATGCGTATGAGAAACTGAGCCATAGCTCGAGCGTATGAAGAAGGCTTTGTAAGAACGAAACTTACAAGTTGAGGATTCATTACTTCCTTCACAACTTCGCTGATATCACGAAGATCAGTAAACAAAAAACAAAACAAAAAACAATACAAAATAATCGAAACAAAAACAATCTACAAATATTATCTATGTAAAACACAAACAGGCACACAGACACACATGTACATACATATATATATTTATATGTAAATATACGTACATAGTCTATAAATGATCTTGTGAGAAAAAAAAACGTAAAGAAAAAAATCTCACGAAAACTGGCAAGTACATCTAAAGCTAGTAATAACAATGACAATTTAGCATTGTTGTCATAGTAGGAATAGTGCTTAAGTCGACATAATAACGTCTCAAGAAAAATGATCTAATGGATCTGTGGAAATTTTACGGGAGATGAAACAGTGGCAAGTGACAATGAAATAAAGATACCGAAATACCCAAGGGGAAATCGTTTACTGCTTCAAAAGTTATTCTTTAAAAAAAGTTATTTGCCTTACATCCAGGTATGTCAGATTTATATTTTCTTTTTTACAAGTTATTTATTATTATTATTATTATTATTATTATTATTATTATTATTATATTATTATTAACTTTTGCTCATGGCTTTTATTCTCTCTTCCTGGTTTATTCTTATTTCATTTTTTTTCACTTTCATAATTTTTTTTCCTACTTTCATCTTGTAGTAAATGTAATAATACTGCTACTACTACTAATATTACTACTACTACTACTACTACTTAGTAATATAATAATAATAATAATAATAATAATAATAATAGAACTTCAATTTTTGTTTGGGTCTGTCTGTTTAGAAGAACGAAGTGCTTTTTTTATCGTATTGGACGTTTTATTTTTATACATCGGCTATGTTTAGAGTATTGATGTCATTACTTATGAATAAAAAAAAATACTAATCGTCATTGTGCTTGTAGATAATGATGATGATGCTTTTGGATGATGGCGGGTAATCTAAAAATATGTTTTTGTTGAACACGTGAATTCGAAAATTTTCCCTTGTCTTCCTTTTCTTCTACTACTCTCTTTCTCTGTATTTCTCTCTCTCCTGTCTCTTTCTCTCTCTCTCTCTTCTTTCTCCTTCTCTCTCTTTCTTTCTCTCTCTTCTTCATCTTTGACCCCCTTTTCTGATTGTTGATGTTGTTAGTAATTTCTTCTCTATCCTTTTTTATTATATCTCAGTTTCTTTTTATTTTCTTCCACTCTTCTTCATTCACGTTTTCTTCTTCCGAGCCTTCTTCCTTCTAATAGTATTACTTTCTCTCTTTCACTTTTTTCTTATTCGATTTTTTCCTGCCTTTATTTGTCCACTTTTTCCTATCAATATATTTATCTTCTCTCTTCTGACTTCTTCCTTTACTTTTTCTACTGTAAAGAAAGAAAGAAAACGTATCCTCTAAATCATAGTCTTTCCTTTAACGCTAGTAGTAAAAATAGTTACACTAATAGTTTTTATTGTAATTACTGAGATTGTTGCATCATTGTAAAAGCAGTAGAAATAGTAACATTATTGGTACGAGTTGCGGTCGCAGTTAGACTTATTTTGGGTTGTGACTTTTTTCAATAAATAGTAATTGTGGTTAAATACATATATATTTTATAATAGACAAGTATTATACGAAGTAATGGCATTTGAAATCATATTTAGGTTATGAAGAAGACTGCATCGGTTGCTTTCTTTCTTTCTTTCTTTCTTTTTTTTTTTTTTTTTTTTCGTACTTCACATATTCTGAACAGACACGTTCTCCCGCCCGCTCACACGCACACATGTATGTGCGAAAAAATGCGCGTGCGCACGCGCATGTGTACATCCACACACACATACACACACAACATGCTGAATCAAAGAAACGCACGGAATAACTAGCGTAAAGACCACCGAGAAAAACACTAAATTGATACGTCATAATTAAATAACTATAAGAAACGCACCAGTTAAAAAAAAAACGTATATGAAAGAACATTTACCGAATTACCGGCGGCCGTCCGACCAAATATCGGATTCTTCATAATGATTGCTCTCTCTCTCTCTCTCTCTCTCTCTATATATATATATATATATATATATATATATATATATATATTATATATATATATGTATTAGAAAACCAGTGAACTCATTGTAATAGCGATCAATAATCATATTGATGCTTCTATTTAGGAAAAAGTGAGGGATTCTAATTACCATACAATTGTTGCCTTCGTTACATAGTCAATTTGGATGATTAATATATATATATATATATATATATATATATATATATATATATATATATATATATATGTGTGTGTGTGTGTGTGTGTGTGTGTGTGTCTGTGTGTGTGTGTCTATGTGTTCGTGTGAGTGAGTAAATTTATGAGTGTATAAACATAATTTTAGTAATATGTATATACATGTATCTTTAAACTCCTGAACGGGGTTGTTTGCATTTCTTTTCGAAAAGGCATGAATCCATCTACTTCCCCAGGTGTGATTAAATAGTAAGCTTTGGTAAGGTAACTGAGATATACCTCTGAATTCAAAAACCGTTGTTCAGGAGAATCTGCGGCACATTGGTACAACATTCCTGTTATAAACAACCCAAAAAAGTGTGCCTGGTTCTACACAATTCTTCACAACTATAAAACAATCACCTATGTAGGCATCATAACGGTTCACACCTCTAACCGGGCTGTTGGGCCCTCATAGATTGATATCCACAGGAGAGTTCATCACACACACTCACACACACACACACACACACACACATATATATATATAGAGAGAGAGAAAGAGAGAGAGAGGGGTGATAGATAAACACACACACACACACACACACACACACACACAGATCTACACTATATTCCTTGGTTTTTCATTTTCATTTTTTCATAGTAAGTATATAAAACATTAATTACTAATGAGATTGATAATCTTATTAGACTTATAAAAGTTTGAGGCTGTAAAACTTTAAAAGTGTGATAATAAAAATAAAGATGTTTTTAACGGACAGGTAAGAATGAAAAGAATTAATATTCATTATTAAAAAAGGAAAAGAATAATTCAAGAAACCAAATGCGTAAATCGCCATTCATAGAAACAGATTTAATGTAAAATGTACATAAGTTTTTGGTTTAAGGAAATATGATTTCCAAGTATTACTGTTATTGTCGATGATTTTAGAAATATTTGGTAAGTTTTCTACAATTACAAAATAGTAAATTTACTAAATATTACCCAACCTTCAATACATAAAATTGACCCATGGAAATCAGATTTCCCGCAAAATAACTGCGTATATAATATCAGCTCTGTTTATATAGTTGTCTGTTTCTATAAGTAACGCCTTAAACAAACAATACATGTTTTCTGTTGTTTTTTGTTTTGTTTTTGTTTTAATAAATATTTTATCGTTACCTGGCAAGTCCATGAAACAAGACCGCTTCTGTCACTATTGGATGTTTATAATTTATATGTTTTATTTTGATCACTATTTCTTCTTTTCATGCATCACGTGTGATCAATTCGCTGGTAAAATAAAACACATGGTGCACCGATCAAACTGCTAAGATCTGTCACCAGGACACCAGGACTTCACATGCATTTGTCTACTATACGAAATGATATGCTTAATTAGATTATAAAGAAATTAGAATACGTGATCGATAGATTTAATATTAACTTTGCAATATGTTTTCTTTCGTATGATACTATGAGTTCACACCTACATTTAACTTATAATGTAATATGTGAAAATATAAATGAAAAGGTAGGTAAACCAACACAAAACAATTGATTCAATTAATATTTTTTCCAAATAGTTTCTTCATAATATAATATATAATCTAAAACTCTTCAAACAAGTCAAGAGGTTTGATGATATATGATTCTTTTTTCTGTCTGTTTTCATAATAGACAAAGATTAAAGTCGAGAAACTGTATATATTTCGATAATTTAAGCAATATTTTTACTACTTAAATCAACTTTGAGAACTATTCAACCAAGATCCGGTTGGTCACTTTTAGAGTTCCGCATTCAACTTTTAACCTAAGTCCTTGGGAGTTCAAAGTCGTTTGTGATAACCGTGTACTGTTCCCACGGTATCGTTTTTTTTTTTTGTTTTTTTTTGTGTGTTTTTTCTTCTCTTTTCTTTTTTCTTTCTTTCTCATCCCCCCCCCTTTCTGTATGGTCTGTCTTTTATCGGTATTCCAGCACGTTGACGAATGTTTCAAAGAATTCGACCACTACTACTACGACTATCAAATTCACTTGACCTTTAGGTTTAACTAGTTATTGATCTTTCGCATTCTCCCTATTTGATTTCTCTTTCTTTCTTTCTTCAAACTCACATATGCTAGAGTAGAGTCAATTACCATTAATCATTATTTCTTCACAGCTGAATTTTTCTGTTTTCTTTCAAGTTACAACAGTTACAAAATTCTCTCTCTCTCTCTCTCTCTCTCTCTCTCTCTTATATATATATATATATATATATATATATATATATATAAAGAGAGAGAGAGAGAGAATATATATATATATAAAAATTTCATACCTATAACAACTTTCATTGGTCTAACGTAGTATTTTCTTTAAAAAGGAACAGTAGCCATGTCACGTTCCACTAAAATTCAAACAATACACTCAATTAACAAGATGGGGAACAGTTTGTAACTGCTAACACACGTGCGTTTTTGGATTTGTACTTATTATATTGTAATAATTAGTCACTAAAGCTACACACATACACCCCCCACACATATATATATACATACACACATATATATGCATGCATAAAACACACACACACACACACACACACACACACACACACACACACATATATATATATATATATATATATATATATATATATATATATATGATTACATACACATGCATACACATACACTTATAGATAGATGTATACAGACCCGGAAATACATATCTATCCAAATCTACATTTATATATGTGTGCATACACAAATGTATGCATATATCACTACACATATATACATATCCATATCCATAGCCACACTGTATTGTTTTCATTAGATTTATAATTAGTACACTAAATCTATCTATACATCAACGTACATGAAATAAAATGCATATATATATATATGAACACACAAAGACTATTACAATATATCCATGTCATTCTATTTCTATCTATCTATTCTAATCAATCTATCAAAATCCATTCCTTATATATGTGTGTTTGTGTCTGTGTGTGCGCGTATGTGTGTGCGTATGTGTGTGCGCGTGTGTGTCAGTCTATTCTTTTTTATTTATGTCATGCCACTGGTGTCTATTTGTATATATATGTATATGTAAATTTTTTCCTTTCTATCTATGAATGTTAGTCTAATCCTTTCTATTTATTTCAGTCTGTTCCTATCTATCTATCTATCTATATATCTATCTATCTGTCTATCTGTCAATCTATCTCCCTCTCACCCTCTCACCCCTCTCTCTCTCTCTCTCTCTCTCTCTCTCTCTCTCTCTATATATATATTATATATATATATATATATATATATATATATATATAAAGAGCCGGTTTAGCCCAGTCGGTAGAGCACCCGCCTAGGAATTCCAAGGTTCTGGGTTCGATACCGGCCTCCATCAACTTAGCACATGAGTAACACAGATTGGTTTATCTAATAAGAGCGGTAAAGAAGGCGTGTTGATGGTAGGTGTGGTGCTCCACCTCAACAAAAAGGATGATCACCCTGGTCTAGGAAAGGGGGATAGACTCCCTCGCTGTCCGTCTGATACCGACAATAGATCACTCTGCTAACTTTTAATATATATCTATGTCATATAATATCTATGTCATATATATCTATGTCATGTGATGTAGTGACTAACGTGCTGGACTGCGGCATCGTAGTTAACCAGTTCGAACTCCCGTCGCACAATTACGTTCACTTTCGGACTTGGGAATTGTTTGGACCCCTCCCCCATCTATGGGATAAATGGTACCACTACTCTTCATCGACAATGATGGCTTTGCTATTAGATAACCCACGAAGGTTGATATGCCATTAAACATTGAAACCAAACTATGTTAGTATATCGATCTATCTAACTATCATCAGATACGTTAAATAAATCTTCATATGTCACTTTTATTAGTTTATATATATCCCATTATTTGAAACCAATTAAAACATAATATTCAGCACCATAATCATTTTATCCGAAAATTGTTCTATTTGTTGTAATTTAGAGTTTCAGTTATTTCATATATTTCAGTTATAAAGAGTTTGTTATTGCTGGGGACGGTATTACGTAGTATTCTATTACTTTAAAAGTGTTGGTCCATGTATTAAGGTGGCTGTGTTTTGAAATAAATACTATCACGCTAATTACATAGGTGCTGGCGTATTTATATATATTCTGTCATCAATTTTCGCTTATATATATCTACTTGAAGTACACATTTTCGTAGTGTAAGAAGTTAAAAGTAATCGAAAACTAAACTATCATTTTAAATCTAAGTGAATGACACTTGATATTTATCAATTTAAATTTAGTTATATTTAGCAGCAATTTAAAAATTTATTAGTCTTGTTTTGTATTAACTAAGCTAAATGTTATATATTCATTTTATATCTCAATCTTTAAGAAATGCACACACACACACACGCGCGTACACACACACACACAAATATATATATATATATATATATATATATATATATTATATATATATTGATAAACGTAGCTTAGATGCGGCAAAAGGCCAGAAGTATGGGGCACCCAGTGAGAAAAGAAATCACTAACAATGGTTTGCTAATCTAGTTTGCAAACCATTACACCACATGAGGTGCCCCCTCATGTATATATATATATATATATATATATATATATATATATATATATATATATATATATATATATATATATATATATATTCTCCCGTGAACACGCACACATGAAAATATCAGTGTGGCCCGCCAAAGTAAGGACCTATATCAATCAGCTCTGTGCAGATTCTAGATACTGCAAAGTGGACCTTCCAGGGGCGATGATCAATAGGGGCGGCTGGCCAATGAGTGTCATTAATATCTGAGCTGC
>CM042169.1:47733007-47750507 GCA_023376005.1 Doryteuthis pealeii
AACTGAGATAATGAGCAGACTAATATATATATATATATATATATATATATATATATATAGAGAGAGAGAGAGAGAGAGAGAGACAGAGACAGAGACAGAGACAGACAGACAGACAGACAGAGACAGAGACAGAGAGAAAGAGAGACAGAGAGAAAGAGAGACAGAGACAGAGACAGACAGAGAAAGACAGAGAAAGACAGAGAGATAGATAGACAGAGAGAGAGAGAGAGAGAGAGAGTCAGACAGACAGATAGAGAGAGACAGAGACAGACAGACAGACAGACAGAGATATTTTCTGGCAACAGTCCAAATTACTCTCTCCCATTATCTGTTCATTGAAAACCACCCACTGCTCTCTTCGACTTACAGTTCACCTTTGTTTCATTTATTTTCCCTACCTATTTCCTTTATTTAGAATCTAATTTGCTTTCTGCAAATACTTCCGCGTCTACGGCTGGGCTATCTCGCGACGCAGCACGTCTCTTGGCCACTTGCCCTGAATTAAGCCCAGACGGACAGGCGACGACGCTAGTAGATCTCATCAGCAAGATCACAAGAAAAAATCTCGAAGTAATCTGATGTATCTACCTGAGAAAAAAAAGGGGTGTATTTTTGACGCTAGATTCTGAAAGCTTTTCGATATATAATATGGTTTTGTTTATATTCCTGGCTGTTAGGAAGTTTGAAGACAGGAGTCAATAAGAGCAGGTAAAGTGGTGCATTGAGTGTAGTTTATTTATCTATATATATATATGAAGATATATATATATATATATATATATATATATATATATATACGACATTCACCATTATATAAAATTTAAAACGCTAGCGCTAAAACAGTGAGATTGTTTTACCTCTGAGGTGGAGCACCACACTTACCATCAGCTCTCCACTTTACCGCACAGATCCATGCTGTGCTATTAATGCGCTATGTTGGCGAGGGCCGGTATCGAAAAGAAGTATCACTAAAAAGATGACAATACACAAAAATTGAATTACTGTACCGAAAGCGTAAGGCAAATATCAAAATATTAAAAGTTAATAAAGGAATCAGGGCGTATACTCACTCGTATTTTTGTTTTCTAGTGGAAATAGGAAAGTTCTTGTTTGGAGAGTTGCTTCTTATTGGTAATAAGTCCTTCATTGGGATAGTTAAAGAGGGAGACATGACCAATATGCTACATACGAGTGACGAGATAAGACTACTGTAAGATCTCTATGCAGCACTTCTTGAAGTTGGTAGGGCGCTTATATGATGCCACCATGCAACACACGCATTAACGTGGATAGAACTGTTTGTGTTAAATGGAACTTCTATCTGCAAATAAGCAACATAGTTGAGTGACCACGTGTATTAGCAATGCAGGGCGACGGGTTTCATTAGTGGCTAGGTCTTGAGCCCATCAGGTGCGGAAGTAAAGGATATTCGTGGCTTTGTTGAGCTTCTGTCGTGTGTGCTATCAAAAAATAGCATCTTATGGTTAGTCCCCTGATATAACCACGTGTTGTTGCTAGCTCAAGATCACTGGGGAGAGATAGTGGGGGAGAGAAAAAAAGAGAAAGAGAGAAAAGATATTTTGTCATTTATGGGCTTCGGAGGCACTGGTTTAAGTTGGTCAAAAGGGGTCATGTGACACACCAACTACAGCTTCCGTGCAGTAAGCAGCTAGCTGGTATTTTTGTGATCATATAGCGTCCTACTTTTGAGTGTGACGAGAGAGTTTGGGATCATTAGGAGATTTTACCTAGAGCTTTATATATATATATATATATATATATATATATATATATATATATATATATATTGAGAGGTGACGTCTTCTGCTTCTGGCAAGGAAAGACGCAAGTTAGATATAAATAGTCTGTCTGCTGTACTTATTATTTTTAACCGTCACGACAGATGGCAGTACTATCAACATGCCACCGTCTGTCTTACTATGAACGACTTCGTAATGTTACAGTTTATATTGCCTGTTTCGTACTCATTCTCAGACAGTGTTGACAAGTGTGTGTGTGTGTGTGTGTGTGTGTGTGTGTGTGTGTGATCGTACCCCAGTAAAAAATGCAAAAACGGAACGACAGATTTTAGGGAGTTTTTTAAGGAATATATAGGGAATCCACCAACTTACGGGATAAAGACATTTTCTGACAATATGTAACTGAATTATAATTATGTAGTGTGTGCATTTGCACTGAACATTATTTTTAATCAACCAAATTGTCGATATAATGGAAATAACTATGAAATGCTGATTATGATATTTAACTTCTTAAACAGAAATATTATTATTATCCCGAACCACTGTTACAACAGGAGCCCAACGGATTCAGGTGTTACCTATTTCATTGATAAAACTACCTGCAGACTAAAACAGACCAGATAGTGACGACTATATGAAAAAATAGTATTTTGCAGCTGAAACATTGTTCTGTGCAAACAGGATAGAAAGTCTAACAGAATACCAAGTGTAGAATGTGTGGAGACAAAGGTGAAACTGTTAATCACGTACTAAACGAATGCAGCAAACTAGACACAACTGGGTGGGAAAGGTGATCCACTGGGAATTGTGCAAGAAAGTAAACTTTGACTACCCTACACAATGTTATAGCTGATGTGAAAAACTCCCAAGGTGAATAATAATAATAATAATAATAATAATAATAATAATAATAATAATAATAATAATAATCAGAGTGGATGTATAGCTCATATGTAGGTATGCTAATGGAATGACCATCTTAAGTTACATAATTATGCCGACTTCCATTTAAAATCAAAAATTAGAAATGTATGCCTAAAAATAAAAACACAAAACATGGGCGTTTTTACTGGATGACTGACGATAGTAAGCAGACTATACCTGCGTTGATGAGAGACATCTGGTGGTAGATGATGCAATAGCGTCTTGTGCTAGGTACGATTACATCAGCAAACTTATATCCCCGCCCCTCACTCTATCTCTCCATTCATTAACACTAATTTGTACAATTCATTTTGTTTATGAAAGGAAAATATTTAGAATTATTTAGAGGTATATACGATATGAGTATTTATAAATAGAATTGAGGTGCGGTATCACAACAGTTAAAGTCGAGGAGAATGGAATCGGCGATGCGGGTTCAAACTCTAACTGGGACAGTTTGCACTCACTTTGTACTAAGTCCTTTAGAAAAGACACGAGATCGTTCCATGTTAACGGTACCATGTAATCAAGTAAAACCTGTCGCGTTTCACTTGGAGATGAAATGGTCACTGCCAGAAGACACTGTTGTTCTAAGGGATGCTACAAAAGCGAATCACCTGTCATGGCAACCCCCATTGCCCTAAGAAATGATATGACACCCCAATGATTATGGGAAACATCTATCCAAATAGAAAGTTTTTTTTACGCATTCATATGTTTGTGTGTGTTAAACAGATTCTTATATTGCTTTTGTTTTATTTCTGATGCTTATATTGCAATCCACAGGTCGACATTCTCTGATCGAAATTAAGCAGCATTGATTGTAAATAAAGGATACGCCTCCATATTTATTTATATGTAAATAGAATGTAGTAGCTGAATACACAAACACAAATATATATATATATATATATATATATATATATATATATATATATATATATATATATCGTAGTCACAATTAAAATCGATTAAAATCCACAAGTAAATAGATATGAAACCTTAATCATTTTGGGATTTTTTGCACTAAAACTGAATAAAAGTGCCCAAAATAGAGCTAAATAGACGATTAAAAATGAATGGTTCAAAATATACTGACTAATGCGAGAAACTTTTACCTAGGTCTCAAAATTAGTTTCCAAGTACAAACTTAAAATAAGTATTTGTTAAGCTACAAAAGTCGGCCTTAGAATACTGGCAATAAAGGTGTGCTTCCACACTCCAAATGCTCCAGAACTTGGGTCTCCCCAGAGGATGAAAGTTTGTGTCAAACCCAGTACACACTTTTGGGAAGGTGTGGGTGGGTATTATCCGTTCGTAGGGGATGCAGTCGGTGTATTCTAAGCTCCACCAACAGGGTGCTCATATGTTTTTACAGTAACGGGTTTCAATACTATAATAAATAATACGTAATAATATGCATTTTGATTGCATAATATTCTACTAGAAATGATAAAATTATGGTCGGTTTAATTCAGTCGGTAGAGCATCCGCTTAGACTCCTTCGCTCTTCTGTTGATACCGACAATAGGTCACTCAATCGAATTTACTTTGGCTTTACTTTTGGTTTAGAAAAAAAAATATGTTTGTAATGTACTTATGAGTGATTAAATGAGTGATACTGTACGATACCAAGTTTAGCACAAGGCTACTTAACCACGAGTGGTAATGTATATTGGGCTTAAATAACATTTTCGAAAATTTATTTTGAAGAAGCTATCAAATGAGGAGAATTCTTTTTCACGAAATTTATTGGACTTTTCACAACTCTATATCCAGTAACATTTTTAAAGCTGACTGACCGAAATAGCCTTTACCAATTCACCATTAATAATAAGCAATTGTTATACTGTCATCGAAACCAGTAGCGATCTATATATTGATTTTTACCCGGCGTAGACGGATACTTCAGCTAGTACGAGAATATTTCAACAAGAGCTTAAAGCACGTTTATTCGTGTAGACTTATTTTTCATTTCTGAAAATTGAAATGCACTAGTAAGCTGACCACTCTTTCATGGCCCTTGAATAAAAATGATAGGATCCCACACATTCCTTTCCCAGGACCTCTCTAGCTAAAAAAGCCTCATGACACTGTCTTGTAGATGGAGGACGAGGTTGTTAACGCGTAATCATGTTTATTAAAACATGTCATTTTTCTCTTTCTCTCTCCAAGCGTAAGGAAATCAGTTTAAACAGGATGTGCAACTGAAGACTATTAACGTCGATTTGTATTCGTGCTCTTTTTGCAATTGAGAGATTCGGTTACGTTGGAATCCCTTAAAATACGAAGGGCGTTCTAAAAGTAATGCATCCCATTTATCTCCAAGGAAACTACAACAGATAGAGGGAGCACAATAGTAAAGTAAGCAGTAAAGTCGCTATCAACCGGAAAGCGAGAGAGTATATCCTCTTTTCGCTTGCGCTAGACCAGGGAGATTGTTTTTTAGTAACTTATCGGCACATATCAAAACTGTGCTACTCATGCGCTGAGTTGGTAAGGGACGGTATCCAATCTGGAACTTTGTGGCTCCTAATAGGATGTTCTACCGACCCTTGAGAGCAAGTTTTCCTCTAAAAACATTATTTATGCATTTTTACCTGCAATGAGTATTTTGCCTTTGCGTCTCACTCGGAAAAATCTGCACCGGTAGAGTTGAATTCAACTTTTCACAAAAGAGATGACGGCGTCGTTATAAAAAAAATTTTTGTCCGTGTAGTTCATCTTTTATCGGCCCGATCAGTGTGTCTTAGCTGACTGAGACGCACTTTATTTCGAGAGTTGACTTCTGTATTGAACGTAGATTTTCACTTTCATTACTATCGCCACAGCTGAAGCCGCCGCTTAATTATTCTCACATCCTCTGTTTGGTCTCTATAAACGTAAAGCAAGCACCGATTAATGTTAATGGATAATGATTTGTTTTCGTTTGAGAGTATTCAATGATATACATTGTTTGTGCCTGGATGGTCATAAAAGTCTCTAATTAAATACCTTTTTATCTATTTAGGATACAATCATATATTATTTATACAACTTTATGCAGATAATTAGGTCGACTTTCGATTTATGGTCACGATATCATTAACGTAGAGAATCCATTTTTGAGTCACGGGTAGCTCCTTGTCTCTCTCGTTACATTTGAATTTCAAACTTACAAAATTATTACTAATGTATAGGTGGATTATTTTCTTTCAGTTAAAAGCATCCCTACTTAGCTACTTAGTGGATGTTGGAAAACATCTGAAATTCCCTGATCACATCAGAGAGACACTACTCCGTCCAGATATGGTCATCTTCTCCGATGTAATCAAACAAATGTTAATGTGGGAATTAACAGTGCCCTGGGCGGAACATCTGGTGGAAGCTCATGAGCGGAAGTTCACTAAATACCAGGAGTTGGCAGAAAATGCAGAAACCAAGACTAGTGAGCTAATAGAAGTGGCCTGTCAATGGTTTGCTGGACGCTCGCTCCGCTGGGCTTCGACTTGGTATAACAGGGGATGGTAAAAAGGAGCCATTAGTCCTCTGAAAATTCACTAGATGGTTTCGAATAAAGAGAGATAATTATTGCTAAGAACCGATCAATCCCAGCTGGACGGCCATCTGGGCAATGGGATCTGATGTTAAAAGATTTGAAATTCCTGATGAATCCAGAAATATCACTAATGATACAATTTTTTACGTTTTTACATAGAAAATAGGTTAATTTTAAATGTCATTATCTAAGGCACAAAAGCAAAGTTTAAAAAGTATAATGGATATTTTCCATACTTTTACAATATAAGTGACTGATTTAGCTCAGTCAATAGGTTCCGCCTTGGAACCACAAGGTTCCTGATTCGATACCGGCCTTTGCCAACTCAGTGCATGAGTAGCACAGATTGGATCTAGGCGGTAAAGTGGGAAGCTAATGTTAACTGTGGCCCTCCACCTCAGACGCAAATACAATATCCCTGGTCTAGCGCAAGCGAAAGGGAGATAGACTCCCTCGCTGTCCGGGTGATACCGACAATAGGCCGCTCCGCCGACTTTACTTTTTACTTTCATAGAAAATAGATTAAATTTAAATTTCATTATCTAACACACAAAAGCAAAGTTTCAAAGGTATAATGGATATTTCCTATTCTTTTACAACATAAGAAATTAAGAAATAACAAATATTATTCAGCAACTAATTTTGTATTACATATTGAAATAAAACATATAGACATCTATATCATATGTCATTATGAACATATGAATTGCACGTCATTTTTTAATCCAAAATTAGGTCTTCAAATTTTCGACTAATACACACACACACACGAATATATATATATATATATATATATATATATATATATATATATATATATATATATATGTGTGTGTGTGTGTGTGTGTGTGTGTGTGTGTGTGTGTGTAACATATACGAATTCCAGAATAACTTCTTTGATGCTCATCCGCACAAATCCTTCAGACAATGATCAATTCTTCAAATCTATTCCTATCAATCTAATCTCAGTGTTTTTCTCCTCTTTACTACTGTGCGTTACAAAATTTCAAACTAGTTCATAAATTATAGAATCACTTCAAATAGAAATATGGAAGATAAAATAAGAAATCTTTTAGTAATCAAATTCCGTGTGTCAACCTTCATTTGACGTTGGCGTTATAGATTATCATAATTCTCTCTTTTCTTTCTGCTTTAAAGATTCCATATCAAATAATAACTGACTTTAAACACAGAGAGTGACTTAATTCCTTGGAAATATATCAATTACAGTCATTAACAATTAAAATTACTCGATAATCTTATTTACTAGTTAGAATACTAATAATTATTTTTATTGTTAATGGAAAACCAGAATTTACCATGTGTCAAGTGTCTCCTCTTCAAGCCACCCGTAGTGTACACAGGAAGTTCAAGGGCCAAAATTTAAGGACTGCTTTTTTTGTTTTGTTTTGTTTTTTGTATGAGTTATCTGCACAACACGAACGTCGTACTGAATGGCTATAGCTCTTCTCCAAGACTGGTTGCCTATAAAGGCTACATAGCCCAGTCTGCTCTACTATTCGTGTCTACTGATGAATTAAAATGCATTTATTTGCTTGGCCTTTTAATTCACCCACATCTTTGTAGATTTTCCGTTTTGCTGTGTGATCTTCAAGTTTGTATTCAATAAGTTTCAATGATTTGAACATAGTGAGGCTGTATGCTTCATTTACTTATCTTTGTGATAGCAAGAACAAGCTTACTCACCGTATGTTGCGGGTGGTCTTAAACTGTTTGCTTGATTACATTTCAATGGTTGTAGAATTGACCCAGTGTAACATCCTGTACAGTTCAGTTTCCACCACGAACGATTTTTGATTTTTTTTTACGAGTTGACTAGCTTTTTCCTATCAGAGATTCGGCAGAAGAATCCAGTAGGTTTGTTTTCTCCAAAATAGTAAATTATCATTTATGAGAATGATCTTGAGTGACAGCCATATCTTTTCTTTCTTCTTAAATCCCAGCTACTGAAATTATTAGTTTCAGGTTCTGATTCTGTAGTGTCCTGGGTATGACACTAAACTGCATCTAGTAGTGAGGTTCAAATTCTGGAGCTCTGGGCAGTGTGAAATATCCCTTCATTGCCAGTATTACTCCGCCTACCACCTGTTAGAATTCCATCTATGCGTTAAATAATTTTTTTAAAATAAGTTAAAAAAAACGTGTTAAAATGAGTTTTAAAAGAATTTGAATGCACAAGAATGAATAAAATAAAAACGTCTTCTGTCTAAAATAAGCCAAGGGTAAAACCAACCAACCAACCAACCAGCCAACCAACTAATTTGATTCTGCAAAAATTTGATACGCGATTTTCTCGGGATATTTACTTACTTATTGACTTATTACTATTATTGGGTTAATGTTTGGAATAGAAACCGCCTCTTTATCTGAGTTTCCCACAAACAATGATTAAACGTGTCAGCGTCGAAATTGGCACAACAAAATTGTTAGAAATCTTTTTATCTACATATTACTAGAATTTTGTATTATATTTGTTTGAAACTGTAACCCAAAAAATGTTTGATTGTATACGCCTTTTTAAAATTGTCAAAAGATGTATATCCGCGGTCTACATTCGATTTTTGTAGCTCTATCACAGATAGAAAGGTACTACATTAAGTTGTACCTATTTTTCTATTCTTTTATATCACGAACACACATAAACACACACACACACACACACACACACACACACACATACACACACTGTGTGAGATAGATAGATAGATAGATAGAACAATTTTTTTATAGATATACTTTTGCAGTCAACTATTCCGTCATTTCCGGCCTAAAGATTGACTACTTCAAAAGGGACCGAAATTAAAAGAAAACCGCAGTCTGGCCAATAAGAAGAATAAGTACTGAACAGCCTCCAAAAGAGGCTGGATGTGTCTGGACGCTGTTGGATTCCTTTGCCTTAAATAATAAATAAACCAGACATACTTTCTCGGTGTTTGGTATCATTCAGTTGAAATTATTGCAGACAGCTTCACGAGGTAGAAAGGACATGTGCGTGCCTTCCTGGATTAGGCAACGTTGAAATTGCAGTGCACTGGTTTTGTGCATTGAGACGAGTTTTAAAATGAGAAAGAAAGAGAAAAAAAAACGTTTGAAAAATGATCCGCGAGGTAGAAATTAGCAGTATGTGCTAAATAAAAGGTTGAAAAATATGTCAGGAAATATAAAAAGATGCCAATTTATATAGGTAGGTAGGTAAGTAGGTAGATAGGACAGACAGAGATTTATATGTTTAGGCTGTCACAGTTTTATACTTTCGCGTATTCAGGAAAGAATTAGAATTAAATTAGTTTGGATTCGAAAAAATATTTTTTCAAGTTTTGAATAACTTTAATTGTTAACTGAATTTCGCTAGTTATACTTATGAACAGTTGGATAGATATTTGCCTAACCATTTCTGTCATAGGCAGGATGCGGTATAAAGGCATTTTTTTAAGCAGTGTATAACTGAGTGGCTGTACCAAAGCTACAAAGTTTAGTCTGCTCTGTTATTTACCCATAACAGGGGAGATGAGAATAAATTAATGCATGCCTTTTCTAAAAGGCATTACAGCGAAGTGAAACCTAAACAGTCACGTCCATTTTTCTAAGAATCCAGAATTGGTTACGTATAAATTGGTTGGTTGGTTGGTTGGTTGGTTGATTGGTTGGCTGGATTTTACGGCATGTCAACCTTTGGGTCATTTTATGCCGAAAACATTTTTTCTTATTCATTCAACTCAATTTTAAAACTTTTTAAAAACTCATCCTTGGATCTATTTAACCTATTGATGGGACCCTAACAGATACTACCACTCCAGGTCAGATTAGAACTGGGAGTAATGGCAATGAAGGGGTACTCTACACTCTCCAGAGCTCCAGAATTGGAACCTCACGACTAGACGCGGCTTAACCCAGGATACTAAGACCCCCAGCCCTCGCCTTCTAGCACATATATAATAAAAATGTATGAAATAGAAGGAAGGGAGGAAGGGTGAGAACGGGAATAGATTGATACTGTAGAAGGATGAATCTGTACTTTTGGCAACTTGCATTGCATGTAACTGCACATATTTTTTAAAATATTTTTCAATAGACGTTGAAAGTGATTTCCTGCAGCTTGGATTCAGATTCGAACCCATTTCATTTTACTTGCAGTCACCTTCTGTTTGTTCAATTTAAAAACTCCCTTTCAATGTTAAACTTCAATTCTTCAATTGTTCTGAGATAAAAAAAAAAAAAAAAAGAATTAACAAAGAAAGTTTTATATAAGAAATAAGCCTCAACAGTGATAATATATTCGTCATTGGAAAACTATATAGATGGAAAACATAACAAAAAAGTTTGGATGCTCGAATGAGGCCAGTGGGTGGCTTAATCATTTCAATGACTAGATACTATTATTTTTTAGTGCAGCATAAAATGTATATACGCGCAAATTCTAACCGCTGATCCTTAATAGACGAGTTTATTTTGTAATTTAGAAATGCTGATTTTGACTGAATCTTGAACAACGAGGAAAATAAATAAACCACCATATGTGGCTTACAGACAAGTCACCCAGAAAGTATCTCTTCCTGTTGGGTCATTAAGCCGCAATGAACCTGCTCAGTACTTAGATGACTGACTATGGCAGACAGGCTCTAGAATCAACCTAAGGCCTGATTTTGAGACTAGGCAAAGTTTAAGAAATAACAAGTAAGAGATACAGTTGAAAAACTGTAATTATCTTGATATGAAATAACCGAAGATATGTAAATAAATGCATACACACTAAAAAGAGACTGACATAGATATGAATCATTTAATCAGTTGACAAATAAACAAAATAAAGGGACTAATAAAGATTTTACAAGAGTACAACTAACTATAAAGTAAGCATCACCGATTTCTGATATGCCAGATTTTAGGATTTGGGCCATTTTTATAAGATCATGTTTTAAAAAGCTAACATCATTTCTTAGGGAGCCACAGTTATGAAAAAAGGCGTTAGTTGGTTACTTAAGCATTTTCTTATCGAATAGGATGAAATGATTTTGGTGTGTAGATGTCTAAAAAGTTACAAGATGAAGAGAAAAGTCAAGAATGTTGGGTATATCCAAACCCTTATTATAAAACCACACCTTTACTAAATTTCTAATATAAAGGGTAACGGAATCATTTATTTATTCACACCTCTTTGTGTACATTACATATTCACACACACACACACATACACACACACAATGCTTTTATATGTCCTGTTATATTTTCTCGTAGTCTTAAACTACAGAAATCGGCATCGTCGTAGTCGACAAATAACATCCTGATATGGTCAATGTGATTGCGCTTCCATTTTACACTCTTGCAAGAATCTATATATACACACAAAGTATATATATATATATATATATATATATATATATATATATATATATAGATAGATAGATAGATAGATAGAGATAGATAGATATAATTCTCCATAAATGAGTACACACCAAACAATTTGAAAAAATCCAAGCGCCATAATTTTATCATCTCTAGGGTAACTTTATAAAATGACAACACATATTAGGTATTATTGCTAAACTCTACAACTTAGAAACTATATGGTCAAAAGTGAAATTTCATAAATGTATATAAGTAATGTAGTTATTTTGAGGCTGCTACATATTCATAGTTTTGGTCACAGAGTTCCCATGGTGAGGAGTTTGCTAATAAATAGTACCAAATAATATCCGTTTTGAGTAAACAATGCTTTACTTGAAATAATAACCTCTTGGCATCTTTGGTTTAGGAAAAAAACTTTTACTTAGTTATAAGAGATACTGTATGAGAAATTTTAATGAAAATGAATTGTGCCCTTTTGGAGAATTAATGATGGTTTTCTTTGATATTTTTAATGTCTATGATTGGTTTGAATTTGATAGTTTGAATATACTTATACATACCAAATATAGACATATATGAATATCGCTATTAATAATTGGAAAGGGTTTCTTTGTAGGTCCTAATTTGATGTAGAGCTAACAGAATTATTGGACTTACGGTTAGTATTAACCAACATCTACCTCCAATTATGGGTAAAATATCTGGTTAGATTAGGGTTTGGCAGTCAGTCTAGGACAAGGACAAGGTTTTTAAAAATTAAACTTTAAAACCACAATTCGATCGATTCTAAGACCAGTCATTGTGATACGCAGATAAAAGAAGCTGTGAAAATTCATGATTACCTATGTCCTACTACATTCGCTTCTGTTTAGTTTTGTATTTATGACAACGTATATTATTTTATTGGTGTCTGTAAAGTCAGTGTTGTAAATGTTCTATTCAGCCATTAAATCTGGAAAATGACACGGGCGAGAAAAACACATTTACTGAATCACATCGTTTTTTTCTTAGTTTAAGAATGGTTTTCTCACATTTAAAAGAAGGTTAATGAGTGTCAACAAAAGGTGAATAAAAAGGAACCGACACTTCTGCCCTTAAATGGCCCTAACGCTTTGCTTAAAAGTCATAAAACATTGAAGGGCGTGGTTGATCCCTTTAACCGACATTGCACACACTCTCTCTCTCTCTCTCTCTCTCTCTCTCTCTCTCTCTCTCTCTCTCTATATATATATATATATATATATATATATATATATATATATATATAAACATAGTGTCATAGGTGGTCCTAAAAGCTTTCAGTGTTGATTACCTTTTTATCAGCGTCTCCAGTCAAGGAATATTTTCCTCTTCGCCAACTCTATTGTAAGATGTTTGCTCTGAAAGAAGAGCTGAGAGAAGATAAAACTTCCCCTTTTTGCTCTTTTGACTTTACGGCCATTCCCCTAAAAGGTGCGTTTTCAAAGCTAGCCAATATCAATAATGTGGGGGTTGTAGGGATTCTTTTAAATGGCAGGCAATGTAAGGTCCTTTTTGTTCATAGATATGACCCATACAGATTTTAAGGTCCTTTTCATATTTGTATTGTCTCTTAGCCTAGCAATTTACTATTTCTTTCGTGTATAGTTCTCTGACAAACATTGATTTATTAAGTTCTAGTTTAAATCCGTCCTATGCGTAGGAAAGCCAGAAAATATATTTTTCGCCTTGATTATTTGTTGGTTGGTTGGTTGGTTGGCACATCAATTTTTATTGGGTTATTTAATGCGGAAGTCAGTCTTTTTAAGCAGTTATATAGTTTCAAGTAACTGATCATAATCGTGACTATTCTTAATATAAATAATTTTCTCACAATTATATAGTTTAAAGTATGCTTATGTAATACTAATAATGTATATACAGTTATATGCTTTTAAGTATCTCTAATAATAATTTTCAGACGGATTAATTTTACCCATAGATGGGACCCTAACATGTACTACCACTCTAAGTCATGGGGGTAATCGAAAAGAAGGGGTAAAATGATTATCCATTCTCCGTGGAGAGGTAGTGATGAGATCGTTTATATTGTTTTCTGAAAAAAGTTTTTTTTAATGTAGTCTGAAAGGAAGTATATAATTATCATGATAAAATTAACATATCACTAGTTTGGGTAATTTTTATTATTACGTGTTACCTTGTTTATCATGAGTTCTCAAAAGTGCTCGGAAGTATTTTTCAGAAGTACTCAGAAGTAACTTAAGAGAAACGTATTACAGAGAGATATAGTATGTCTGACCACACACGGAGAGAAAACAGACAGAGATTAAAAAAGAAATAGACTCGTTTTAATAAATTAGAATCTATTATGGCATACGTATCTGTATATTAATTTTTGTATTTGATATTCTAAATCAATAAAATAAGACACACTATATCCATGATAATGAAGCAACCATTAAAAGTAAATTATTTAATTATTCAGTGCAATTAAATTTGGTTTAATTCTAAAAATAATTATCTAAATATTTGTACTATTTAGATTTTTCGGATTATTGTCCTCATATTTATTGTTATATGCCCAAAGTTTCGGCAGATATGCTCTTTGGTCTTCTTTGGGTGTTCCTTGTTGAACCCCAGAACCATCTTGTTGAACTCAGTAGCCTTCACGGAACCTTTATTAAATCCATTGGGGTAGATTCTTCTCGTCCCGTTAACAATGACTGGGTACAAGTGTTAAGCTAGTATTTCATGTTATTTTCGCATGCTGTTTATATAAGAATAAAGACGAGGAAAACAGTCCGAAAAATTTAAATAATACAAATTATCAAGCTTCATTTAAAATTTCAGACGAATGGATATTTGCATGTTAAAACCTTCTAATAGTAAGAACTTACGATATCAATTTCATATACACCATCATTTATGACGGCACTAGTACACTAATAAGGATAATACTTTTTTCCGTGACAATAGTTCCTAACATACACACACACACACACATACATACATACACGCGCGTGCACACAAATGCGTGTTCAGTAATTACAGGATTTGTTTGCGTCTATTGACAGTGGCATGCATTGACTTTCATATTCTAACCTCCTACTTTAGGATCAGGATATCATTCATCTCAGGGTTGCACCTAGTTCTTCCTTTTATGTTTATATTTCAACTTTACAAAATTATTACTCATGTATAGGCTGACATCAGATTTTGTCGAAAAATGGGGTCTTCTAAAAACGACCTATACACGAGTATATACGGTATTTAGATTTCCAACCACCTTCTTCACATAAGCAAAGCAGTGAAAGAAATTCTTGTAAACAAAGGTTATAATTTACTGTCATTTTCTTTCCTATATATAGCTTTCAGCCATCTCTATAATGATAGAGATTGAAAGGTAAAACCTCTATTCGTCTTATTCGTATATACCAATAAGGTTGCCTTCTAAAAAAAGAACCCCATTCTATTTTATACGCAAAAGAAATAGGATCACTAAATAACATACATTAAGGCAAAGACCTCCACTTGGTTTGATCTGGGTTTTTTGTTTTAGTTACAAGGCTGTCATTGAATTATAATTAATATTTTTTCTTTGTTTCCCTCCTCCATAATGATATTCGATTTCTTTGCCTTTGCCTCCTTCTCGGCCTCTTCTCACTTTCACAATCTTTTTATTTTTTTATTTTATTTCTGTCTTCCTTCCTTAAAGCGCTTTCTTCATCTCTTTTTATTTTTTTTTATTTTTATTTCTGTGCTGAAACATTTCTATCCCGGTTTTTCCCGCATTTGTTCCCTTAATATTTATATTTCACCTAGTCAAAAAGTCATGTCGGTTAGAATATAAACTTGCAGAAAAGTTACTCCCCCCCCAAAAAAAAAAACGGATTCCTGTGTGTGACACTAAACTGCATCCGGTGGTAAGGCTCCAGTTATAGGGCTCTAGAAAGAGGAGGTTACCCCTTCGTTGCCATTACTCAAAGGTCCCCTATGACTTACAGTGGTAATACCATTAATGGGTCAAATATATCTGTTTTAAAATTATTAGTATTTGAATTGAAACTTTGTGCAAACAAATAATCGTTAGATATGAATAGTTACTTGAAACCATATAATTGTGTACAAATTATTAGTATTAAGAATAGTTACTTGAAGCTATAATTGTTTACAAAGGATTAAAATCGTTAGTAATATGAAGTCATACAATTGCTTGGAAATTGCATGCCGTAAAACAAATCAACCGACCATCCAGCCCAATAATTGTGTCTCTCTTATTCTGCTATATAATTTTCGAACATTATTCCCTTCCCTGTTCATTATACTCATACCTTCATTCAAAGGTAAACACGTGCAATTACTCGCAAAGCTTAAACAGTCGTGTATAAAAAAATACTTTGTGTAATGTGTTCATTCAGGTTTTAAGGCAAATGCACACAATCAAGTACCAACTATTTCCTCACCATCACAGACACATACTTTCTCAATCATATAAGACTAATTATATGAAACATGTATATCCACAGCATAGCAGACAACGAAATAAAAAATAGAAAAAGTAATACAAATTTTGAAAAAGAGGGCGGCTGCCGCGGAGTAAAGAAGTAAAGGGAGGAGGAGGAGTTACTGGAAGTGAAGCAAAAGAAAGATGGAGGTTAAGTAGGAGTTGAAAGGGATGATAGCCTATTTTACCTGCGCCACTAACCCAGTGTCCCGCAATTTCTAACCTACAGCCGACATTAGGGAATGCAGAAACCGCCATTTTGCGAACTCACTAACCCAGCCTGCCTCACTTGGAATAAGATCATCAGTCAGCCACCAGGAGGCGCACCCATCAACGTCTAACGGCTGCTCCCGGCCATTTATCATATTCACGTACACACACGTACATACACACACATACACACAAACACGGACATACGCTCACACATATATACCTACTTATAAATACTTACATATAAACATAGAAAATGTGTGTATTCATTGAAATACATGAACGTTTATTGTGTTTATTCGAGTATAAACAAATATAAAACTGCCCATACTATTTGAAATCACTAACTTTACTTGGCACAAGGCAGTATGAGGCAGCTAGTGAGAGTCAAACTCACTAAAAACGGTTTGCTATCGTAGCTCGCGAACTATCATTCCACATCAGGTACCCAACTAACTACCAGAAATTATACTAAAATATGTTTATATTAGTAGAAAACTGCATGCGTATAAATGTTAATGTGAATGCAACTCTAAATAAAACGTACGAAGGCAGGAATACAAGTCTGTTTTCATGCACTTCAATTGCTGGTATAAAAACCTCGAACAACTCAATGGTGCATAAAGGTATCAGGAAGAAAAATAGATACATAGGCACCTTAACTTACGAGTTCCCTAACTTATGAGTTACGAGCTGTCACTGTATTACTTTACCTGCAAAATGTGTTAATACTGTAAAAACATTATTTTTAAAAAACTGTACAAAAAAGCTTTAACATAAAATAGACGAAATGAAACAATTGACCCGGAATTCCTCTTTTTACTTGTATCTATTTATATATAAATTAAAATGTTTAATTTTGTCATTGTATCAATATCATTTATTTTATGCTCAAATATTTATTTTTGATGCTTACCAATATTATCCACATGTTTTCTTAAAATCCTATTTTCTTTTATATAAAAATGCTTTATAACTAAAATGTACATCATCGAAGCTAAGCAGCGATGAGCCTGTTAAATACTAAATTGGGTGACCACTTATGCAATAGCAGGTACTGTAAGCAACCTGGGTCCTTTGTTTATCAAAATGACTTGATTCGGTATTAAATCACCCGAAAAGGTTGATATGCCGTAAAGCAAAACCACCAAATCAACCTACCTATAATGTTAAAGACAATCTCTTACAGTTAACCGAATATGTTTTTTGTTTTGT
>CM042169.1:47755507-47765507 GCA_023376005.1 Doryteuthis pealeii
ATGAACCCCGCCTGAGAACCACCTGATTTTAAACCATGCTAAGCTTAGTATATGGGGCACCTTCATAATGGTTAAAAAGCTGAACTAACAGACTATTATTAGTGGGTTCGATTCACACTGGATACCTCCCGCTAAATTAAACTCAGTAAAATAAGAACTCAAATATTTGATGGACTTTACTCCTTGCCTCTACTACTTGAATCAAACCAATAACAATGTCTTTCTTCGTGTCTCACAAGTATTGGAAATTCGTCGATACATTACTGACTAAAAGGATCCCATGTCCTTATAATGCGGTTGTCTGTCACCACCACCTCTGTCGCCACCGCCCTCATTATTATCTTTGCTGGTACAAGTGCCATGATTTCCCTCATTTGTGGTCATATCAAAGATTACAGAGGATTATGTCTGGACCGAGACATCACGACGAATAGCAGTTGTTCCGGTTTTAATTCAGTTTTGCTTGTGCGTTCTTTGGGGCGCCCCCCCCCGCCCCAAAGAACGCACAAGCAAAATAAATGTCTTATTTTTTAAAGTAGTTTATGGATTTGTATATGATTTCTTATTGTCATTATTTTTTCACAATAAGAAAGAAAGAACGGTTATTAAAAAAATTAAAGAAAAGGGAAATTAGAAGGGAAAGGACAAAGAAAGACAAAAGGAAGGAAAATTAGAAGAAAAAGAAAGAAGGAAAGTTAAAAGAAGTAAGGAACGACGGAAAGTAAGAAAATTAGGAAGGAATTTTTTTAAAGAAAGAAAAAAAGGAGCAAGATTGGAAAGAAAACAAGAAAGAAAGAAAGAAAATAATTAGAATAAAGCTAAAAAAAATAAAAATAAAAATAAAAAGACAGACAAAAAATCACAGAAAAGATTAAAAATAAATTAGATAAAAGAAGAGAAGAAGAAAATGATTTTGTAGAGAAGAAATTGAATTAATGACTATTTAAGGTCGAAATACAAATTTAATGAAAAAAGAAGAAAACACGTAAAATAAAGCGAACTTACCACCACCACCCCCAACATTCCAGCCTTCAAAAGACGTGCGTGATTGGTCTGCCATCTCTCGAAAACTATTTTTCAAATAAAGTCCCAAATTAGGGCACAATTAATCTAACGTCTGACCCTCTTGTCTCCGACCCGACAGTCGCGTGCATGTTGTCGATCTGGAGAATTTTCCTGTGTGAGAGGAGACGTGAAAAGGTTATGGGTGACACTGGGGGGACGAAAATATCCTACGTTGCGTGCTGCACGTAGCCCATTACATGTCACAGAGACCGGCATATGGGCATCTCGACACCCGAGCACTACAACATAGTACCAAGTATAGAAAGGGAATAAAATCTATAAGGTCTTCAAAATAGGAGCAGCCGTCTGAGAGCAACGTCTAGTCAGTTAATCTTAAAGGTCACTGTTAGATCGTTTCAAGGTGCTCCAAAGTGAGGCCTTTTGCCAGTGCAAGGTTTTTAATCCTCATTTTGACTTACCAACTCGTACTTGAACAATGTCATCGAATGGACATCAGTATTTGTTTAAGATGAAAGTTTTCAGCCTGATTTTCCAGACCAAAGTATTCTGTTTGGGGGTCAGAATACATGGAAAAGGAAAATATTATACAGTGCTACCTTGAATTACGAGTATCCCAAATTACGAACTTTCCGAGTTACGAGCATTCACTTCGTAGACTTTTTGCTTTGTATTGACAGCTCAAATCTGATGTATGGGCGAGCTTCAGACACGCTTATGTTAATAAATTCTCTAAAAACACTTAAGTCTCCAAGTTAAAGAAAAATACTTTTTATAAAAATAAGCATCAAAACATATAACAGCACATAATTCATTACATTGTATTTTATTATGTTTTTATTCAATATATTGCTATTTTTATTTTAAAAAACGCAACAAAAAAATTAGGTTGTTTTTAGGGGTGCGGGGTGGGGCTAGAACAGATTAATGACATTTTAGTTTCTTACAATTGATTTACGAGCGGATTAGATTAAACTCGTGAGTCAAGGCACGATTATATTTGGTTAAAAAGAAATTTATTTAATTAATTTATACTGATCAATAATTATAAATAAACTGTGAAATTAGAAAGAATTTAAACCTTGATTGAATATATGAAAATATATTCAGTCAATGTTAGAATTATCTTCAATTTTGGTGACAATCTCCAGATCTATCTTGATAATCATTTGACACCCTCCACTTCTTATGAATGTGATGTCAACTAATTTTTGTGAGTTAATTCTTATGTTAATCCTTTTTAATCGCCCTCCCCTTTGCAATCTCCTTCTCAGATTTAATTGGTGCTTCCCCACCAACTTGCAATACTCTGGCGACGTTCCTGATAATCATATCAAAATGCAAGTTATAATTGCTTTGGTCATAAAATTATTTTGGTTTCGAGGTAAAATTTCTTTTTTAACCTCTTCATTATTGTTGTACCATTTCCCGTCATGTACTAAATATCTGGAACGTCCCAACGTGGTGTAATGGTTAGCAAACTAGTCTCTCAGATTTATTATTACTGAATAGTGGGTTCGATCTTCGTTGGACGCCCCACGATTTGGGTAAATACTTACTGAATATCTTAGAAACAACGGAGTAAGGTCGAGAGAGTAGAGTTAAGAAAGTTAAACTTCCATACTCGCAACCAAAATCTTTTCCTGCTTGCATTTGTCAACATTTTGTCATGCATTGTCGACACATCTTTACGACTTTCAAAAGTCATTTCGAAGTAGTTCACCAGAAACTGGTGAACTACTTCGAAATGATAAATTAGAATAGTTTGTTTCTTTGCAGTTCAACACGATGCTCTTCGTATCCTACTCAAAACAAAGTATTAACTTCTCAGGATGTAGTCCTGGTTTATTCTTTCCTGGTTGTAGCCATTGCCCCTTTTAGGAATGATGATAAAATGTTGACTCTGATTAAGTTGAGGTCATGAAGAGCTCATTGGTCATAATTTGCAACTCTGCTGAGTTCTTGGACTCTAATGTGTCTTTTTTGTGTTTTTAGCTTAGGATTTTCTTCAATTAACGAATGAAGTCGGTCGCCCAGAATAAAAAGAAATCTTCGAGAGTAAGATTTCCCAACAAAAAGGAAATAGACTATCACTGGCACTTCCTGACACTTGACATTTTATTTTAAAGATCACTCCAAGGTTCTGAAACTGATGGACACCTTTTGAGTTTGTGGAACATGCAAACATGTCTCATCTAAACTCATTTATTATTATTATTATTATTATTATTATTATTATTATTATTATTCGTACTCCTTAATTTTACATCGTTATCATTTTGAAACACCCTCTGGTTAAAAATGAGACTGTCCAAATCGTCCAAGATGAAATGTGAAAATGTAAATCATGATTATTTGTGTGCGTCGTCACCTCATCTAATTAATGAAGCATTCACTTTTTATCATAAAGAAATGGAGAAAAGACATTATTCACAGAAATATAATAAGAAAGAAAGAAAAAAGAAAGAAAGAAAGAAAGAGAGTAGGGAAAGATAGAGAGAGAGTGTCAGATAAATTCAAATGTCCTGTAGGAGATTGTTTTCCAAAGTTGAAAGCATTTACATTGGTCTCACTACCGTTTGACACTATATTTATCTGATACCAGCTCGATCAGGCAACACTTAAAATCACATTCATGCCCTCTTTTTAATTACTGGAAAATTCTAACTGAAAACACAAACCTACTGCACACAAGAAAAAAGTACAAATACTCGAAGCCCTTAAACAAAAAACACTTTAAACAAGATTAACTTTAAATACAGTATACATACAATATATGCCTATAATTTTCCCGCCAATTCTTCTCCCCCCCCCATTCCCACATTCCATATAATTCCGTGAGTTCCTCCTCCGACTTACTCCTACCGCTACTTGGTTTGTGTTAAAAAGAACCACGAAAACAACTCGACTACTCTACACCTGAAGATGGGAATACAAAGTAACGAAAGTACTTGTGATAAAACCTTCGGCGGACTTATTAACCAACTCCACCCAGACATTAAAAAACGGCCAGATAACTTGTAAGGATCAGAAAGAAACTCGTCAGACATGAAATGACCGTCGTGTTCAACCAAACATATATAAATTTATGTAGGTGCATAAAAATATGTGTGTATATATGCATATGTGTGTAAATGTATATGTATATATGCATGTTTATGTGTGTGCGATTGTAATAGCGTATTGAATCACCATGATTTAAAAGCTGAATTTCGAGCAATAATGATAAGTCATGGTATTAAACAAATATGGCTATTGTTATACATTAAGAGAAACTTATGTTAAAATCTAAAAAACTGAGGAAGTGGTTTATATCGTGTTTTCTGTGTTACGGAAGAAAGGATCTTTTTCGGTTTCCTTTTCCGACAATCGGAATTTTTTGCCGGTTTTAGAAAAAAGTCAGCTGAAAAACTTTAAGCGTTTTGTCAGTTATTAGGATATCAATTTTTTTCCCTTAATTTCTACTTATCATAATTATACAAACACACACACACACACACACACACACACATATATATATATATATATATATATATATATATATATATCAGTTGGTAGAACATCCGCCTGGGAATTACAAGGTTCCGGGTCTCACCAACTCAGCATATGAGTAACATAATCCGACCTAAAGTAGGGAGTTGACGATTTATGTGGTACTCCACCCCAGCAAAATCAATCTCCCAGCAATCCGGTCTAGCGCTAGCGAAAAGGGGATAGTTTCCCTTGCCGTTTGGATGTGCCAGCTCCACGTATATATATATATATATATATATATATATATATATATATATATATATATATATATATATATATATATAATATATACGTGGAGCTGAGGCTTGTTTCAAATTAGCCTTAACTGTTTTAAGTATTTAACTTAGACATTTGATTATTTAGATCAGTGGTTCTTGACCTTTTTTTTTTTTTTTTTTACTTATTGGACCCCTTTGATTGCTATTTTACTCTGGTGGACCACCCCATAGTCATTTGATGTTTAAAAATCCTATTGTATTTTACAATTAAATATTTTTTACTTGCCCAGACAACCCCCAAATATTATAATGTCCCCGGTGGTCCATATGCACCCGGATTGAGTACCACTGATTTAGATGTTTATATGACAGTCTATCCTATTTCACAGTGGTATTTATAGGGTTAGTTAGTTTGATGTTAAAGCCATTTCTTTGATCCCGTCTTATCAATTTATCTTCACGTGTTTCTGTTTTCTAAAATATTTTTGGGTGAGTAATTTAAACACTTGGAATCATCATCAATAACTTCAGCAGTTAAACAAATGTTCACATATTTGTATGATTTGTGCGCGAAATGCGTTTGTCCTTGTTAAAGAAGTAGCTGATATAGGACAAGGAATGGATGCTTGAATGAAGCTAAAGCATGATTCAATAATTTAAACTACTAAATAGTTGTCACTGAGTGCATTTTTGTTACGTGACAAATATTTTAACATAAAACTTATATTAGCATGAATTCTACCTATTATTTCTCAGATTTCTAGCCATTATGAAATACTTTGTATACGTAGGTATATATATATATATATATATATATATATATATATGTGTGTGTGTGTGTGTGTGTGTGTGTGTGTGTGTGTGTACACTCATATACACATGCAACAATACGCGCACATGCACATTAACCTATTTTTGTATATAGTGTGTAGGGGGAGAGAGAAAAAGAAAGAGGAGTATCATCAGATAATTCGACATTGACAAGCAAGCTTAGACGCGGGAAAAAAACAAGAAACAGTTGTAGTATATATAGACAGACGCCGGGGTTTATCGTCTGTAAACAGGACAAGATCATATGACGACAACTTGAAATTCAAGGACAGCATGTGTTAATATAACTGATAGAGAGGCAATATGCATGGATTTTGAGATTCATGCCGTAGGCTTATTTTACAGTAGGTGCAAGAATAGAAAAATAATTATCAAACTAAGTTTTTCAAAATTCTCTCTTACTCTGACCCTTACATACATGTGCATTTGCGCATCTCTCTCTCTCTCTCTCTCTCTCTCTCTCTCTCTATATATATATATATATATATATATATATATATATATATATATATATATATTGAACCTTGAGATTCATCGATTTATATTTTTGTTCAGTAATTCGTATACATGTGTCACTTGGATCTATGAAGTCAAATTTTCAAATCATGATTTCATGCTATAATACTGATGGGGATGAAAATGGTTTATATCAGTCACAAAAATGACTTCTAAACATTTTTATTTATTTTCGCATGATTTTATTACGAATACTTGCGAATTTTGATTCTTTTTTGTTTTATTCAGATCTTATTTAAATGTAAGTGTGCACACTTTTTTGTTTTTACATAGAAAATAAGTTAATTTCTAAATTTCATTATCCAGAGTAGAAAAGCAAAGTTTTAAGAAGATAATAGCCATTTTCTATTATTTACAACGTGAATAGTATGTGTTATTTTTTAATTGCTTAATTAAAAAATAACACATGCTATTCATGAACAACATACTATTCACGAACATTTTTGTTACATTATTAGTGTTATCCAGGACGGAAAAGCAAAGTTTGAAGAGAATAATGGTCATTTTCTATACTTTTCCAACACAATCAATTTAAAATAACATAATATCCAGAAACAAAATCTGTCTTACATAGTGTTATACAGAGCTCACAAGCAAAGTTTGAAATGAATGATTGGCATTTTCTATACTTTTTATAAGAATCAATTAAGAAATAACATATACTATCCAAGAATAACACTTGTCTTAAATAGTATAATGATTAATTAAATAAAAAATAATTTTCTATGAAAAATATTTGTTGTTGTTTTGTGCCTTCTGAAATCTGGATATTTAAATTCTGTAGAACTAGTTAGAGCAAAATAGTTTCCCGTTGCTTATTGTTAGAAACCCCTTCTCGATGAGATCTATTCTTTTAGATTTACTTTAAAACTTTTCTCTTGGTTCCATATGTATGAATAACAAGTATGGTAGCTCTACATCAAAACATTTGGCTGTCTATAGAGAATAAAGTATCACTATTGATAACGTATTTCTTTCTTTCTTTCTGTTGATGATAATTATCTCCCTTTCTTTGTGCGTACGCACGCACGCGTCTGTGTGAGTTTTTTTATTCTTAGAAGGTACCCAATCATTTATAGTGAGTTAAATACACACTTTATCTCTGAATTAATATCAAATTACGGTTAAGGGGATTTGTCAAATAAAATAAGATGATATTTTGAAAAATACATTAAAAAAGAGAAGAATTATACCGAAAAAGAACCCCTACCGATTCACTGGTACCAATGTCAAACCATTATCACGTGTTGTAAAATTCTGAGACGACATTTTGAAACTCTTATGTCGGCGGTATTCCTATATGTCCACATTCCACAGTTATAAACGAACCTCTCAACCCGGCAACCGAAACATCTTCAAGTGCACTTCAGATTTTTCCCCCTGAAAGCTATAACCCAGACACAAATAATAATGTATTTACGGTAAGGCGACGGGGATTTAGTTTTTGTCTGCCCCCCCCTCTCTCTCTCTCTCTCTCTCTCTCTCTCTCTCTCTCTCTCTAAAGACAGACTTCTGGATTAATGCGATAAAAATAAGCCTAGAAGAATATTATCCGTGGAATCTTATTTTCTTTTGGACCATTGCTAATTCATACAAAACTTTTAATTGGAGAAATGGAAAATCCATTCAAGATTTCTTCCGGTTTTTTATTACTAGTAGAAGTATCCATCTACACCGGATAAGAGGTCAGGACACGGCAAGACTAACAAGCAAATGTCAAAAATATTTCCTACTCATTTCAATTTTTGTTGTCGTTAAAATTTTACAGTGAACAGTTATAAATGTTAATTTGATGATGATAATGATGATGATGATGTATATATGTTTGTGTGTGTGTGTGTTTATATATATATATATATATATATATATATATATATATATATTGTTTGGGCTTTAGTGTGAAACATTAGGAATGGAATATCAGAAACTCGGTTTTAAAGTGTTGAGTTTCGTTTTATTTTGTTTAATTTTCGAGAGTGATTGCTTCTCTTCTTCTGAACATTAGTTTGACTGGCCAGACCTGGCTACTTTTATCGTAGTCGTATCATCTGTTGATTGGTGTGTGGGCGGTCGCTATGCATAGCCGAAAAGAGATCTAGCGATCATATTATCAAAACTCTAGTTTAGCTCATTCGGTTGAGCATCCACCTTGAAACCACAAGGTTCCGGGTTCAATACTGGCCATCGCCAACTCAGTGCATGAGTAGCAAAGCTTGGATCTGTGCAGTAAATTGGAGAGCTAATGTTTGGTGTGGCGCTCCACCTCAGATGCAAATAAAATCTACCTGGTTTAATGCTAGCGAAAAAGGAATAGACTCCCTCGCTATCCGGATGATGCTGACAATAGGCTATTCTGCCAACCTTACTTTTACGTTTATTTAATTTCAAGGCAAATAATTCTTTATTTATGTATTGCAACTGGAAATTGAAGTTCTGTGTGATTAGTTGTTTTGCACATGGTTTCCCACTGTTTATTGTGACGTTTAAAAGATTTATTGGCTAAACCATTTTAATTTGCTTAAACGTCTTATTAATAAATAAAAAAACTTTTTCCTTTTTAATTTCCCATACATTCATTAATGTTCCATGTTTTTATGTCTGTTTCTTTTTCTGTACTTAAAAGAGTTCATGTAGTTGGCAGTTCTCTGGTTGGTTGGTTTGATCGTCTGACCACCCAGTTGTAAACAGGTTAGCTAGAGATTCAGATTAGCTCGAGGTGTCATAGTGAATCGACGTATAAAATGGCTATTTCTCTATCCGTCCGATTGAAATGGGTTTTGGAAGAATAAAGACGTCGGAATAAACTAAGTCTTGATGTTCATTAACATTAACAACAACGAGAAGACGAAAAAAGACAACCGAGTTCAACCGAAAAAGAAGATCAGAAGAATCCGGCCAACATAGAAGAAACAGGAATAGAAGTTATAAAGAGATAGAAGAAGATTAGTAAAAATAAGAATAAGAATAAGGGCTATTCAAATTCTTTCATAGATTACTACGAGAGATGCTTCGAAAGTAAAGCTTCTAATTTATTTCCACAGAAAAACCATTGAATAGAGTAGATTTTACTTTCCCACTATTTTCGCTATGTATAATAACAATCTATGAACCAGAACCTGTTTGTTGCACTTGTAAGAGAATCGGTCAGAAAGTAATGCAAATAGTGGTTGAACCGCCTCTGCCCATAAATGCTGTTTTTTTTCTCTGGGACAAATAATGGCTAAGCTTCCCATGGTGCTATTCTGTTGCAGCTTCTGTGGAGATACCTAAGAGGCTTTACTATATAAACCTGCACTTTTCTTTCTTCAGTTTAAACCTTCCAATTTCAATTAAGTTTCCTTTCTCTTAATATTTGTCATCTAATGTCAGAATTGATTCTTTTGTTTCCTTCCTTCGAATCTCTCTCTCTCTCTCTCTCTCTCTCTCTCTCTCTCTCTCTCTCTCTCTCTCTCTCTCTCTCTCTCTGAATTCCATAGTAATCAATCTTTCCACCGCTATTTTTTCTTTTTCTTTTTTCAAATTCTTTTCTATCACTTTCTCTTCTTCCTTCCTTCATTTCATATATTTCCTCTCTAACTATTTCTCCTTCTTTTTTTTCCAATAAAAAATCATTTCTTTGCATTCTTGGTTCTTTTCGTCCGCTATCTTTCCTCACTTTTTTGTTCTTTTCTGTCTCTCAATTTCTCTTCTTCCTTTCCTTCTTTTTATTTATTTCGCCTCTAACTATATTTCCTTCCATTTTTCCAATAAAAAGCCTTCTCGTGACATTCTTAGTCTGTAAATACAAACAGTAAAATGATAGTTTCCTCACCAAGTCTGCCAACCAAATACATCTTTTCCTCTTTAGGAATTTAAATTAGATATGTCTGCTCTACTGA
>CM042169.1:47768007-47770507 GCA_023376005.1 Doryteuthis pealeii
GCCTTCAATGTGTATGGATATTTCCTGCTCTTTTCCGTATAATTATGGAAATATGGAATAAGAGGGATAAATAGTTTTGTCAATACTTTTGGCAAATATAGCTGATGCCAATTAAAAAGCATTCTACTCGCACACGAACCGGTTGAATTTTCACGTTATTCCTTGTAAAACTAATGGAAATTGTTAAACTTATGTGATATGGTGTATCTTGCTAAAATTCACGATTTGTCTTTTCTCTGTCTGTCTGTCTGTCAACATATAACTCAAAAACAGCAAGACAGATATGACCACCAATTTCCTGTCCTTGTTCTTGGAACCCTGAACTATTTTTTAGCACACATGATTTTAGCGAGGCATTCGATTTACAAACTTAATATAATACTATAATGAACCCTTACTTAGTGTCTCTATTACAGTTCCATGAAAATCACATCTAAAAAAATATCATTTTATGCTTAAATTTCTCGTACAAATAATTATCAGGAGGCTATGAATGTTAATCACTCTGATGTTTATTAAGTTTTCACAAAATCGTAATTCATTTCTGGCTTATTTTGTAATAAGAAACGGGAGAGAGAAATTTATGGTCAGTTTATGTAAATTAAAATTATATCTATAGGTTGGTTGAAAATACTAGTTAAAAGAATTCTGTTAAGACTAAAATAAATAGCAGAAAGGTACAACGTCTACTTCATACAACAGGGAATGAGTGACGAATTGTAATAATGTTCTCCACATCAAGGAGATTAAAAACATAGGGTATAATAAAAAGTATTATAGAGACTGAATCATCATGCCATGTTGGTTAGAATTTAGCTACACAATCTTGAGTAAATGAGTTTGCTTGATTTTTTTTTTTTGGGGGGGGGACATCCCAAATCTGGATGGGCTTCCTGATCAATGGCCAATGATCATATTGAGAATTTGTGGTTTTGGTTTCTTTCTTTGTTTTAATCGCATAGGTTATTTAACCCATTTATTCATAGGCTATTTAATGCCAAAGCCATCCTTTTAGAAGAACAATAGCTAGGGGTTAAGATTTTTTTGGTTTGGTTTCTTTCTTTGTTTTAATGGCATATAAACTTTCATGGATTATTTAATGCCTAAACGATCCCTGTATAAGAATAAGAGTGGTACTTTTTAAACTGTAGCTGGGTGTTGAGAATTTTGTAGAGCACATGTAAATACTAATTCCTTAACTAATTCCTGGAGAATAGGACATATTCTCACTTTTTGTCTGCTAACTATGAATTCTTTTTGAAATGTGGTTGATTTCACATGATAGAAAAGAGATTTAAAAAATGCACCATGTGATTTGCACATTAACCCTGAAAAAGATTTCTAGAATGAATTCCAGAACTGAAAAACAAAACAAACAACACGGGTGACATTGCACCGACAGTGAAAGAGAGGCTTCTGAAAGTGACAAATTGTATTAAGTTGTAGGAAAATAAATAGTTTTTGAAATCGTTCAGTTTCTTGTCTGCTTGTCTCTGTGTATAATTCACCAGTGTCTTTAGGTTGGTTAGTTGGTTGGTTAGATTTTACGGCATGCCAACCCTTGAGTTATTTTATACTGAAAATGTTTTTGTTTTATTTTTTTTTTAAATGTGAAAAACAGTGGGTTAGTTTGGCAGGTATAGTCAGAAACAATTTTGTTAACACCATTACTGCTGAGAAGATAAATGAAAGCGCATTAATTCCACCGATATATATATATATATATATATATATATATATATATATATATATATATATATATATATATATATATATATATATATATATACATATATATGTATTTTGTTGCCATTTTACATATATATATATATATGTGTGTGTGTGTGTGCGTGTGTGTAAAATGGTATAAAATCCAAAGAATTCTTTCAACACAACTCATGATTCATTAATGCCTTGAAGTCATAGAATATCTTAATCTTAATGATAGACTCAGATTTGCTTCGAATTTTGTGAAAATTATTTTATTTTATTCGTGCGTTTTACTTATCTATTTATCATGCTTTAGGTCACGCTTATACAAAATAGAAAATGTGTGTCGAGGGGCATTTCCTGTTGGTTACTTCCCCATTAGCGGAAATAATTTCCGGCGTCGGAAACTCAGTACATAACATGGAAGTTTTACTGCCAGCAATATCAATTCTAGTATTAACCAAAAGAATTATCAATGAAATTTTCAAATTATCCCCCTCACACACACACACACACACACCTAAAAATTGAGTGCAAAATCTTACATACGAATTGGTTGGCAAAAGTTTGAAATTTGAAGAGATTGGCCAATCTGTTCCTCTTTCAAATCTTTTTTGTGTCTCGCCATATATTTCATACAACTAAATGACTCCACCATAAAAGAAGAATCTCATTTTCAAACAATTCTTTCCTTGAAAAAGTTAATTTACGGTGACGTAACTTACATTAGCTTTTGGTTAGCATCTCTCTCTCTCTCTCTCTCTCTCTCTCTCTCTCTCTCTCTCTCTCT
>CM042169.1:47775507-47868007 GCA_023376005.1 Doryteuthis pealeii
TTAATTTTAAACTATCTTCACAAATATAGATCAAACCTTCATTATTTTTGCTCAAAATCCAAGCCCTGGTTATTTCTAATGTGTATATATATTTACTTTGTCGTTAATTGTTTTATTTTCGTAGTTTCATCCGGAACATTCACATACACACAACTGCCCTTTATATATGTATAGATGTCCAATTTGTATTAAAAAAAGGAAGCTGAAAGTTAAATTTTAAGTCGTGTGTCCTGTCTCAAGAGCAGAAATAATTTTGGTTTGTATTGATAAAATCAAATTGTTCATTTACTCAAATGAATTCATTTTAATTCCCTATGGAATTGCTGCGATTTTATAATTTTATAACTGTTAGTTGTCTGTAGCCTAAAGGACTTCAACGATTAGGTAATACCCAAAAGAAGTAATCACAAGAACTAGATAAATCAGCGAACAGACCACTATGTTGTGAAATAAGACGCCCTGGAAAAAATTATAAAAAAAATGCTCTTACCAATTAAAATGCATGGCTGTTGCTACTTAACTCAAAGATGCATCTCAGACCCGCTCACCGCTATTAACGTTTGCTTAGCTGTAATTTTAAACCCAACAAATTATTCTGTTGGACTCTTTATTTCACTTAGGACTAAAGCTTAGATTTTAAAAAACATGATCGGCGAGTTTCGCTCATTGTTTTCCAATCCAAGAAATTCTGCGATAAATATTATTTGTTATAGTAATTAGTGGAGGCGGGGGGAGATTCTGGTTCACGTCTACTTCAAGGAAAACAGCCTAAAACACATAAAAAATAATGGAACCAAGGCAAATAGTTGAAAAGGTTCCTTCGATTTCATAATATCATTTTATTTGACTATCTAGAATCTTACGCTGTGCACCACAAAAATCCCACGAAGAACAAATCAGATTCGCTGGAGATCACGATTCACAGAACTCCTAAGCATCTAACTTTGTTACAGCAAATATTCCGTCACCCTCCTGCTTCCCCTCTCTCTAAGTCTCTCTCATTTGGACGCGTGGGGTCACTTAAAATACATACGTACAGATATGGGTGTGTTTTATGTATAGATCCTGCTAAGGGGAAAAGAAACGTCATATGTTTTCCTCTTTGGAGACGCTACTTTAAGTATTGCATTTAAAAAGTTAAAAATGAACGTCCAGTTGAACCCAAGCCACTTGATTGAGAGTCAGCCATACTAGACGGACGCAAGATAAGACGAAATGGTTGAATTACAAAACGCTAGTGTTAACGTTGATCATGAGGACGCATGCGTGAAGACTGTATATAGTTACACAACGAGCATTATGAGTGAACAGACAGTATTGTGCATAATTAACGACAGGTATTTATTTATTTTTGTTTGCTACTGTGCATGTCTCTTTTAAAGTTAAAAATTAGAAGCTCGAAATGAAAACGGACCGAAGCAAAAGTTAATATCAAGATGATTTTATGTGAAAAGCATCGAACCAAATCTTCCTGCATCCTGTTCTTGTCTCATTGTCACTTTTTGATATATTATTATTAATAGGGATTCAGTTTCTCTTTTTAAGTATCCTTTGGAGGTTTTATCTCAGTTGGTAGGGTATCCACGTCGGAACCACAAGGTTCTAGATTCGATACCGGTCCTTGCCAACCTAGCGCATGAGTAGCACAGCTTGGATCTTTGTGGTAGAGCAAGGAGTTCCTATTAGGCGTGGTGCTCTACCCCAGGCGCAATAAAAACAATATATATGTTTGAGTTTGAGTTTAAGTTTTGTTTAATGGCATATCAACCTCTGTGGGTTATTTGATGCCAAAAAAGGTTATTTTGGATTTCAGTCTTTAAAGTAGTGATTTTGTACGCTTTTTCATTTCCTTGGATACCAATGTGACTTGGTATCCAGGTGAATATAATGTTATTATTTTTAGATAGTGTGTTTAGTTTGTTTAGGAGCTTCGTGATCAGAGGAGATGATGTGTCCCTGTTCTGTAGTGCTAGCAGGACTAATTTTGAGTCTGTGTATATAAGAAATTTGGAAGCTTTGTGATTTGCTATGATATTCATAGCTATATCAATGGCTGTGGTTTCTGCACTGTAGATTGAGGCTTCATTTTATATATGATGTTTTTAAAATACAGATTACTGTCATGTAATTTTCATTATTATCATCATAGTGATCTTTTTAATGATATTTTTTTAAACAATGGAAATTACTGACGGAATAAAGAGTAAGAATGAGTTCACGTACTATTTTAAAATAATTGTTTAGAATATAGTGTCATACAGAATAGTATAATTCGTCTTTCTACTCACGCAGACACGTGTGTGCGTGATAGAAATGTAAAGGAACTGCGTGAAATAATTTCCTTAAAAACATGATTGCCTTTAGCTCATCTGAATCAAATATACACAATCAAAAGAGAAATCAAATAAAGCAATCAGGTCACTTCCGGTAACCTTTCAGACTGAGTACAAAATCTTTAGATACTTTTTTTTTCTAAAAGAATTACTATATTGCGCTCATCATGTAAATCTAGTTAGAATAGGTTGTTTAAAAAAAACCAACAATTCTTGCTTTTAACTTCGTTGTTTCAAAGTGTTCGACCACTTAGCCCCCACTTAGCTCCCTTAACAGAAATAGTAATTGCAGTGCAAAAATGCGAATGATTAACCCCCTCTATTGTGTTCAGCTTTTGACCTAGAACCCCTAATTTGATCCTTAATGGATCGTCTTCAATGAACTTGGGGCGTTTATTGTTATCAAGATTAGTCGTTCCTCGAGAAGATGACATCATTGTATTTTGTCCCTACAACTTTTCTATTGTTATTGTATTTTCTCCCCGTTTGTAAATTGGCCGGACTGACACGATCCTTGAATTAGTTCGTCACTTCATATTTAACTGTCAGGTCAATGATTCTTGAGTACTTTTCACTAGAAAGATTTTGTTGTTTGTTTTTGTTTTTTTGTTGTTGTTTTTTTCCAAATTTTACAGTCCGTTGCATTTTTTGCTAAATCAATAATGCCAACGCCATTAATTTTCTATTCGCTTATAAAGAAACGTAAAGAGCGTTGCTAGTGTTTTGGAAGAGACGGTAAGACTGACAAATGAGGTTCCATGTTTAGTCTTTGTAAACCCCAACTTAGGAACAGGCAAGTGATTTTAGTACAGTAAATACAAATTATGCTATAGGAGGAAATTTAGAGAAAATCATTTTTTAAAAGATAGGAAAATTGATGTCAATCTTTGATATCTTGTTTGCAAACACTAGGAAAAAGCAATTTTAGTAAAATTTTAGAAATGGCCTCCAACAATAAATGATAATCAGTTGGAAGCCGTGTTGCTGCAAGATGTAATTGCATAATTCAAATGTACAGACTTTAAAATATATGAATTACCTTCCTAACATAACCATTAATGTTTACATTGGGTTTACAAGTAACTCTTCAATATAGAGTTGTAAAATGATTACATTGAATTTACCAATATATATATATATATATATATATATATATATATATATATATATCCTTGACAGAAGTGCCGATTCACATGTAAATAATCCATTCATTTTTATATAAACGAGGTTTATATATATATGTATATATATGTGTGTGTGTGTGTGTGTGTGTGTGTGTATGTGTGTGTGTGCGTGTGTGTGGTTGGGTGTGGGGGGTGTCAGTATAAAAAAATAACAGAAGATTTAGGTTTTTTTCATTATAGTCTATTTCAGGGAGCCTAGTGTAAATGTCCAGTCATTCCCATCATCAGATGCCGAATGATGAATTCTTTATTATTCTTAAGCCGGTTGAAAGCAGGTTTTTTTGTCCTGTTTAGATCACTCTGGAAGGTAATTGCCCGTCGGTCATACATTCTAAATCTCGGTTAACGTAGATGTGTACACCAACTAGATTGTCCAGCTTTATATTCTGCTGTTGGCCATTTATTACTAGTCACCGTTAAATCAATCTATTCCAGATTCCAACTAAAGACCACCCTTATTTCCCTTTGAATTTTATTTATTCATTTATTTATCTTACTATATTATTATTTAATTTAATTTTACTTATTCTATCTATTTTCTCAATTTACTCAACTACCCATTTTTTCCGATTACATATTTATATAAAAATTGTTTTATCTCCCTAATTATTTAACTAATTTAATAAATATATATGTACATACATACGCATATATATATATACATACATCTGTGGCTCTGACAATAAGAGCATACATTGAGCTCCGCAAACTACGACATTTTAAAAACTACTACGTCGTAGGGAAGATTTCTTCACCGGATCTTTTGATTATATATATATATATATATATATATATATATATATATATATATATATATATATATATATATATATATATATGATTTTACATATGTATATTTATCAGCTACGTAAACTGTTTCACTAATTAACAATCCTGCTAAACATCATTTGAATCGAATATGACTCGTATAACTATAACAACGAAATATTTTATCATCCAACATTTAATTGAGGCCATGTTGCTACAACATTGCATTAAAAGGTCAATATTAATACAATAAATACTACAACCAGACAGAATTGATTTCAGAAATTATTTCGTTGTTTGCTGTATCATTCTTTTAAATTTTTGGTCCAAATTTGTTCAATTTGAAGCTGTTTAAGTATCTTGAAATAATCATAATTTAGAATTCATTTATATATTTTTTCTATTGTTATAATCTTTTCTTTTATAATGTTATCTACATAATTCTAAATATATATTCATAAAGAACTGGGACAGACACTACACTAATCTCAGCCTGAAAATCAGAAAATTACGATCTGCTCCTGTATCCTAGCCACCTTTCAACGGAGGGGGGGGATTTGACACATGATCAGTTTTAACGCGGGAGGCTGCTTCCGTACGCGCGGGAAAAGACAAAATGTCCAGTGTCACGAAGGTCGCCCCCGCTCAGTCTGTGAAATGTGATCAAGCTATTCCGAAGGAGTGGAGCATAAGACCGAGGACCATGCTTCCGCAGAGGAGCAAAGTTGCAATCCCAACATCGGCACTTGGATACAACACAAAGTGAATAGTTATTATCCTCTGATCCTTGACAAAAGTGCCGAACCACATGTAAATAATCCAGTCATTTTGATACAAACGATGTTTATATATATATATATATATATATATATATATATATATATGCCAACCTTCTTTATTATAATATGTATATATGTATGACTGTGTGTGTGTGTTGTTTGTGTGTGTGCTGCGTATGCGTATGTGTCTGTGTGTCTGGATGTCTGGATATGTCTAAATGTGATGAATCGTTTTCTTTATTTAGTATTTAATCAATTTTTTCTCTCGAAATACTTAAACCCTGAGGCTTCGCTGTCCGGTGATTTGTCGATCATTTCACAATAGTCCCCCACCCTTTGACTGCTGCAATGACCCCTTTATTTACCGCCTTTATTTCTCATTTCCACGTATTTTAACATATTGTGACACATCCCTATTTTATCTTGAAAATTCTATCACGCAGCCTCACTTCAAACCCTGATAGGCAGGGTGACGATGGAAATGGGCGGGTTCGGCTCTCGCTACATTAGCGTGAACCCAATTAAGAGAACCAGATAATCTGGAAAGGGATTCGTGAACACCTCATTTATCAAAGATGCTAACTGAGTTTTTAACCTGCGATGATGGTCCTGAAACAAGAGCGAACACACACGATCTTGTATGGACAAACACACGTTGTGTGTCATACGAAATCGCAGGAAACAAAATAACCCATTCATAGTGATACAAGTCATTTATTTACCCTTGTCTTATCCCTTTGTGGTGTTATCAAGCTAGTCCCACAGATCTATTGAATAATGAGTTTGATTCACACTTGTGACTGTGTCTAATCCTACCCGTGGTGAACGTGTTGGGTAATTTTTTGCCTTTGTCTTTTCTTCCAATAAAGTTAAATTTCTTTACAAAAAAATCATTTATTGCTTTATAACAGCAAACAGATGAGTACTTATTATTTGGTAAAGTTTATAAAGATGAAGTGACTAAACTTCATTTTCTGGTGAGAAAAAACAATGTTCAAATAGAGGTGCGCATGGCGTAACGGTTATCGTTTAAGGATATTAACTCAGCAAGCCAAGTTCAAATTCTGGATGTGGCTGTTGTATGTATCCATTTCTTCTCCCGATAACCAAGGGCGAAATAGGACAGACAAGACACTTTTGCCTTGGTACTACAACTAGTCAAGGAGAAGGAAAATATCTTAATTCAAAATCTGAGGAGTATTGTTGGCACGCAATTCTTCTGTTCCACTTCACGCTAACGCCTTTGGAAAATGCATAAATCCTTTTTTTTTTCTCACTTCAGCTATGGATAAATTATATGGTAGACCTGACCCTCTATGTTAAAGGTAACTAGACTATAAGAAGGAAAATTCCTAATTCGACTGGGAGAATAAATGTCACGGTGGAGTGGCAAATCCATGAGCTAAAGTTGCTCAGGCAGTGACTGGGTGCAACCTATATAAATTTGTTTGCAGTTTGTACATTGGATTATGTAAACTACATTTTACGAACTGTAGTTAAGATTTCTATTCATTCTGAATATTGTTTTGAGATTTTCGAAAGTATAGGGTTTTCTTTCTATGATATATTATATTTTCTTTCTTTCTATGATATATTATATTTATAATATATTACATACACTACATTTCTTATTTTCTCATTTTGAGACCCCATGTGTTGTGTATTTCACAAACAGAGATAAGGTTAGTGTATGCTTGCGACTCTTTGGTTGTCTTTTGTTTTTGCTTTTGCTTCTATCATTGTTTTTAAATTGATTCAATATTTCTGTGAATAGTTCTGGGTTGTTTTTGTTATGTTGAAGTATGTGCTTGCAGTTGTTCATTGTTATGCTTTTAGAGGTTTCTAGTTGTCCTAAATGGTATTATATATATATATATATATATATATATATATGTGTGTGTGTGTGTGTGTGTGTGTGTGTGTGTGTGTGTGTGTGTACGCACCCACACAGAAAGAGGTGGGAAAGAGAGAAATAAACATTTCAATAATCTACTATTTTCATGGGGTAAATGTTTCTCTGCATGATGCTTTTTAAAAAAAAAGCTCTACTCACCCTGCGCCTCGTGTTGCTTTCATCTATAATTGCTGCTTCTGATATGTTAAAAATGATTTAAACCTTGATAATGCCGTATTTGTTTTTTAAATGGTTTTGTCTTGTTATTTTAAGTAATGACCTTATATGAACTGGAAACTCTGTATACCCTAAATGTGATATTTTAGAAGGTATAGTATTCTTCTCCAGTCAAATGTTGTTTTACAATGCTTAGTAATTTTCTTATGAGCTAAATGGCCCGACATTGCTACTCTAATTATTTCATAGGTCATTGAATCAAATCATCAACTATTTGACAATTAAGACTTACGGTCAAGCGACACTGAAACACACAACTTTCCATCAGATCATCAAAGCAATTTATTTGATCCCGGCTGCTTCTTCGCATCCTATCCTTGATAAACCAAAAAATAACTGTTTTATTCACACAAAAAGAGGAGAGATACAACTAAAACCTGAGCCTATTCTCGAGATTTTATCAAGGGATAAAGGGTATAAGTATTGGTACAATGTTTGTCTTGTTGTTCTTTGGTTCAAATAAAAAGCCTTGCTGAAGACATTTCTTTTTTACTTTCGTGAGAGAAGAACTGGAAATAAAGATTGGAAGAAAAAACTATGACAACATTTCAAATTAGAGATTATATTCTGCGTAAGTTTGTTTGTTCCCAAGGTTTTTTAATTTAGCCTCTAGCATTATCATTGCGAGGAGGACATAAATATTTCCTTTTCAATTGTATTACGATTTACTTAATTACGAAGTGGCGTGGAGATTAACTCCATCATGCATTCTCTTTTTCTTTCACACAGACACACACACACACACACACACACACACACACACATGGACATACACTATTATATAGAAAGATAAAACTATTTGCACACAAGTATTTTCCTATTCGCTTATACCTGTATACATATATTTATACACGCAAATAAAAAAATTCATGTACACAGCAATTATTTCACACAGAAATACACACACACACACACACACACACACACACACACACACATACATACATAAAAAACATAATGAAAATGACCACTTAAGAATACTTTTCATCCATCTTACTTGTCTTGTTTTTTATTATGTCTACAAACATTTAAATCTTCACTAGATTTATTATAAGAAACTATAGCAAGATTTTCCTCCATACATAATCATAGGCATAATCACCAGCCTTATATCTAGGGCATTTTTGTTTAGAAAAGGATATAAAAGTTATATATGCTATAGTATAAGATTTAAAATTTAAAAGATAAAATTCTGTGTAAATCAGAAAAAGAAATGGTTGTATATAATAAACTAGCTCCTTACTTATATTTATGTGCTCCTCGTATATTAGACCATTAGACCATTGTTAGTTTGATTCTCTCTAGTTGCCTCTAACCTTCTGATCTTGCTCTAAGCTGAGAAAATGACTACTTGCTTATGATTTATAGCTTACTTAAGTCTCTATAAATGATTTAATGATAATGTAGATACACATAAACATCGAAAAAGAACGAGAAAAACAATCTACTGAATTAAATAATTTCTTGTTTTAAGAATTATAGTCTACATGAAATCAAAGGAGCATATTTGCTATATAATGTACACGTTACCTTCTTTTATATAATTGCGAATAAGGTACATACACTTATCCACACGTATTCACATACATTGGGTCAAATAAATACACGTTTTAGGGACACTTATTCATGGGTAGGATTTTCATTTCACGGAATTTAGAAAAATCGGTATTCTTGACCTTTACTGTTTTTATTTTTTTATTTTTTATTTTTTAGAAAGCCCGTCTTTTCCCCTTCTTTTGCCCCTTCCTTGTCTCCTTCTTTTCCCCCTTCTCTTCCCCGTCTTTTTTTACTTCTTTTTCCCCTTCTCTTTCCCCTTCTTTTTCCAACAAAGGGAATTTGTTGAGGTTTAGAATTTAGAACAGTGTCGTGTTTGGTTAGTGGAAAGAAATTAACTGAGGACAAGGAGGCTGTTCCCAAGACGATATTATCACTGTATATATTTTTGTGTGAGCCGAGGGAAGTTAGGGCTTCCCAAATTTTTCACATTCAAGATGCGTTCAAAAAGTATCGAGACTGAAACTGTATTTATCAAGACAGAAATGAACAATGAAGGAAACCTTGTTTTAGTTATTTTATTTCATTTATTTATTCATCTATTTTTCAAAATAGCCGTCTTGACATTGGGAAGTGGCGCTAGCGATTTTCTTAATGATCTCAACATGTCATTAAAGTAGAATTACAGAATTAAAATAGAATAGAACATGTGATGATATGGTTCTTAGTGAAGAAATGAGGATGGATAAATCAAGGGGATGAATGGTGAAAATATATTAGCCAGGATATAATGAAGGGGAGTCTCCGTGGGAAAGTTATAAATCCCCTTATCCCCCAGCTATGGGATAAATAATGTGACGGATGTTCTACAAGGATAGCCTTGTCATTGAAGAACCCCCCAAGGTCGATATGAAACCAGAATATAGTAGCCATTTGTTTTAATTCAATCTTATTCTTACGCAGGTGAGAAATGGTGACAGCTTGATCAGTGAGCCAGAATATACTAATCTCACAAAGGTTTTCAGTTGTAGTTGACGTTGGTAGTCGTTTCCGAATGTGGTTCGGTAAATGACAAAATATAAACATGTCAACACAATTGTTTAATTCACATGAACATTTAATTATAGAAGAAAAACTCAAATACAATGGACAGCATATATGTCGTTTGTAAGAATTAAAAGTATTTAGTGAAAAAAGGAAATGAGAAATTATATGTGGAATTCTTTTATGGCTTAATCCACCCTACGAGGTGATTTGAGTTGTGGTTTCACTCATCCTAACGGGTAAAAGAATGTATTTACCAAACCCCTCCGCTATGGGAAGGATATGACACAAGGTGAATTCTTAAGCAGTCTAGAAGGAAGGAATGATAGAAATAAAGAAAAATTAATTGAAACCAGCACCCCTGCCCCCATCCTAGACTGGTGGTCTAACTAATGCTAAAGAACCCAGTCTACACTAGTATTTACTCATAACTGGAAAGATAACAGATGGATTCATGACTTTCTCGATGATATCGGCGCACCTGGACAAAAGTAATTGTGGAGCAGTGGACTATATTACTAATATATCTTATGGAGATACATAGGTGAAGACTTCCAGTTTTCGACATTGGGGTGGGAAGATTTTGTCCAAGGGATTCAGAAATCTGAATCTTTAATATATCTATGTCGTGTAAGTTAATCACGTAAATTGAAAGACTGAAATTTGGTAAACTCGTGTTCTATCGACTGTAAATCTGCTTTCTAATCAGTAATATTTGTACATGGGCCAGGTAAGGAATTTAACTAATCAATATATCAATTTTATTCCCCTATGTCAATTCTCATGGCTGAATATTATCAATTGTTTGCCAAACTGAAAAACAACAAGAAAACTGTCCGGTAGCAATTCTATTGGAAACCATGGAAATATTCCAGAGATATTGATACATAGATGTTTGGTATAAGGTTATCATAGTGCCATATCAAGTATTTTCTCCAATGTAGATCTCAGAGGAATTGGAGTTACTTGGTGGTGGCTATCTTTTATCTAAATAACATGCGACAGATTTTAAGTGTCATGGCACCAATTGCAAGGATAAATCCTTAAACCTTTAAAAATAACACCCTTTTACTTCGTTTTTTAGATTTAGGATTATAATTATACAAACTGGTCGACAGACCATCAAAATCAAATCACTTTTAATTTGATAAGTTATTTTATACATTGAGCAACTTATTGGAAAATTTAATTCAAGATATTATTCTAGCAAGTTTAGAGGTTTCTATTGAGAACTAGTTTTGGTCCTTGTTTCCAATCAGAGTTCTCTCCCCTGAGTTACGAGAATATGTGTAAATCTTTAACCAGAAAATAGCTAATTTCGTTATCTATAAATATAGAAAAATGAGAAAAGTGAGAAAGTGAGAAAATAATTCGATCTAGAACTGTTCTCATTACAGGTCAACTAGAAATTCCGTAATCTTTAACCTCTAAATTAGCCCAAGAAATGAATTTACTGCCTCGAATAACTGAACAATCTACTCAGAAAAACTAGATCAGGTTGTCAAGAGTAACATTAATTATTTACTAAGCTTTGCATAATCTGACAGACAGGCTTCAGATTGCTTACCTCTTGTTAGGGATCTCACTTCTAAGGACTCAGCAAGCTCATCGCAGCTTAGTTTCAGTATCACGGGTAACTTCTCAGGAAGTTCTCGGGACAACCAAAAAGAATTAATTTTCATCTTACAGTATGATATTTTAATTATTACAACATTTGATATGTATACTTTAATAACTATTGCAAAAATGTTTAATAGGTAAAAAGTATAATAATCTCTCTCTCTCTCTCTCTCTCTCTCTCTCTCTCTCTCTCTCTCTCTCTCTCTCTCTCTCTCTCTCTCTCTCTCTCTCTCTCTCTCATTACATTGAGACAGATTAGTGTTATCGCTTCCTCTCGCTCTCACCCCACCTCTCTCTTGTACCTCCGTGTGTCACATTTTAACGCTCCCATCTTCTACTTAACACACTCAATCCAAATAAAAATACGTTTCAGACACAGTTTTTATTTTTTAAGTTTCATTTATTGTCTTTTAATTAACGACTAAATATAAAAAAAAGAAAAAAAGCTGGTCATATTGATTTCCCCAACCATCCCCTCTACCTAGTAACCAAACTTCAACCACTCCACAAACTAAGTATGCCGGAAATTGACGCGTGTATGAATGTGGATGGATTGTTTTTGTTTCGTTTTTGTCCCCCACTTTCCAACTGAAGGAAAAGAGATTGCCTTGTCTCTTGGAAAGAAATCAATAAGACCATCTTTGAATATTTTTTAAATGCACAAAAGTTCATAAATAAAAAGAGGGACACGGGCCGAAACTTATCTGGATTGCGAATATAAGTACTTATATTTCAAGATAATCTTTTAAAAGATTAACACAGCCCTTTTTCAAGAGGACTATTCTAAATAAGTACCAACGATTTGAGAAGTGTGGAATGGGTGTGTGGAACACCATTTAAGTTTCATGGTTCCTGGTTATTACATTCTCGAATCGAGAGAACTTTTCAGCACGTCTCGTAGAGGAATAAATGAATATAAGAAGAGACAGATAAATATTTTCAAATTAACTAATTCCATCATGTCTAATGTGTTGACTTACCATTAATAACAACAACAACAAAATCAAAGGTCAGATATGTCGAACAATTAGACAGAACTGCGAAGAAAAGTAGGTAGCACAAAGTTGACTGTTTGGGGGCTTAAATGAAACCGTGTACCTTTTATAGGGTTGGGGAGAGGGGTTATATAGGAGATCAATTCTTTCCTTCATCGACAAAGAAAAAACACTTGGTGTATTCTATTTCTACCAATATGAAGATAATATCTAAAATAAAAAAAGTGTTTTGTTTTATCTTGTTTTTTTGTAACATGGTCTTTCGTCACCGAGATCGAGTGAAAATATGTCGTTGTAAATCTTTGAGACCACCTCCCACACACAATGGTACATTGATTTTCATATAGGTCAATGGAGTGGCCTATTATCGGTATCAACCGATCAGCGAGGGAGTATATCCTCTTTTCGTAGCGCTAGACCAGGGAGATTGTTTTGTTTTTTGTGTTTTTTTTTTTCTGACTAACTCCCCACTTTACTGCACATATCAGATTAGCCATGCTGTGCTATTCATGCATTGAGTTAGCGATGGTCGGTATCGAACACGGAACCTTGCGATAATTCGATCAAATTTGCCGCATTTGTTAAAGCTTTAAATGGGCAATTAAATTTTAAAATATTCTAATTCTTTTCTGACGTGTACAAGTAATGCTTTCTTTGACACAAAATTTAACATAATTACCGGTTTTCTTTTCTTCTTTTCTTTTTAATTTATGTGAAAAGAATATACTTGGTCTATAAATTTGAATACATGACAGCAAACGGTCTCTGCTGAATAGCGACTAAGTCGCATAAAATAAGATATCAACCCACAAATTATAAATCAAGTTTTTGCCATAATATTAGTTGTTGCACCTATGCATATTTAATTGCAATTCATAATAAAATTCTTGTTCCTTCTTTCACACTCAGAGAGAGAGAGAGAGAAGGGGGGAGAGAATCCTCGTTCCTTCTCTCTCTTATACACATACTTACTTAGTCTTCAGGAGATAGCTTCTAAACCGGTGAGTGAGGTAAAATAAATTGCGTGGCCCCAGGCAGCACCTACCCCCTACAAGGGGCAGCGCTGGGATTATTGTCCGTTGCCCGATGCGCCTCAAGAGGGGAATACCGACGAGATCACGGAAACTTTGCACTTGCCATCACGAGCTTCAGGTTTTTCCAGGTTAAAAAGATTGTGTGTTAATTGGGTTTGGTGGGAGATCAGGAAAATAATACATACATACATACATACATACAGAGAGAGAGAGAGAGAGAGAGAGAGAGAGAGAGAGAGAGAGAGAGAGAGAGAGAGAGAGAATAACGATATACTATAATACTCTCTGCATTACTTTGTGTTCTTTCTTTTTCCTTCCAAGAGAAGATATTGAACGAACATTACTTAAACTCTACTCTTTCTTCTTCTTTGCTGTAAATTTCAGTCGACTGATTTTCCTTCCTTCTCAACATCCTCAAACAATTGATGTCGCCAAATTAGATTCACAAACAAGCAGACATTTATAACGGGAACTATGCAACTAAACTTTTTATTTTTCTGAGTTCAGCCAACTTCTTGATCACACACACACACACACACACACACACACACACAGACACACACACACACACACACACACACACACACACACACTAAATTATATTCATGTCTGACTTTAACAAATCCAATTTGTTGATCTTTTTTATTTACTTTTTATAAAAATCATTCTGAGTTTGATCTTAAATTCCTTTTATGATCTGTGTAAAAAAAATTTAATTAGCATTTTCGCTTTCAATGCTATGAAGTAAACAAGCTGAAATATTACCAGTCATTTTAATTTGTTTTGAGTGTTTCTCTACTCAGAATAAACAGACTTTAAATTAACTCCGTCCCCAAACATCTCATTATATCTTCTATGAAGATCTATGTATGTATATATATATATATATATATATATATATATATATGACCAAAAGTCATAACTCAGTTACCCCAATAACAATGAACTCACAATTATATTGATAGTTATTCATCTATTTTAACTTAGTATTACAAAAATCTACAATGGTGGCTAAACTTTGAGGTGAAGATAACAAACTTGATAAACGAAAAGATAACAAAATCTAAAAAATTAATATTCTTCATCCAAATCTTCTTTTGCATGCTTCACTTCTTAAGGATGGCGGAGTGGCAAACATGCTGGGAATGGTATGAACACCTTAATTCCCCCAGCTATGAGTTAAATAGTACATTAAATAATCCACGAAGGTTGATATACGCAATAAGTATAAATATATGCAATAAATATGCAATGTGGGCGTGTCATGGTGGAGGCTGTGTTGGCTCGTCCAATAAACCCCATTTCGTGGCATCTCACAAGGCAATGAGGTGATTACTTGAAAATATAGAGATTTTCCAAGGGTTTATTTGTTAATCTGTATATCAAACTCATATAGTTTCAAAATCTTTTCAAATCTGCACGCAGTTTGATTTCAAATATTCATATCAAATAATATCTATCAAATAATATATATATATATATATATATATATATATATATATATATATATATATATATATATATATATATATATATATATATGAAAAATGAATGGAAGTGAATCCGACAGTGTGAAATAAATATTTAGAAAAAACATCATGTGTTTGTTTTTTCTAAATACATATATATATATATATATATATATATATATATATATATATATATATATATATATATATATATAAAGGAAAAGTTGACTTACCGGTGAATTTGGTTACGATGGTTAGTAAGTGGAATGCAATGACCACACACGTGAAATCGACTGCTATTAATCGGTGTCTCGATAAATTCAGTGGATTTAACCCTGAAGATCCTTATGGTGAAACTCGAGTAGTTATCTCTTGTACCCATTTTATAATATATATATATATGAATATATATATATATATATCATTCTACTTGCATCGGTTCCGGCTAGATCACCGACGTTAAGCAGGGATTTCCCTGTTCAATACTTAATTGGAGGAACACTTAAGCAACATGTGTCCTTTGACCTAGAATGAATGAATTCGGCATTAAATGACTCGGGAAATTCTTTTTGCAAGTCAGTAAAGAATAAGCATCCGGCAAAACTCGAACTAGCATTCTTTTACACCGCTGGTCTGTCTTAGCCGAACAGTTGCTTTACTGATTAGGCCAGGAGATCACCGGCTGTAATCATTCAAACGTTTATCTGTTTATCAGTCTATTGGACTGTTCATGTGCAGTAACGTTTCTTCTCGTCTTTCTAGATTTAAACCAACTGTTTTCCTCTCCACCCACTCCCAGCATTCTTATTCGCTTTAGTAAACAAATAAAAACCCAGTGAAAGTATTCCTTGGATAAAAAGAAAGAATGGTTAATATAAGTGTAGAATATTATTTAATATACACTCTGATCTATCAGGTGATCTATGTATCACATGTCTATGTTAAGCGCCTACGTGACAGTGCTTGTTTATTGAGAGGAAAAAACCGCGACGGAAATGGACCATTGCTTCCTGTTTAATATAGACAACATTTGCCACTGACTTCAAAACAACATCTATATGCACGATTCACATCAAAGGCGATCCTCACAACACAATGACCTTCTGTGTCTTGCTGACTTTTTGTCTGTTTATTCAAAAAGGAAGACCTGATTGCCTAAACAACTGCAACTAGGGATGCAAACCAAAAGTGAAACATCTCATTTTACGCCCCCCCCCTGACAGGTTACATGAATCAGCTGACGTGAGATCTCATCCGTATATGTTCAGCAAAAGGCTCACATCTTTAAGTTTATCGAATTTCTTTTTGAATGAATAAATACTTATACCATTGGAGTGTTGTAGATTTCACAAATTTCCATTCATAAATTATTAGCTGAAGCATACGTCTACGCCGGGCTAGAGGTCAAAACTTGTGTTAACTCAGTCTGTTGAGTATCTGTATTGAAATCTCAAAGTTCCGGGTTCGATACTGACCCTCTCCAACTCAGCGCCTGAGTAGTACGGCTCGGAATTGTGCAGTGAAGTAGGAAGCTGATGATAGGTATGGTAGTCCACCTCAGACGCAAAAATAATCTTCCTGATCTAGCGCTAGCGAAAAGGGCAAAACTCCCTTGCTGTACAACTATACAACTGTACAATATGCCACTCCACTGATTTTACTTTTTACGACAGAAAACGATTTGCTCGTTTTAAGTGTCAGAATAAAATAATTCTAAAGTTTTGGATTGATAGTTTTGGGAAAACTAATACTTTATATTATCTTATGAAGTTTGTATTCTTTGTTGAGATTTTTTTGATTAAATTGAATTTATTGAGACTTATCGATTTAAACATGTTTATCTTTTGTGAGGATTTTTAGTTCGAGATAAACAATTATGGTATGCAATTATTTTAAATCTAAATTGAAAAAAAAGGTATCTATAAACTTATTTTGTAATGTTTAATAGATCTTCAAAAACATAAACCAAGACATCAAAAATATAGAGGACATTTTTTTAAATAGATGCTGTTTTTGTTGGTTTTTTTTATTTTTATTTTACACGATATTTTATAACATGCCAAAACATTGTCAACTTGGAGAAAATTGCGATAATCATCATTCAAAAAAAAACAAAAAAACTCCTAAACAAAAAGTCGGGTAATTTCTAAATTTAGGCATGATGACAAGTTATGGCTACGCTACTTACAACTACACCATGACCATTATTAATTGATTGGTTTTAAAGACACATCAAACCATCAAGGATTAATTTATGCCTAGAGTATAGGATATTCCGTTCATTGTACATTTATATTTACATTTTTTGTTGTTGTTTCTTGAGACTTTTTGCACGAAGTTATATGATATTAATTATTCCAATCAAATACAAATAATTGCACACAATTGAACGGTCTTACACACCAGTGTAAGGAATCTAGCGAATCTAGCAAGTGATGATATACGGTAAAAGAGTCCGGTTTTGTTCAGTCGGTAGAGTATCCGCCTAGGGCCACTTGGTTCCGGGTTCGGGTTTACCGCATAAGTAACAGAACTTAGATCTGTGTAGTAAATTGGGGATCTGGTGGTAGGCGTGGCGCACAGAAACAATTTTCTGATCTAGTGGTAGTGAAGAGGAGATAGATCCCCTTGCTGTCTGGCTGATACCACTCCGGTGACCAGAGTTCAAATCCTGAAAAAGGCTCATTGCGTTTTACTTCGCGCTAATGTCCTTGAGAAAGATATCTGGGTAGGTAGGGCAGTTATTTAGCCTTGGTTAGGCAACTAATCTAGATGGAAAATTCTGAATTCAAACCAGCTATGTCCTGCTTAAAAACTGACCTTGTGTCATATCCTGCTCGTGATGGAGGTATTGAATAAATACGTATGCATAATTTACCCAACCTACGAACACGAGTAGGGTGTGAAACCAGGTCACTTTCTTAAGTGGGGTTCAACAGGTTTCAATTCAGTTTTCCTTCTCCTAGAATGGCTACCTAACCAAGATTAAAGAGCCCAATTTGCTCTACTATCTATTCATAGCTGGAGGGAGAATAGCTTCCCAAGAGGGTTAGCGTTATGTAAAATGTAATGAGGATTTGAACTCGTCTTACCGTGTCCATTTCCTATGACGATAACCATTACACCACATGCCTGAGTAAATACGTATATGATCTGTGGAGTTGGCACTAGACGAACTACGTCAGTTAACCAGTTGTGGATAGCTCAGCACTTTAACTGTATTCACCTCGCCATTCTGAGCCATCTGGCTATAACGGGCAGATTAGAAATTGTGTAAGCATTCACTGACAGACAAAAATGTTGAGGAGTGCAAACAATAGCGGCTGGACATCACAGGTGATGACAAGAAGTGACTGTACACGAAGCTGAATAAACACAAGTACTTTGCCGTCGTCATACCAAAGCCAGAACTGCATTAGGCTCGAATTAGCTCAGTTGGTAAAGCATCCGACTTGAGAACCACAAGGTTCTGGGTTCGATACCGACCCTCGATAACTCAGTGCATAACTTGGATATGTGCGGTAAAGTGGGGGGTTGATGGTAGGTGTAGTGATCTACCCCAGGCCCAAAAACAATTTGCCTGCTCGCGCAACAACAAAAAAAGATTCCCTCGATGTCCGGGTGATACCCACAATAGACTACTACGCCGACTTCACTTTTACTTACATGGTATTAGCAGCAAGGATCTCTGATCTGGTTTGATTCGGCATTAAAAGACCCGTAAAGGGTTGATATGCCATAAAACAAAACAACAATGTTCCTGGTAGATATCAAATAGAACGAGAGTAGTACTATTGTTGGATCGTAAAAATAAGGATGTTATTATTTTAAAAGTATACTGATACGTACATAATATAAGAGAAATATATTTTAAAATAACGCTCCAATTGATTGGTGCATACAGCTTTGCCAACGATTGGCTTGTCAGTCTCTCTGAAGAGACAGAGTTATACCAATAAACAAACTCGTACGGAATTGATGGAACAAAAGACGAGAGCAATCGAATGCCCTGAGCTCATGAGTAAAACCTAATTTCTTATAACAGAAAGAAAAGTCGTCACTACCTACCTACACTCGTTCCCTAGATATGGCATACGTCACGCTAAAGAGAAATTAAATAAACACCACTAAATTGAGCTTAATTCCCCACACGAATACTTTTATATGCAATTTAGCGAGCAAAACACGTGACGAAATCAATTCTTAGAACGTCAGCTTTCGTAGCTAACTGCTATCCTCCAGGATTTTTCGCTTTTCGGTGAAATTCTACATTAGTAATGGAATTATAACTCACAACTGTTTTACTAAATTTTACAAAACTTAACTTAAACAGCAAACATCTGTAACCACAAGTTTTGACGGCCAGATATTGGTACAGTTGAAATGCAGTGATAGTCTAAATATATCAACATTTTAAATTCTCGAAGTTGACTATCATTCAAATTCTAAAATTCTTTCCGAGTATTTTAGTCGTTTAGGTTCTGTATGGTGTTACTTCTGACTGGACAAGTAAGGGCGAACTCATAAGTGACGTTCTCCTGTAGACACCTATACATGGACATACAATTGTTGGCTGATCAACAAAAACTTATTTTGAACAGCTCTGTGCAGACACTGGATGCCGCACCCAGGAGCACTTGTGAGAGTCAGAGGAATCCGTGCTATCAGCATGACTTGAGGTTTGGAGAGAAAATTTTGTATCGCAGCAAGGAAGAAACCTATTCCTCTAGAAGAAAAAATGTGTGGCTCATCCAGTTTTAAATCGGTAAAATATTTTCTGGGTTTTTAATTAATCTGTTGATCTATTTTGTGCGTACACACACACACACACACACACACATTATATATATATATATATATATATATATATATATATATATATATATATATATATATATAAAATTATGCGTACGGGAGAGTTGGAGGCTGAAGGAATTTACTAAAATTTCTAAGTTTTCGTAGATCTTAATTTTCGGATGTGGGGTCGAAAATTAAAATCTACAATAGCCTTTACAACAACTTCACTCTCAACAACAAAAAAGTTGTTTAATCAACAGTTACGCGTGAAGCAAATAAATCCTAATTTTAGTCGGTTGAACTTTCTTTAATATTTTCTTTCATCCTCTAGTGTAAATAAAAAAAAAAGACATTACTGGTATGGTGTTAATATTTAACATTGCAAAATGTACGACTTCATATATGTTTCTTGTGAAAAATAATACGGCGTCTTCATTTTAATTGCAATATCTATAACGTGATGTTTAAAGTGAAATTTTAAAACAGAATTATTTGCCCGATGGAGGGGGCTGCACATCCCACCTCGTACGCACACGTATATATCAAATCACAGATTCAGTCAGTATACTATAATTGAGAAATTCCCTCTAAAATACCCTGTGGATTGTTAACTTTTGGCAGTGTAGTCTTTTCCTCGAGCCTTTTAAATTAAGAGAACCAACTTCCAATCCCAAGGGCACTTTTTCATAGTATATCATTAATAGTGAGTTCGATTCTCTCTGAGTGCTCTATACTTTGGCCTTGTATTAAGCTTAGAAAATGACAACTTTCAATTCAGTTCTTTTCCCAAAACACTTTACCCCAAAATTTCAACTTCCTAGTATCCCCAGCCTGGACTTTTGAATTTTTTTTAGCTACCAACAGGTTTGGTGTAATAATTAATTTGTCACCGATTAAAGTAAATATTGAATGATAAGCTTCCGGGTTCGATACCGGCTTTCGACAACTCGGTGCAGAGTAGCACAGATTGAAACTGTGTGGTAAAGTGAAACGTTTCATCTCAGACCCAAAACAATTTCCTTGGTCTCACTCTCTTGAAAAGGGGATACACACTCTCGCTGTCCGGACAAAACCAACAATAAGCTACTGCGTGATTTTACTTTGCTTTACTATAGTTATAATTTTTTATTCACAAAAAACGCTTTTTTAATTTTTAGAATAGCGTGTAGATTTCCTGGTTAAAAAAAAATTGGATATAAAGTGGACAATAAATACCATAGTGTTCAATATTTTGTATTAAAAAGAAAAAGGAAGCCAAAAAGGAAGTGCCCTGGGTTGATCCGATGACAGTAAACGGTTGAACATGTGGAATGCGAGGGGGAGGAGGACCACGTGCCGGTAAAAATGTAAACAAATAAAGTGCATGCTTATATTGAAAGCACGCACAGGAAGTGGAACGAAAAGTGTCAAAAAGAACACACATACATAGAACCACGTGATCGGGGTCACTGTTCACATGGCAATCAAGAAACATGCACAACCCAATGAGTACGCAAATTGGCACGTGTGTACTTTCTCACTCGCGCAAGGGCACGGGAGTCAACACGCAAAAGGTTTACATACACATACGCACACACAATCATAACGACGGAGATAACAGAGTTCTCTTATAAAGACAGATCTATATACAGTGTGTTCGGAGAAATTTGACAGTTTCATAAGGAAAAAGAAAAAGTGCTTGGTAACTACAAAATTTAATGGATTGTACAGAAATTCAACAGACCCGTAAATGACACTACTGTCAACAAGTTTCACTCAAAATAACCACCATTAGCGTCGATCATAGCCTCAATCTTGCTCCGGAACCTGGAACAAGCTGATGTTACAGTTTCCCCGGAAAAGGGTCTCAAAAACTAACTTAATTCTGTCGATTAACTGGGCTTTTGTAGTACTGGCACGGCGATTCGTGTCTTTCTCAACAGCGCCATAATAATCCATGGGGTTAAGATTTGGGGAGTTCCGAGACCAAAAATTGGGACTAGTGTAGTCGTAAAAATTCGCCGAAAACCATTTTTTACTTTTCCCAGATGTGTGGCAGGGGGTCGAATCCTGGTGCCATATATATGGCTTACTATTGGCTACCCTTGTTATCCAGGGTTTGACTACAGTGTTTAGCAACTCCACGTAGGCATCTGAATTCAACCTGATACCCGCTCTGAAAAAATGCGGAGGCATCACATCACCCTCAGATCCGAAAACCATCACAGTTTGGGGAAATATAGTTTGCATGACATGGTGAGTGTCCTTTGAGTGTTATGCTTTTGATCTTGGCAAAAGTCTTTCTCATCGGAAAAGAACTAGATTGTTTGTGGTTCAGCAGGATGTTTCACTTTGCTCAGAAGTTTCTTCGCCTTTGTCAGACAATTTTCACGGGCTTTTTCTGGAAGCAGTTGACCTCTGCGACGATTGTATGAGTAGTAGCGTTGGTCTGCATTGAGTGCAAGCTTCATGGTAGAGGCTGAAACATTCAATTCGCGTGACAAAGCCCGAATCCCAATGCCAGGGTCCTCCAACACTCTCTTCTGCAGATTTTTGAGGAATTCTGCTGTACGAACACAACCAGATCGTCTGTTATGTTGCTTTCCTCTAGCCGCAGTCTCGTAGTTTCCATTGCAATTCTCTAGTTCAAACCTGATTGTTTTATAGTGTTCAGGGAGCATTGGGCAGCAACCATAATCTCCTTATTTTGATGGCCGGCGCAGATCATCATGATGCAAGTTATTCTCTTCCATGATTCCAGTCATCCATTCTATCTGTCATCACGTATATGAATGAAGAAGTGTCCAAGCTTTTAAATGATGCATAGTGTGCGTCAATACCTCCAACCTACGGAGAAAAATAACCAAATATAAGTAAAATTTATCCCAAACACTCTCTATCATATATATATATATATATATATATATATATATATATATATATATAGATAGATAGATAGATAGATAGATAGATAAAAGAAAAACATAATAGTGAGTTTCACCAAGTGTCTATGCTTGTGGCTTGTGCTAAATCAACTCTGCACCCAGTAAGTTACTGACACCTCGGTCTGGTGTAATAGTCAGAAAGTTGGTCCGTCTCGTAAACCAATTTCTTATTGAGTAAACGAGTTCAACATTTATGGGGGCCTATGTTCTCATGACAACCCACCTGCTCTCGCTACATGATAATGCGACATTCCGTTGTTATGGTAACTCAAACAAAAATAGCACATGGGAAGAAGAAGAAAGCGAACAGATAAGTTGAAAAGAAATGGGGATTTGAAAAGGCACACAAAGTGATGCAGAGAAGGAAAAAAGACTGAAGTATAAAAAGTTTATATATATATATATATATATATATATATATATATATATATATATATATATATATATATATATATATATATATACGCGCGTGTGTGTGTGTGTGTGTGAGAGAGAGGGGGGGAAAAACGAATAAAGAAAATGAGTGACATAAGGGCAGATTAAGTGCTAATCCATACTTTATACCTCAATTTACAACAGGAATAATCTCTTATAACAAAAAATAAATAAATAATAGATAAATAAAGTAATTTAAAAAAACTAAGATCGTAAAGCTGAAAAATTCATATTCGGACATCCTACGCATAATTATCAATTTCTATTTGAAAATAATAAAAAGACATTCCAAAATATGAAAAATTTCAACGACACCACTGATTGAAAATGATTATTTACCTCAAAACGCTTTTCATTGCTATGACATTGTGCACTGGACTTTTTCATATTTATGTAAGTTGACTGATGAAAGGTTATTTGAAATTTTAAAATAATATATAATGAGCTAATAGTTAATTATGTATTTTTTTTAAATTCCATGTATATTTTATATTGTATAATATTGATTGTGCTATTACTCTTGTCCCCCATTGTGTTTATATCATACTTAATTTTTTGAGAGGGAATATATATATATATATATATATATATATATATATATATATATATTATATATATGTGTGTGTGTGTGTGTGTGTGTGTGTGTGTGTGTAGATAGACAAAAAAGTTTAACTTGAATCTACACAATAAGTGTAGCAAATAAATGTAAATAAATAATTACTTTGAATTTAGAAAATTATCAACAGCCATTATACATTTACACTAACTTCTAATCATAAGTTTGAGTATATAACTCGTGTATAAGTCGAACCTCGAAGACCAAAGTTTTAGAGAAAAAAATTGGTGTCGACCTATGAATAAGTAATAGTTTGGTAACATCTCTTGACTTCAGAATTTAATCCCATAAATTTATGATTTCGTGACTATAGTCAAAGGTTGGCCTATACACGAGATCGTCTTGTATACCAGTATATGCGGTATCTACGTTCGAGGGATTTACGCGACTTAGTTTAGTATTGCACGAGACTCGCTATATGCATTAGCGTTCAGGCAAGCGTAAAAATTTTACGCGAAAAAAAAGACAAGGTTTCAGTGAATAAACAGAAGTCGAACTAACTGTTTTCATTTGAACATTTCTACCATTTATGTGTACACAACGAGTATTTGGAGTGGAAGGTTAGGGGAGATTAAGAAGTTTTAAAAAAAGAAAAAACACACACACAAACATTGTCTGCTCCGGCTACTACTAGTGTTAGTTCGCGTGAGAGAAGAAGCGCTGATGATCGGATAGACACGCTTCCACTACATTTGGTACTGAATCACAAGGTGAAGTCCGAATCAGTTTCTTTTTATTCTTTCCTTGATTTTTTTCATTCTATACAGTTTATATTTATTTCATTTGAAATGTGTTCATTAATTTGATATTTTCTGGTACTATTTCTGTTTTTTGTCCTTAATATTTTCGAAATTGTTTTCATTCTTATCTTTATATATATTTTTTCAATTTCATTCTTTTTCCTGTATTTCATTCCATCTCTTTCGACTATATTCTACGCATTGGATCTTTCGTGCCTTCCTTTTTATTCCTTATTCTGCATCCTTACACTACACACATAAACTAAAAAAAGAAATAAAAGATTCGAATAATTTATTTGCCACATTTTTATCGGAAAATAGTTTTTCTTTCTCGTATATAAAATTTTCAAACAAAATGAAAGTAATTTCCAAGGAGATCTAATCCTTGGAAATTACTTTCACTTTGGTTCGGATTTTTTTTTTTTTTTTTTTTTTTTTTGAGAAAATTAACTTTACAAATAAAGCTGTGTCAACTGGTCATAAAGTGAAAGTTCTTTTACAATGTAAATATAATGTAAACTAGACCCTGACTTTATATCTATGTATCTATTTAACTGAACTCTCATTTTAGAATCACCTTTAAAAGTTTTTTGGGGGTGGGGGTAATTTTTTTAGCAAACGAAAAACAAAAGCAGTTCAAAGAAATTTTTTTTTTAAAAATGACAAATTCAGTAAAATATTTTATCAAAACTATTTAAAATTTTCTATTTATTTTTTTTATATATATCTGTGAAACTTGATGTTCTTAATTCCCAAAACTGGTTTCATTTTTCGCTTTTCTTACAATTATTTGTTATTTACTTGTTATGTTATTACATGCTCATTTGTTTACAATTATCCTTATGAAGAATCATTGGTCATTTTGTTTTACGCCACATCAAACCTTTTCTGACCATTTAATGCAAGATTTCGTCCTTTTGATAAACAAAAGATTCGGGTTACTTACAGTACCTGCTGTTTCTTAAGTGGTCACCCAATATTTTGGATATTCACGTTTCGAATTTTGACCTTTCTCATTCATTACTTTAACTTTTCTTATTTATTACTTTAACATCTTTCAATTCACCCCCACTCCAAATTTGGTCAAGTTTTTTTTTTACTAGTGAAAAGGGTGTATACACACACACACACACACACATATATATATATATATAATGACCGGTTCTGGGTTCGATACCGGCCCTCACAAACTCAGCGCCTGAGTGGCAGGGCTGGGATCTGTTCGGTAAAGTGGGGAACTGATGGTAGGCGTGGCGCTCCACTTCAGATGCATAAACCATCGCCTTGATAATTCTAATTCTTTACATTCTTTCATTTTATTAGAAATAAAAAATGTCGTCAACTGTATTCAGCGTCCCAGGAAATCTCTGACAGGTTTCAACTCTTCCCTGTTCGAAATTAAATAGATTACGACGTTGTTTTGTTTTCCTCTCCCCACTCCCGAAAATCAATTAACCCCTCCACACATCCCAGTAAATGTGATGTGAATTAATGTTTGTGTGCTAATTCTTATAACATAGACAATTTTTACTTGCCCCCTCCCATTTGTACCCACGTCCGTTGGACTCAATGGATGCACCGCCACCACACACACACACACACGTACTCGGAAGACTTCGACGACCCGCTTGCTACACGGTTAAAATGAATTCTACTATTTTCCTATGATAGTTATTTTCTGGTATTTGCATAGTCTGGTCCACAGGCCTCTGATTGCTTTCAAATATCTGTTGTTCCTAAGTGGACACCCATCTCAGAACTGAACAAGCCCATCATTGCTTAACTTCATTGAACAAGGAGTGGTGACTTCAGCGTGAAGTAACCATAAAGTCACTTATTTATAATAGTTACATCTAGTATATTAAATTTATATGCAAATGTAATATCTACTATGGGACGGGGACAGTATTTATGACCAAAGTTTTTTAAAAATATCCTCGTCACTTGAAATCGCATTTAGTTATTTACAAAACTTAGTTTTGCACAAAGTTAAAAGTAAGAGCACCTAGCGAGAATCTAGTTTACTAGTTGGTTAATCTGGCTCGTTAAACATTACATCTCATGAAGCGCCTTACTTAAATCAAAATTATTTGTTTACTAAGAACTAATGACCAGAGGCAGCATTTGGCCCGGCCAAGCCCCACTCTCCTTTCAAACTGCTCATTTTTGCAATCCGGGTTTAATATGATTTTTGTATTAGTTGGGTATATAAATGTACTGTACAACTTGAGTCTTTCATACGAAAGTAAGAACTAAGTATCCCCCTCAAAATTGTAGTCCTCTTTGCCTTGTTCATATGTGATAGCAGATTTCTTTTTTTTTTTTCGAGCAAGAAAAAAAAGTTTGCATTGATTTTCAACTATCTTAAATTTTCCGTTTTAACTAGTTTGGATTATTTATTATATTGCAATCCAGTCGACAGGACAGTCTTACGAAAGACAATTATGCGTTCAATTTCCAGTTAGGTTTTATTTAGCAATGAAATATCTTTAAGCTAATGAATGATTCGTATTGTCTTTGGTAAACAGAATGCTGACTTTAGACAAGTTATTTGCTAGGCTTCGTTTAGTCTGACACACAGACCTCGAGTTACTTACACTACCTGGTTGTTTGTAAGTGGTTATCCATATGAGAACCAAGCAGACTCGTAGCTACTTTGGAGATTTGCAGGAAACAGATGCTTATAACGCGAATTAACTTGTAAATTCCTTTGAAAGAACAATGTTATGACTAAATGAATTCTTTTGATTTCGATATTGTTAAAGCATTATTTTTACTTTTTAAACTGAATACCAGACAATTTAAATTTGTTTTAAAATTTGGAGCTGAAGCATTGTCTTTCTCTCACTTGTTGGGAATAAGTATACGATGTTTATGTTTCTACAATGATTGAAATAATATGTATTCATTTGATAAGGCACAGAAATTGTTTTAAAGAAGTCCTTACACTTTTAATATAAACACGCAACAGCTCACGCATGCACACACACACACATTTGTATGGATATATGCAAGGGACTAACCTTTTTACATTTTTATTGATTGTGTGTAATTGTTGAAGGCTGTTGAAAAACGACGTGTCAAATGTGTTGAACTGCAGCATAAATGTGAAATAGTATATATGTCTTATGCCTCCAGATCATTTCCGGGACAAAAACTTTTCAGACTATACTCGTGCGCGCACGCACACACACACACACACACACACACACACACTTATCAATAATTTTGACTAGTATTATCCTTATAATAAAGAAGACAGCGGGCATTAAAAAGAATCAGTTCCTGGTAAGATTCGAATCCCTCCCTCAAAGTAGCCAACACTCCAGCTGCCATATCAACTCCGCTATATCAGCGTTGGTGGTATTATAGAAATACAAAATAATACCTACAACGCTCCACAACCCCCCTAGGTTCCAATTGGTCGGCGTCATACTTATTGTTTTACATACAAGTGGTATTAAGAGAAATGACATATGATGCCACCCAATATGAAATGTGGTAGGAGGTTTGGAGGTTTTATTAAGTCTTATGTGTTCTCGTAGCTGAGTTGGTATAGCCGCTGGTACGTAGAATCAGGAGCAGAAGGGATATGGGAGTTCGAATCTCACCGGGAGTTTATTATTTATTCTTGTTTCCGATGCGTCGAAAAAGTGATGACCTGAGTTGCGACGAGAATCAACTAGAACGATGAAAGATAATACTAATTAAAATTATCAATGACTGACAGCTTCATCTAAAGCAAAGGTTCTCAACATTTTTCAACCCATTAAACAGTTTTCCTCTTATTTATTTATCTATTCATGAATTTATTTTGTGGACCCCCATAGCCATTCCACAGAAGAAAAAAATTCTCATATTATTTACTAATTAAAAAATCGAGGTAACTTTTAATTTACGACACTATCAGATGTAAAGTTTTTTTTAACTTCTACTTGATTACCATGAAAATTCATAGCTGCATGAATATTTCTACTTTTTGTATTTTCATATGGCGTAGATTACTGTAGAAATTCAGTTCTCAGTTAACAATAGTTCTGAAGTAGAATTACTCTATGGGCCACTGAAATCTCTCTTACGTAGACCCCCAGGCCCCCCGGTTAGAGATAGATAAATGCAAAAAATGGCCATTCATTTTTATAACAAAATCTTAATCTACAACTTATATGGTTTGCAGTAATCTATGAATATGAAAGAAGATCGACAACCTGATACGTGTTAACTGAATTTTAAGCTGAACTATTTCATGTAACATTCACTCTATGTAATTTACAATATTTAATATTGAATTAACTGTATTATAAAGGAATGAGAAAAAATATGTAAAAAAACAAATTCATCATTAATCTAAGAATTTGTGTGAATCCGTCTTTTGATGAAGATATCTGTTCGTATGTGCTGCCCATATCCGTTTCTTAGTTGCGATTATAAAGATCTTGTCACAAAGTTTACAAGCAAGTCAAACTTAAGTTTAAGTATTGCTCTTCATTTGATTAATATATTTTCTGTGAAATGGGATATTTATATTAGCCAAACATAATAAAGTGAAGATAGCTAAACTCGTTCTTTCCTTTTTATACACACACACACACACACACACACACACACACACATATATACATACATATATATTATATATATATATATATATATATTTGTGTGTGTGTGTGTGTGTGTGTGTGTGTGTGTGTGTGTCGTCACTGAAATACTTCTGCATTTGTCACAGGTGTCAGGTGTTAGCTTTTGAACTCCGGTGATTTAAATGCTGATTTTGCTAGGTAGGGAAATCAGTGTAACATAATATTTCTGCCTCCATTTGATCTTCTGTCACAATAACCTATGTCAAGATTTTGTGTCTAATGGAAGTTTATATATATATATATCCGTTAAATTATCCGATTAGTTACATTTTGAAGCAAGATAGTTTTCTTCTGATTATAATTTAATCAGACATTCTCTGGGTGAGATTCTCTTTCCTCATAAGAAAGAAAAATAAAACAACAATAATTTCAAAGCTAAATATGTAGATTTTATCTTTCTAATTAGTATTTATCTACCTCACAACAAAGGTGGATTTGACATAACGTCAAGGTAAGCTTCACGAGTAAGTGTGTTCAGGCAAAAATTATCCGGTCCCGTCAGCATTTCCGTTTTTTGTTTGTTTGTTTTGTTTTTGTTTTTTTTATTGTTTTGTTTTTCGTATGCCTCATACATGAAAGAATGACTCTTTCAGTGAAGTGGAGATACAGTGTATGGGGAGTGGTTGAAGGTCCCCTGGAATGAGACTTTGAGATTTTTGTCCTTCAGGCCTTCAAGAGTAAGAATCTATTATTAACACAGTTTATCGATAATTGTTCTGTACATAGGATTTTAGAATTATGCTGGCGTTGTATACTATTCAAGATTAATGCGAAGTTCTTACAACGTACGGGAGAGTGGTGACAAATTGTATACTCTCATGCCTTGTCAGACATTTTCTTTTTCTTTTTTGTTTGTTGTTGCAGTATTTTCAATGTAAAATTGGGTAACAAATAATGTCTAATAATATCAGTTTTGGTTGTATAATTTTCTACTTGAAATGATAAAATGCTGGTATTTTTTTTATTTAAAGAAGAATTCATTTAATCTATAAAACATTGTTAGGGAGTTTTTATTTATTTTTGATATTGTAGTTTCAAAATTGAATTCATGTGTTTCTTCAGACATCAGGGATTGACCCTGACCGTACCCCTTTTTAGTGCAATGGGTTAGATATATACTGTGGATTGGGTTTTGAGATGAAGTCATAATAATGGCAACTAGCGATGAAACTTTGCTGCATTAGACACAGGCAATTGAGAATTTGGACTATAAAATCTAATATTTGCAGTTTCATGCTTCTACCATTAATTTATATAATCCTTAACTACCGTATATATTTGTGCATAGGTCGAATTTTGCAGATCTAATTTTTAATCTAAAAACTGGCGTCATCATGAGTAATAAGATATTTGTCTTGAATTGGTGCCTGTTTAGGAACGCAGAGGAATATACACTACAAAGTATGACATCACACAAAATTGTGTATAATATAGAAGGCTAATATACAATAAGAAATGTTTTAAGTATATTTACCCAACCTCTCCGTACGAGCAGAATGGGACACAAGATCAATTTCTTAAGCAAAGTTTAACAGGTTTGAATTCAGAATTTTCTCTTTCCTTTACTCTAACCAAGTCTGCCTTAACGATAGCTGGAGGTGAAAAAAATGGATACATAGCTTTCCCAAGTATATTAGTGCTTTCTATATTTTTAAGTATAAGATAATTTTATCCCAGAGGATGTACTTTTAGTGGGTTTATTTGATTTATTCGTTTATTTTTGAATGTTGGCTGTGAGTGTTTCATACTGGACACAATGCTGTGTGACATCATTCTTTGTTGTGTGTATTTCTTTATTTTCCTCAACAATATCAATCATAAATTTGTAAGGTTGAAATTCAATGGGAATGATTAGAAGCGAACTCTTTATGGTTGAAAAAAAAATGAATTCGACAAATTAAAGATTTTATGACAATAAATGAAGGGTCGACCTATACACGGGATATGCATTGCTTTCAATCTACATGTCTACAAGATTTCCCTTTTTGGACGAATCTCAACTCGTCTCCCAGTCACGTAATTGCAAACTTCTCTTTCCTCTTCTGTCGCTTCTACACCCACAGGCACACATGTCTGAATATGTACACAAATACCTTTATCTAATCGTACACAACTCTCCTCCTCACACTCACTCCATGCCGGTAGAAGAACATGTGTGTAACCAAATGCATCTAGGATATTCTTACCTATCTTTGTTCCTTTACAGAGAAATAAGTTATATCACGTGTTTTCAGAAAGCAGTAAAATCGATTTCAGCTTTACTTCCTTCATCATAGGCTCAGCACCACATCCCCCGCCCCGCTGCCACCAATTCTCAACTCTTTTTTTTTTGCCCTTTGGCTTCTCGTTTTACCTCATACACTCGCACAATTTCTTTGTCTTCTCTTCTATCTTTTCTTACATTTACCTATGTACTCGTGTATTGGTCGACCCTTAATTTATCGTCCTTAAATCATTATTTTATGGAATTAATTTTTGAAACTACAATATCGCTAGACCAACAAGATTATTTTTGCATCTGAGATAGAGCACGACACATACCATTAGCTCCCACTTTATACCTTATCATTTCTGTGTGGAATATTTAAACAAAGGGGATATTATTAGGTACTATTTGTGAATAAACTCTACAGCCAAACCTATGAATATGTAGCAGTCTCAAAATAAGTACCCCTATATAATATATGAATATATACATGCAATTTTATCCTCTTTTCTTACGGAGTTTCAATCCAGTAGAGTTTAGTAATGAGTATTTTTATTGCATGATATTCAGTGAGAAATAACGAAGTCCCAATAACTTTTGTTCAGAAGAAAATTAGCTCAAAGAAAAAAATTGTCAAGTGTGTACTTATTTATGGACAACACTGTACATATGGCTCCTAATCTATATTATTCGGTTTCTTTCCCGTTCTTATAAAAATGTACCCACGTCGATGCCAGATTTTGGCCTTATAATTAGGTCTTCAAAATTCGTGCTCTGTCGACGAGGCTTAGAATATGCTGACGGCATCTCTTGTAGAGGAGTAAGAACCCCCCAAAAGATAGGAGGGTGTTCTGGGTATGACATTAACCACATCTGATGCTCCAGTCCTGAGGAATGTGAGGTACCCTTTCATTGCCATTACACCCTGAGTGGTAATGTCTCTTAGGGTCACATCTATGGGTCAAATAGATCTGCTTTACCAGATTAAAAAAAACTCTTAAGAAATAACTACACAAAATGTAAATATAGATGTAAATATAGATGTATAATAAGTGCAATATACCTCTAGGTATAAAATAACCCTAAATGGGGTGATATGTCGTTAAAATCAATCTATCAAAATTCGACCTATACACGAATATATGTAGAAGACCGTAGTGTAATGGTTATCAGTGTAGGATATGGACAAGGCGAGACCAGTTCAAATCCTGGATGAGGCTGTTTGTATTTCACGTAGCGCTAATATTCTAGGGAAAGTTATGCATCCAACTATTCTCCTACAGGTAGGACAGACATAGCTTAGGCACCCAGTCGATGAGAATAAAAACACTGAATTAGAAACTGTTAAACCCCGCTTAAGAAATTGCCCTTGTGTCACATCCTGCTCGTGCGGGGGCGTTGGTTATTCTGTATTCACGAATATATACGGTGGTTTATTTCTTTCATTTTGCATTTATTTCTTTGTTTCTGTGTCAGCTTTTGGCTTTTTTTTTTTTTTTTTTTGCTTTTTTCTCTTTTTAACCCTTTCCTCGTGGCTTTTATTACTCAATAACATTTCTTTTCTTTTAATTACAACGTTCAGTCTCCTTCTAATTCTTTTACTTTGAAATAATTTTATCCATCTCAGTCAGTAGAGCATCCGCCTCGGATCGCAAGATTCTGTATTTGTTAAGGGTCTTCGTCAACTTAGCGCATGGGTAGTACAACTTGGGTAGTCTGATCTGATCTGTGCAGTAAAGTGGGGAGCTGAAGGTAGGTCCACTTCGCATTAACGAAAAGCAGATAGACTCCCTCGCTATATGGCTGACTTTATTATTTTTATTCTTGGCTACGTCCCGACCTTCTTTCATTCTTTCGTATTCTTTCTTTTGCATTTTACAGTTTCATCTTTTTTTCCTTCTAACGCTCTCTCTCTCTCTCTCTCTCTCTCTCTCTCTCTCTCTCTCTCTCTCTCTCTCTCTCTCTCTCTCTCTCAATTTTATTTCTTTTGCTATTCTTTTTAAGGTTATACTTTCGCTGTGTAATTACTGTCGTCTTTCTCGAACACCTTTTCAAAAATCCATTCTTTTATTTCATTGTTTTTATTTTTGTTGTATCTACCTCTTTATTCCTCTTTTATATCTCTCTTCTCCTTTGATTCAAGATTCTCTGCGATTCTTATTTTCATTACCCCGTTCATTGTTTGTCTTGGAGTCCTTCCTGATGCTTTACTCAATTTCGCCCTTTCACGAAATAATATTGCTGCCAGTCATGGGTGTTCCAGGCATCATTTCTAATTCAACCAAATTCCCACCGTCACACACCTACACATTCTACCATCGTTGCTCAGAAAACATAGTCTTGGGTTCAATCTCAATCAAACGAAAATATAGTTACCAAAACTATTTTTATTTTAGCTAATCTGATGAAATAATACTTTTCAGGTATTTAGGTTTTCCTGGAATTTTCAGTCGATTGAATTTCAATTCAGAAAAAATGTACCTAATCTAAGTTTCCTATCTACACTTGTATGATTCAAGTTAGCGGTAAACACAACTGAGATTATTTAGGATTTTATTAATATACTTTGTTAACTTCCAAAGATTTTTTACCAATTGCTTGCCTTTAAAATTAGCAACAAATATTGGTATTACATTCGATTCTATCTTCATATACAAAATAAATAAGATTTGTGATCACGAATAAATTTCCAGATTTTTCAGTTCATAAATTCATTTATCACGTAAAGTATCTAAACGGATATTCTCTCTAAGAGATTCTGTAAGTTTCAACATTTGACGTATTATCAATATTTAGTAATAAAGCCAAATACATTTGGTCGGAGAAGGAACATTATCTGTGTTAGTCGTTTAGGGCTTCGAAAGCAACATAGAAAATTGTTTTCTTTCTAAGATTTTAATCTAATAGAAAATATGCGTCTACCACAGCCACAAAACAAGCTTATGTCTGACGTATTACGGGTTAGCTCAGTCGGTAGAGCGTTCGGCTAGAAACCACAAGGTTCCTAGTTCGATACCGGTCCTCGCCAACTCAGCGTATGAGTAGCACAGGGATATGTGCAGTAAAGTAAGGAGCTGGTGGTAGGTGTGGCGCTCCACCTCAGACGCGAAAATAATCTCCTTGGTCTAGCGCTATTGAAAAGGGGATAAACTCCCTCGCTGACTGGCTGCTACCGACTTTAGGCCGCCCCGACGACTTTACTTACTTACACACACACACACACACACACACACATATATATATATATATATATATATATATATATATATATATATATCGAGATTTGACCAAAGCTCCAAAAATGGAGCCTCACCACCAGTTGCAGGAATATAGTTGGCATATTCTAAGTCCCGCTGTTAGAGCGCGCAAATATGTGTTCGGTAATATAATAAAAGCTTTTTAAACTAACAACATAAGGTGCAATACATGATCTCTTTTATTTATCGATTACAAGATTTAATAATGAACCCATCAAAACGTTTGCTGTGTAATTAAAAACCCCAATAATTAAAAAGCAGATATAACAAAAAAAGTATCTAAATTATACAATTGTTTTGCTCGCCCAATCTGTTTGCTTATATCTGGGATTTTGTTGTTGTTGTTTTCAGTCAAGAATCACTAGTAACAAAATCCATTACTTGAATTTTCCCCCCATCCATCATCCACTTCTTTTTTTTAAGTATTAAACAACTAAAACCGTAATTTGGAGCTATTAGTACCTAAACAAGGTCTTTGTTCTTCAAATATTACTTAATTGGAAAAATGTTGTAGGTTTTGTTTTTGTTTTTTTTACATTGTTTATGGATTAAAACTTTGAACAAGGTTTTTTTTTGAGGACAGGTAATATTTTAGAAAACATGAATTTGTTACATTGAATATTTATAAAACTATGTGTATGTACTGTGGTACAATCATCAGTCAGTAGCATATTTTTCTTAATATTCATCTTAATTTTGCTTCTTTTTTTTTTCGTCATTTATCCTTTCCTTTTATATCCACGTTCATTGTTTCTCTTCGATTTAATTCCTATTCATTCTTTTCTTTGGACAGCATTTTGCAATGTATTAGCAACTTGATCTCACTATGAGTAATTTCGTTATTGTGATACAAGGCATTATTCAATATCGGTATGCCTCGTGTTACTATAACAACGAAATTTCTCATTAGCGACACCAAGTTGCATAACATATGTATATTATATCACATCTTGTTTTCTGTATTAGATATTTATATTAATTATACACTTTTTTTTCTTTATTTTCCAGATCCCCACAGTATTTTATCCAGTGCGACAGAGGCGAACAATGTCGATGTTCAGGCAGTGCGTCTAGTGCTTGCTCTTGTCAAAGCGGCAGCACAACAAGTGTACATAACGACAAAAATTACGCAGAACAGTCAACTGATTGGATTACCTGTAGCAACGATAGCCGAAGTAGCGACAGTTTTATTCCAAAGTCTAATCCAAACGACAATAGCTGCGTCGAGTCTCCCGCTGAAAGCAGTCGGACCCGCGGTCCCTGCGATAGCGACGAGCTTGAATCAGCAGACAGAAGCAGTGTCTGCTTACCCCAGAGACTGTGTAGCTATTTGGGTAGAAGCCATTGTATTAGAAGTAGAAACCGAAGAAGGAGTGCGAACGGCGGTGTTGGCAGAAGCGGCACCTCCTATTGTAAATCCAAGATGATACGTATTTTGGTGCCATTACTTCTATTATTTGGTATCAGTATTAGTTACTCAATGTTGACCAACGGATCTGTGGGAAATAAAGAGAAACTTAAGCAGGCCAACACGACGATCCATCCGAATTTTAAGATGGTAGGTATTTGCTTTCCCTTCAGTTTTAATATCTAATGTCTTACCTAACAAATACTTGTATTATTTAGATTTTTCGAACTGTTGACCTCATCTTTGTTATACATACAATGTTTCGGCCGATGTTCTCTCCAGCCTTCTTCGCGTCTTCGGACTTAAAAGTAATTTACACTTTTCATTTTACTCATGCATTCATATCTTATGAATAAAAAGGGAATTGTCGATTATGTATCTGAAGTGAGAACAAGGTATGATATACGTAGGTAGGTACTAACGTCTTAATATATAGATTTGAAACATTATCTTGATTTGCCTCGGTTTAAACTAAGAGCTACCACCAATTCAGAACAGTCTCTTAATTTTATGTTTTCCTTATTTGGAACTGAATTCTATATAAACACGTTGCTTTTCAATTGTTCAACTTAAGGTGGAAGAACAAATTCCCTAAGTTTTCTGGTTATGATGTTAAACTGTATCTATTGGTGAGGTTGCGATCCTGGAGAGTGGGGATTAATCCCAAGTCGACTCTGATTTGGAGTGGTAATACCTATTATGATCCCATTTATGGATTACATAGATAAAAAAACGAGTTTTAAAAAGTGTTTTAAATTTTCTTTCCATACCCAACAAAAATGACATGCCGTAAAATCAACCAACCAAATTCACTATGCACACATTCGCTCTAGCACTTGTAGTTCAACACTAACCAATGCGAAATGATACAATCCTTTTTAATACAAAAAGCAAAGACCCCTGCAATACATGTTACTTGTTACGAGAACGCTAAAATGTCCCATTAACGTGGTGTAAAAAAAAAGAATTTATGGGTAAGGGACATTTTAGATATGAGCATGAGACCTTCTGAACCAATTATAAAACCCTTTTAGTTTTGCTGAAAGAATATGAAAATATATGTTTTACCATTTCCGGTATATAATTAAATATAAATATTCGTCTTGTATCCTAATAGAGAACCTCTGCGTGGATTAGTGGAGACGCTAGTTATCCTCTCATCAAGCTAATGCCAAAGTGAATTTGATCCTCACAGGGTTTATCCCACATCAGGCCTTGTATGAAGCCTAGCGCAATAAAATCATTAGTAAGATTATTATAATAATATTATAAAAGGTTTTTCCCTATTTCGTAAAACCCAATTTAGAAATTGATCTCTTTTCACATACAACTATCTTTCACAATTACTGTTGAACATTTTGAAATACAAATGAGACGCTGTGGCAATTATATTTATTCATTTGTTCTTGAAGTAATTTGCTCATTAAAAATAGTCTAGGTGAATTACCTACATCGGGTCTTCGTAAAGATTACTTGAATTACAGCTGGTTATATGTATTTACGCAACTCGTCCACATGAACAGGATGCGACAATCTTTAAGCGGAGTGTAACTGGTTTAAATTCAGTTTTCCTTCTTTTTGATCGGTTGCCATACCAAGGTTAAAGATTCCACTGTGCCCAACTATTTACCCATAACTGGAGGGAGAATAGTTGGATTCGTACTTTTCCCAAAGATATTAGCGATATGTGAAATACAAAAAGCCTCGTCCATGATTTGAACTCGTATCACCGTGTCCATTCCCTACAATGATAAGGATTACACAACAAATGTCCGCAGATGGTTATAAAGAGAGTAAAACTATTCCCGATGAAGAACTTGTTAGTGTTGCCTTTGGTAGACTAGTGGATATTGTCTTGAAAAGTATGTTTGTGAAAAAAATCATCTTTTGTCAGCACCCTGTTCGAAAACACATCAATCAGAGTTTTGTTGAACTCTTGAGCCTTCATGTTGTAATTGGGATCATTTGCAGAACTTCGAACCGAACTCTTCCTTTAAAATTTATAGTGGGGTAGATTGTTCTTATTTCGTTATCAATGACCGGGTACAAGTGTTAAGCTATGTTAAGTATTCTGTATAACTCAACCTTCATATCCGTTGCGTCATGTGGTGTTTCGATTTATTTCATTTTCTGAAATAATGTCTATTTTAAAATATTTCTTGTCAACTAAAAAAATATGCCAAATGTTTTAAAACTCTCATTTTGACTATAAATATAAATCAACGTAAAAAATATCCAACAATCATATATTTATAAATTATAAAAAATTAGTTATCGAGAAATCGATTTGTTTTAATTTGACGCTGAAGAAATGTTTCGATTTACATTTTTTGTCCAATTATTTTGTCCTAACAAAGCAATAATTCTCTGTAATCAATGTACATCTCCAGATTGAAGAACTACATATAGATATACTTAATGTTTTTGCAGTTTAGTTCAGTCGGTAGAGCATCCATATAGAAACCACAAGGTTATGGGTTCAATTCCGGCTCTCATCATCTCGGCACACGAATGGCACATTTTGGATCTGTGTGGTAAAGTGGGAAGCTGATGGAAAGTGTGACGCTCCACTCAAGATGTAAATACTATCTACCTGGTCTTATCGCCATAGAAAAGGGGATAGATTCCCTCGCTGTCCGGCTGATAACACCAATAGGCCATTTCATCTACTTTATTTACTACCAATGATATAGTAATCTATTAACAAGACAAATATTTTTTGTTTTGTTTTATTTTGTTTTTGCTTTTCATCTCAATTCTGTAAATATGAATTCAGTATTAGCAACAACTTTCGGTAACAATTCTTGTTTAATGTTAGTCCTCTTTTAATGAAAGTCCTATTTCTCTACCGAGAAAAAAATACTTTTAAAACTTTCGCATGTGTCTAGTAAGTATGCATACGAACATCTGATAGCTCAATATCAAACCATTTGTTTTGTCCATTGAGGATAGACAAACAAACCTTTTTCCATTAGACACAGACACAGACACAGATACAGACACACATACACACACACACACACAACACACACACACACACACACACATGCAAGCAATATTGACCCTTTAAGAATACATAAATAGTTCCACGTCACCTAATTTCTCAATGTGCCTTAATAATGCAACGACTGACCAGGCTGGGCGCCTAAATGCTGCTGTAAAATTGGTAGGATTTTTTTTCAAATAACGAGCTTAGTGTACTTCATCACTGGGGCAAACTCAGTTATCTTAAGAGTGGATCACGTAAAACTAACGTCTCTAAATATGATCTTGACGTGTTTGTTTCCTTTTTAGGGGGGTACAAAAAGAGGAGGATTATATTTAAGATTCTACACCTGGTATCAAGTGACGTCACATGGCGACAGTAACTAAATGAGAAGATCTGTTTCCCGTCTCTGGTCTTTAAAAACAGTTTAAAATCAAAACTTTAATGCTGTAATTGAACCGTAATACCTTTAAAAAACTGTAGATAATGTCCATAAATTTGGGAATAAATCGCTAGGTGTCATTTTTTCGATTTTATTAACTTTCCTCTTGAATTGTTTGTAACACAGAATATATTTTGCCTTGAAAGAAAGAAAATCTTATTTTTTCTTTACATCCTGAAAAAGACGAAACTCCTAGATTCATATTTCCAAACAAGACAATCCATTATGTTCCCGATAACGGTCGATAATGATATTGATGGTTTGATTTAGGAAGGATTAAATGATTCTAAATCGCATTTCATGCTTAGTTCAGATATATAGAATTTGAATAATTTAAAAATAATGTTCAACGTGAGTAATGACTTAACAAAATCATCTTTCAGTTGCAATTTGGACAAAACATTCATCACGTTAATGTGTCTTAAATTTTAATTGTACTGCTCTAGTATATACAAGGTGTGTTAAAAATGTATCAAAATTGAAGTTGTATTTACCAAGATAGAAATGAAGAATGAATTGAATGTTAATTTTTTCAGAATACAAGATGTGTCAAAAAAGTATTAAGTCTAAAGATTTTTTATTTACCAAGATAGATATGAAGAATGAATGGAAAATTGTGTATATATATATATATATATATATATATATATATATATAAAGAGAGAGAGAGAGAGGGGAGACTGTGAACTAATTCATCAGCAATCCACGAGGACATTGATGTTTTAGTCTAAAAAGGAGTGAACTTCTCTAATTAGCATTTCATAGTTATCTCCTTTAGATTTAGCTGATTAGAAATGATGGTCAGTGCGACTGTAGACCCCACAAAATTGAACAGAAAATTGCTTTATTCTGTAAGTGCTCTAATAAAACCTTCTCTATGATGTGTCATTTTGCGGGGTTGCGGTTATATTTAAACATAATGAGAATGAAGTAATATATCTACTGACTGAAATTGATGTTTGATTTGAGAGATTACGTCTAAAGTAAGAGATGATTTTCGCTTCACGATTTAGTACAATTAAATATTTGTAATCAGACCTACTTAAATTGGGTTGGGGGTCTGGAAATACGTCAGTCCCTATGTGGGGTCTTCAGGCTTTGATAAGGATAATGTTTTCAGTTATGTAGGAGAATTTGAATCATCCCAAAATCTTATGACTCAACCTTGTCAGGCCTAATCCGTAGCGTCCAATTTTCTTTTACCATTTTTAGACGTGATATTATCCAACATATATATAATGTTTACTTGTGCAGTAAAAGAAAGTGGTAGTGTTTAAGAAGATACACGCTTACATTGTACTTATAAAATATCAAAAACTTTGTCCTGTATTTTTTTTTTACTTGTATTCAATATTTTCTGAATATTAAACGAAAGATAAAATCAAAATACTAATTGATCCTCTGCCTTGTTCCTTTTGCTTTAAATGAAAAACAATTATAATAATTGAATCTAATTTTGATATATACGTAAATTTATCTAGACATTGCAATATTCCGGGTTCGATACCGTCCCCCGCGAATTCAGTGCATGAGTAACTTGGGTAATCTGATCTGTGCGGTAAATCATCTGGCAGTCGATGGTAGGTGTAGCGCTCTACCTAAGTTAAAACAATCTCTCTGATCTAGTGCTAGCAAATAGGTGATCTTTGGATTGCTGACAGTAGGGATCTTTGCAGATTTTACTTTACTTATTAACAGTCAATTGTGATTAAGAATTAGCACAATATTTATTGCACACACGTTGTAATATAACTGTTTTGTCTTCATCAAAATTGACATAACATTTTATTCATTATTGAAGTTTATTTAAATTTGAAATATCCATAACAGCAGTAGCTTTATGTCATAAAGCAGGCTGTGTAATCACACACACACACACACACACACACACACACACATATACATATATATATATATATATATATATATATATATATATTATAATGTATCGATTGTCAACATTTTTCAAATGGTTGAGTGCATTTCTTTTAAAATACACTGTATATTCGTATTAACTAACAAGACTTGAGCCATGTGCCGCCCCATCTCCACCAAATCATTTTTTTGAAAAAGTGTCAGCAACGTTTGGAAATCTTTCTTATACTTTCCAAATTAACATGGATTTATTGTAATATCGCCGATTTTACAAGTCCATAAATTCGCTGCGGCCCTTTTTATTCCTCTTAATTAACAAACAATTAATCTTCACCAAAAACACGCTAATTACAAAAGGGAAAATTCTAGGTTTCTCCATTTTCAAACTTCGATATCATTCAAAGTTTCTTAGAATTTCAAAATTCATAACACTTCTAGTCGAACATGCATTAAATGGTTGGCTGTTTTGTTTTAGGATATATCAACCCTTTTCAGGTCATTAATGCTGAATCAAGCCGTTTTTGATAAACAAAGGATTCAGGTTGCATACAGTACCTGCTGTTACTTAAGTGGTATCCCATTTAGATATTGAACATACACATCACTGCCTAACTTTGGTGATCTATCAGCAACCAGAATTTTCTATAAAGTTATTTTTTACATATCTTTATCACTCATATAAATGAAAAGTTATTTTAAAATTACATTTATATCATTTTGATGACACGGGTAAATTACTTAAAACAATATTTACCAGTTTTACATAATTGCACTTTTTCGACTACACAAAATGTTCTGTTTAATCCTCTCTGATTTCAAAATGCTCAATTCGTTTATTTTTATTTTTGTGTGTACACATGCGCAAGTTTAGATAACGTTAAACATTCAAAGGTAAATCGAAATATTTTCCCAAATTTAAGTTAGAGCAACATTCAAAGTCCTAATTTAATACTACAAGATATTCTAGATGAGCAGTATTGTATTCATCTTTTTTCTTTCTTTTTTTACAGCGAGAACCTCCACACCTCAGAGCAGTACCTTTCTCAGAGTTCAAAAGAGCTATGCGATCTACGTATAATGCCACACAGTTCCTCCGTATTTTTGCCGGCAAAGATGCTACCAAAGAACAGCTCAATATGCTTTTGGGTAACCGACATTCTGATGTGAGTGAACGTCCACACCAAGACAACATGCCCGGAAGAGGGGTACGGGCAAACGATGACGATGAAGATGAATTCGGTATGAATTCTCGGTCAACAGAAACAGGTGAGTTTACTATCAACTACTTTCGTTTCAGGGATATATTTTACAGTTACAAACTGCAATGTGTAGTCAGCCAGAATACGCATTGGGTACTCTATACTTCTCTCCTTATGCCAAGTTAAGCTTGAAAAACGACTACAGATACAAGCGCACTTAATGGGTATCGGCGTAGGAAATGGAATCGGCGACCCGAGTTCAAATCTTAGCCGAGGCTGTTTGCGTTTCATTTCCCGCTAATTCCATTTGAAAAGGCATGAATTTATCTCTTCTCTCCGCAGCTATGAATATATAGTAGAATAGACTGGGTTCTTTAGTATTGGTATGCATACAGCTACAAGCTAAACTACTTAATATAACAGTCCATTGTTAGTGAGTTCGATTCTCACTGGGTGCTTCATACTCCTGATCTTGTTTGAAGTTAAAATATCAGACTTTAGACTGCGATGATTTTGAGGATTTAGACAAATGCTATTATTTTTCTTTATTTCATATTAAAATGATATCTAGTCTCATGTATAGGTCGACCTTTTAAATCAAATGGTCACTAAATCAATAATCAATGGGATTAGTTTTTGAAACCAATTGTTTCTCATAGTCTTACTTATTCTTTGTAAAGGCTGACGTCAATTTTTACTTAAAATATAGGTCTACCAAAATAACTTTTTATATACGGTATTTTGATATGTTTCCGTATGAACAGTCCCGCGATTTTAGGAATACCAAGATTTAAGTAAAAGTTCATGGGGTCCCATCGTGGTGTAATGGTTAGCAAGCTAGTCTCGCAGATCTGTTACTACGAAAAATTGATTTTGACCCTCGCTGGATTCCCCATACTTGTAATCTTGTTGAATCCTACCCAACCATGTTAAATAGCAGTATTCTTAATGTTAAATAAAGTCTCCTTCTATTTAAAAGTATGCATTTACTCACCCACCCACGTAACGGATAGCATGTGATACAAGGTCAATATATTGTGGAATACTGCTGGTTTGAATTCATTGTTCCTTATTTTAGACCGATAGACATTCCAAGACCAAAGAGGCCATCTGCTTTATTATTTATCTATAGCAGGAGGGAGAATATATGAAGTTGTACCTTTCCAAAGACATTAGCATGAAGGGAAAACAACCTCGTCTAATTTAAACTATACTCATCGGATGCATTTTCTAAGACAATAACCGTTACGTCACGTTCCTCCATGTATTCATAAGCAAATGTTATTTGGACCATAAAGGTCTATCAAAATCTTATAAATAACTGGATCCCTTGAATTGCTTGATGTTGTGGGGTTTTAAGGGTAAAAATAAGACAAACGACTGATAACAATGTATACAAATGTATTGAACAAAAGGAGTAGAAATGTACAGCAAAGAAAGTGGAGATTGCATCCGACCAATATAGTTATGAGCTGACTCGCATTTGCTTCGTCTCAAGCCACAATTGTTCCTATTACTTATAGTAGCCGTCGGCGCATTCCATTTATGTCAGTAGGTTATATCATACATAACACTTAATGAAATATGACAATCTGTGATCACTATCGATTATCTCCCCTTACAAGATATTGTTCTCGGTTAGAGGAATCTGTCACAACATCAGACACAAATATCTTTTTTACGGATTCTATATTTAAGAAAAGTTGTGGCGAATCCTGCACAAATGGAACAAAAACAATTGAAAATGCCTTTTCATTGTCTACACTGAAAGGGATTCGAAAAATATATTTCGGTCAACTCACACAGAAAGCACAGGTTCCAACTAGATCACCGAAGTTAAGCAGCAATGAACGTATCTAATACTTACTTGGATGACTACTTAAGCAACAGTAAGTATTGTAATCAACCCATGTACATTGTTTGTCAAAATTACTTTATTCGACATTAAATGACCCGAAAAGGGTTTATATGTCGTAAAACAGCCAACCAATGAATATAAAACAATCTTCTGTAGTAAAATTCCCCAATGATGCCCAGTTGAAAAACGTAATTTCAATGCGTTGGAGACAAGGAGATGGGCAAGTATTCTTAATTCTTGCGAGAGAAGTCACTTGATTAATCAAATCAAACTGAGTGTTTTGGGGGTTGTTTTTCTTTATTCAGTGTCGAATACTCTTCTTTAACGATTCCAAAGTCGACTGTAAATGTAATTGTCACGGACGAATTTCGAATTTCTGAAGTAGTAATAACGATTTTTTTTTAAATGAAACTGCTTACTTATAGAATAGTTTGCCAAAAAAAAGTCTTGCCAACTTTTGCTATTTTCTGAAATTGAAATCAAACTATTAATACATTTACAAGGAAATTTACATTTTCTACTTTTCTTCATTGAATATTTGAATATTTGAATAAAAATTAGTAGGATTAATTACGCGGTGAAAGGATACGATCCATGTTCAAGCTTAATGCAGTTTCCTTCTGACCACAATCTGAAATTTAAAAGTCCGGAAGAATTCTGTGCGATTGAAACCTTACAAAAAGTTCTTAATTTCAGCACAGTAAAGTCTTTCAAAAATAATGTTATCTAAATCAAATGGGTCCATACACATACATACATACATACATACATACATATCTATCTATCTATCTATCTATCTATCTCATTCGGCATTTATTTATCTATCTCATTGAGCCTCTATCAATCTCTCATTCAATATCTATTGATCTGCCAATTTATTTATTTCATTCAGTGTTTATCTATTATTTTGTATTACATTTCCATAAGGGCAAGATTTCCAGCAAAAAGATTAAAGTAAAACTGAATGTAAATTTATCTTTCTCACTTTTTATTGTAATAAACACAAACTCTTCTTTTTTAGGACTTAAAGATTAATTTTAATAAAGTTAAATGTCATCAAGAGGGAAACGTCTCTTGTGATTAATGGTCGTAATATAAAGACAATACCATTTTTTTAAGTCTTGTATTTTTCTGTTAATCATAAGAAAAATCTATTATATATTTCTGTTTAGGAAAATTTTCAGGTATCTGTCTACTTTGTACGGTTAAACAAAAGGATAAAGATTATATTTAGGTAACCTAAAGGATATAAAGTAATGGTTTTAAGCATTATAGTTACATAATAAATTCGGCCCGTAGGTGAAGATTTTGATATTTTCGAATTTTCAAAATATGCTGCTTGAGAGTCGCATTAGTAACCGCATAAAATTTGGTTGACATGGTTCGAGTTGTCCTTGAGTCAAACAAAAAGATATTTGAAATATACTAAAATATATTTGTACACTACGCCAACACTCACTCATAATTATGCATATAAAATATATAAACAAATCATCCTGGGAGTATTTAATTTTTATATAATTTGTAAAGTATCGTAAAAGATATGTGTATTTAATAATACACTGTAGTCCCAAACACAAAAAAATCCAATAGACATGCGCAATCTCTTCACAAAAGACTGATGTCTAACTTTTTAGTGGGTATAGAAATTTACTAGACTGCACAAGCCATTTAACACAATCAGATTCCTCGTTGCTTGTCATTTAATTCAAACTGAGACTAGTTTCCGTTTTTTTTTAATCATTGATCTACAAATTATTTTGGAAATTGCGTTATTTGATATTTCTCTAACAGAAGTCTCGCTTGGATATACCATTATTGTTACGGTAACTTACAAACTTACAAAAACCGATCATTATAATATAGAAGTCATTAAACGTCTTAATTTCCATCTGTAACAATTTACAAATATAAAACTTTCTCTCTCTCTCTCTCTCTCTCTCTCTCTCTCTTCTCTCTCTCTCTCTCTCTCTCTCTCTCTCTCTCTCTCTCTCTCTCTCTCTCTGTGAATATTTGCTTGTATGTGTTGAAAGAATGTGTAAGTTCAGGTTTTTCATTTCTAATACCTCATTACCGTCACTTATCCGATTTCCTCACTCCCAACACTCTTCTTCTTCTTCTTCTTCTTCTTTCTTCTTCTTCTTCTTCTTCTTCTTCTTCTTCTTCTTCTTCTTCCTGTCACCCAACCAATGATCAGAGGTTATGTTGCGCCCGCAAGACAAATCGTTTCTACTTTCCCAACCCTTTGACTAAATCATCCTTCTTGAGAAACTCAACTGAAATCTCTAGGCAACAACACTTAAGACCAGATTCGACAGAAGGAGGAGGAGGGGGCGGAGGAGAGGGAGGAAGAGATGTAGTTCGGATATTGCCAAATAATGAAGTGTAGCCACTTAGACAAAGCTAGTTTGAAATACTAGACACTAAAGACACATAAATTCTCCAAAATAAAGGAAGACAGTAAATTCAGTTTCTTAGGTAAACAACAGATCAATTTACCTAATTATTCCCTTTCTTCTCGGTTGGGGTACTAAAAATTACCAACAATCAAATTACAATATAAATATATTACAATCGTGTTACAATATAAATATTAACCTGAGTAACTCCCTTTTATATTGATTAAGGCGGAACACCCTACTTGATTTATTATCCAATAAAATAACAACAAAAGCCTACGCATGCGTGATAAATACGTTTCTATAGTTTGTATGTATTTGCACTTATTTTCCAAATGACTGCACGGATTTCAACAAAATTTCGTTTATGCTGCCAGAAAATCCTTTCTTATAATGTTTACAACAATAACACCATTTAGATGTAAATACATTTAATCATTATATGAGATTTCATTTTTTTAGATATATTCTTCATAAGATAAATGTATTATGGAATTATATATATATATATATATATATATATATATATATATATATATATATATATAGCAATAGCATAATCTTTACAGATCACTGCCGTCCCTCACAATCCTATAACCCCACCGTCAGACCCTTTCCTCTCATGAGCCCTCAAATGACTCATCAAACCCGCTGCAGATCCACAACGTTTGATGACATAGGAAGGATGTACTTCTCGTTGTATCAGATAACATTTTATGCTTGTACACCACCATAGTTCACTTAAGATCGGAAGCTGACTTACAGACTTTGTTACAGGTTGCACAAGACACAGTGTGTGTGTGTGTGTGTGTGTGTGTGTGTGTGTGTGTGTGCGTGCGTGTGTGTAGAAATAAGAAAAAAGTATTCCAAAAAAAGAATTTATTTTAGATGGTGAAGTCGACGTTAAAACATTTTGGTCTTTTTAACTTTCATCAGAACATTAGAAGGAATAAAGTGTTGTCTAAAATGAAACGAGAGATGAGAACGTATTAGAAAAAATGTTCTTTTTTCCGTGAGCAACGTTCTTTTTCCCCCTATTTCCTTTTAAGGTGACGTGATTGGTACACGATCTAAAGTAGATTTATTTTTTGGAATACTTTATTTTTTCTTATTTCTACACACTGTCGCATTTATTTCCATATTTTACCACCCATATATATGTGTCTGTGTGCTTGTTTCCTATATACGCTTTCAATATTTGGTATCCGATTACATATATCATCTTAAGGGTTATCAACTACCATAATCTAGCTAACAACTAGACGAACCATTAGGTTTCTGTTGTAATTGCGGTCCATGAAGTATTGATGACTTCTATTAAGGATTTCATTGTTATCCTTGTTATATTGAGAATTTCGATGATGTAAAAAAATGTTCGGAGCTATTGAAACCTCCTAAAAATTATTCAGCTGCTAATTAAACTAGAAATTGCTTTATTCTCTAAGCGTATTGCTAATGCATTACTCTTATAAAAAATATGCGTGTGCCTATTATACATGACCAATTACGAATAAAATTGCAATAATAAATAATACTTATCCAGTGGAAAAAAATGATTATACCAAAGATTATATTTATCCTTCTACTTCTAAGACGTGATTCTCGAAAAGAAAACGTAACACTTAAAATTATTTCTCGTGGTACAAAGTTTCTGTTGAATTTATCTCAAATAGGTTGCAAATAATTTGGTTGAGAGAAATATTCAAATCAATCAATCATAGCAGACTATCGAGATATTGGTGACCTTACACCTCTCGTCATGAGTTGCTGTTACATTGTTGATGATTCCTTCGGTGACTTTCCAGACAAAATTATCAAGCGCAACATCCTTTCTATGTGAGACATGAAATCACCTTCTGTGGGCGTGTTCGGTGTGGGTGTGCTTCACTTCAAAGGTAACATCTTTGGCACATACCTTAAATACAAATGTGGTGCCAGAGGTAGGGTCGGAATGATTTCCAGATGGATTGTGGGTATTTTGCACTGAGGGCGACAAAAATCTATTGTTTTTGTATAGTTGCTTCTGGCCTACGGCTGAGCGCTGGTATTTAGCCAATTCTTGGTAGAATATCTGTCTACGGTTGCATTTCTCGGAAATTCGGATGACCTCCAATAACAGTCACATTCATAGAACTGACAGTTCAAGTTTTCTCAGTGGAAATCAGGATTATTTTATGATTGAAAAAAACAGAATTTTCCGAGAAAAAAACAATGATAATGTTGACAAGTTACGTAATATATCGAGACTAATATTAATTCTGTAAAACAAATCAAACAAAAATCTAAAAGTGTGCACAGCTAAGTAACTTAGAAGAAAATTTCTTGATGAGAGAGTTTTTTTTTTAAATTAAAGCCAGTCTCGATACTTACTGACAAAACAAAAGATTGTGCAAATGCAACATTTTTCATAGTTATCACACTTAACTTCTAGCTCATCTCAAGGGTCATATTTGAGAAGAGGGGGGGCATTAAAAGAAACATGATGACACAGATTGTTCAAGACCGACGGGGGTATTTTTTTTTTTAAAGAAAATCAATATTTCATTCATTGTTCATCTCTATCTTCGTATAGCTTCAGTTTCGATCCTTTCAAAATATTTCATATAATGTTGTTGACAAAAATAACCTTTCTTTCATATTCCTCTTTTTTTTATTCAGTAATCGACAAAGCTTTGGATCACGTTCACGAAATGATGCGGTCACCATTAAGCGAATGCAAATACCCCCAACCAGAAATTGTCTACGTACAGGACAACGAGGCAAAGAACCGTGTCTATTTCCCATCATGCACCGTACTGCATCGATGCCGGAACGTAACAGGTTGTTGTAAGAACACCTCAAGCGTGTGTGGACCGAAGCGGGTCAAAATCATAAGCAAATATTTTGTGGTGAGTATCTTTGTTCTCATTCAATGACCCTCTTCTGGTTTTTTTATTTATTCTGTTCAATTGCTTTCAGACAAGATGAAATGCTATCAAACCAAAAATACGTGTTCCTAATTCTTCAAACGCCATAATTTCAGAAATTAAAATGAGTTTGTATAATCTAGAGTTTTCGTGGTGTTGTTCTCATCTTTATTGGTATATACACAACGTTTTGGTCGATGTGCTCTCCGACTATCTTCAGGTGTTTCTGGTTGAACTCTGGAACTTTTTTGTTGTAATCGGGAACATTCTGCAGTTCAACAAATACCTGAAGATGACAGGAAGGCACGTCGGCCCAAACATTGTATATATAACAGCAGTTCGAAAAATCTAAATACAAATTATCAAGCCTCATCTTAAAAATCTATACAAATAAAATGATTTTTTTCAGATAATTATTTCATCCGAATATCTGACATGAGAACTCTGTATCATACAATGATGTACTAGGATTATTCTCCTCATTTTGGTTCTTTTGTATAGCTACGTTTAAGATGTTGTACCCTCCAGCCTCCTTCTGGGTATTTCGAATTGAACTCTTTATCTAATCCACAAAATATCTTTCATCCATGAAGAATGAGTTGATGTCTTATCAATAAGAACAATTTTCTTCTGTAATAATGCCATTTATTTATAGTTTTATTATTAAATTTGATGATCATAATACTGAATTTATCATTTAGCAAGTTCTTGAATTCAGATATGGCATATTCAATTAAGCCAAGTGGCGATTCAACTTAAATCACTATCAATATCTAATTCTTATATTAATCCAATTTTGAATGATCTCCTCATTCCATGGAAAAAATTCTGTTATATCTTTAGTTTACTAAAACTACAGACATAAAAGACAATGTTCTCACAAATATTTTCATTTTTTTCCACAGGTGTTGGATTTTGCAAGCAAAAATCCCTACACAACCAGCTTAAATACCAAGATGGTAGAAGTACGACAATTTATGAATCATACTGAATGCGAATGCAAAGAAATTATTGGTCTACCTGGGTAAGAATATATAGTTCTTCAGACACACAGACACACAGACACACACCATTATCAGTACATCTTCTGGAGATAGAGAAAGCCTACAGTTTATATATATATATATATATATATATATATATACAATAGTAGTCCTAATGGGTCTCTGACTCTAATTTTTTATGTTTCCTTGAGACCATTTTTAACAATAAAATGTATTTTGCTCCAACTCTTTGCAGTCAGAATTATTCTGATGATCCGTTGGGAGAAACATAGGTAGATGGTCTCTAACTCATTGGGCTTACTATTATTTATTGTCTCTAATTAGTGTATTAAGCACATTATTATATTTAGCTTAGGCAACTAGTTCGGTATTTTTTTCTTCTTTTGGGCATTACAATAGTGTCGGCTGAGTATTTTTAGGTGGTACATATGTTTTGGTCTTTTTTATGTATTTTTTCTCCGGCACTATAATTTGTAATTACAAAATACAAATTATAAGACCGTTTTTTTGTTGTTGTGTGGTGTGTGTGTGTGTGTGTGTGTGTGTGTGTGTGTTGTGTGTGTGTGTGTGTGTGTGTGTGTACGTATTTCCCTTACCATTTGAAGCATTTGTATGTTTGTATTTGGTATTTTTGGCAGTTTTACCTTGTAAGTTAAAACCATCCCCACCTTATATGAGTTCTAGTGTAATATTTTAGATCTAATACGCTTATTGTTATCATTATTTTAATTTCGTCCCTGTCCTTTTTTTCAGCTGCAAGAAAGATTGTCCAAGCCCATTCAAAAAGACCCGGGTTGGTTTGGAATGTGAATGTGATTGCGGCAGAAATCATCAGAATTGCCTTCTAATTAAAGATGGCATAAAACCTTTACATGAAAGGTCGCTTGTGTAAGTAAAAACATTAATGCTAATCTTAATTAAACTCACATAAAGTTGTCATGTCAAACATTGATTATTCTATTACTTTGATTTTTCGGGCTGTTGTCCTCATCTTTATCGTGATATATACAAATACAACGTTTCGGCCCTTGTACCCGCTGGTCTTCTTCGAGTGTACCTTGTCTCTCTGATTCTAGCAATGATACAACTTTGGAAATCATTTTTGACCCATGCTTTGTGTCGCATTGAATATGTTAAGACTTGCTCGTTGTCTGGCTGATACCGACAATAGGCCATTCCGCCGATTTTACTTCAATATGGCATTTAAATATTCAAACATCAAAAGAAAAACATAAATTATTTCTTTTTGCGAAAATGATTTAAGTATTACTAATTAGCTTTATAGTTCATTCTTCAAAATGTAAATGTCCTATGAAATCAGTATTCCCTTATTATCACTATTTAATAATAACAAAGCAAATAGAAAAAATCTAAATCTCATTCAATAATTTCCCTTCAAAATTAAGTGAAATTTTTCAAAAAATAATATTCATAAAGTAATATAGAATATATGATTTCTAACTCAGTTTTCTTTTGAAATAAGGATTTACTTTTTCTATCAACAATTGTAGTTTGTAATTGTTCAATGCAAGTCTTAATTAACAGCACGGATTGCTATATAGATTGTTTAGAAAAAGGAACTAAGTAGTAGGGATTTTCATTTTTTTTTTTTTTTTGTCATGTTTGTGATCCAAGTCTCGGCCTAAACGGGTACTTCAGCTAATACATAGACTTATTTAATAGTAACATTTTCTTTATTTCTCTTTACAGGTGCATTAAAAACAGACACTGTCAACGTCCAAGTTGCCGTTATGGATTCTTCAATTTAAATACAGGTTTCTGCCCTCATATACAATCGGGTTTTAACAGAAGTCGACGGCGGTTTCGACAAAGAAAACACCGAAGAAATGGATAAAGTCGACATGTTTTCTAGAAGAGAAACAGTTTTGAAAGGCCCAAGAAGAACAAAGAAAAAAATTACAGAAAATGAAAAACCGAACAGATCCACAGATCAAAAACATTCTTTTTTAATGTTAATCTACAAATGCAAAACTTGTTTGGTTTTTTCTAGATATTTCTCCATTTGAATGTTTTAAAACAACAAAAAAAAAAACTACTACTAGTACTACAACTACAAAACTCTGACGTAGAAAATAAAAAAAAATATTCCTCTAAAAAGGACAATGTAATGTCGAGAAAAATAGGGAAATATTTAAATGTGAACTTTTTCTCGAAAGTGTGAAAAATTTAATGGAAAGAGAACAAAATCCTCTAAAAAAAAATATATCCTCAAAAAAAAAAAAAAAAAAAAAAAAAGAGGGTTTGTGATACTTTCATAGATGAGTGTTTCAAAAACAATATGCCAAGAAATTTGTGAATAAACAAGATAGGAACGGGTCGGAAATAAACAAAACAAACAACAACAAAAAAAAAAAAACAAGAGAGAAATTATACAATTATATTTTCTTTTGTTGCATTGGACTAATACGTTTTGGTAAATGATTCTTCTTTCTCTCCTATGATAAAAAGAAATAATATAGTGCGATTCTTATTATGATTATTCTGAACGTGCACTGTAGAAAAAAGATAAACATGGCAGTTTGAGAAAGGAAAGAAATAAGATTGGATATTTTGAACCAAAACTTTTGGGTGGATTCGCATATATTATATCGCTCGCGCATTGAAAACGTAACTCCGTGACCCTCCAAATTCTTCGATAAGGATATATATATATTTTCTTACATGGTATAGACATTATAGACTTTATATATACATGTGTGTGTGTGTGTGTGTGTGTGTGTGTGTGTGTGTGTGTGTGTGTGTGTGTGTACTTGCGCGTGTGTGTGTGTGTACTTGCGTGTATGTACATGTAGATATGACTGAGTTTGGTTGGGAGTAACGCGAGATATTCTCCGTAACAAATGTCCATTTTAAAATTTTTATTTTATGTTAGGATTTTCTGTCTGAAAATGGTGGTTTTATTTCAAATACATAAACTTAAATATAAGCAGAAATGATATAAAGTCATAAGAAAATATACATATTCGACTTCTTCTTTAAAGCGTTAGTAACCTAGTATTGCAGAACATTGTATAATGATGTGGTTTCGATCCTTACTAAGTACTGCACTGTTGTGGTCCTGTGTTAATACTGTCGAAGAAAATATCTCTCTGCATATAAAAATTACTCATCAGATTATTTTAAAATATAATTGCAAAAAATATATTTTAGTTAATATTTGAGAGCAACTTTTTTTTTAATGTGAATTTCGTTGAAATTTCACAGGTTTTGTCTTAATTTTTTAGATTATTAAATATGATTAATATACATTAATGTACTAGGACAATTAATATCCCTATGTTAGTTGTTGTATACTCCGGCTTCATTCAGATATCTGTCGTTGTTGAATAACCAGATGGGAATTTCAAACTGAATCTTCCCTTCGGCTAGGATGAGAACACTTGTCTGAGTACATGTGTGTAGAATAATTCCATTGTTTTTTTTTTTTTTTGTTTTTTTTTGTTTTTTTTTGTTTTTTTTTTGTTGTTTTTTACAGATGTTTCAAAAACTAAATTTCTCATATTCTTATTTATTAATAAACCATTAATTTTGTCCTATTCATGTGTGTATGAACATTTTATGAATATATATTTACCAATCCCTCCGCACGAGTAGGATGTAACACATGGTCAATTTCTTGAAGCGGAGTGTAGCAATTTAGAGTTATCTTTCTCCTAGACTGGTTGGTTAACCAAAGTTAGAGTCCAGTTTGCTCTTCTATTTTACCATAGATGGAGGGAGAATAGATAGATGCATACCTTTCCCAAAGATATTAGCGCTATGTGAAATACAAACAGCCTCGTCCAGGATTTGGACTAAAGTCGCTGAGCCTATTTCCTACGACGATAATCATTATACCACGCGCCTCAACATTTTAGAATAAACTATATATATGACATTTAATTCGATGAAATAGTATATTAGCAACTGAAGGTAAGAGTGCTCGATGTCAAAGTTGTTTCACTTTAAAAAAATAAGCGCTTGAAACAAAGAAACCCATAGATTTAAGTTCTTATACAATCAACAATGCATTAATATTAAAATTAAACAATTCCAGAATGAAAACATTTTAGCTTACCTGCATATATATATATATATATATATATATATATATATATATATATATATATATATATATATTGGTGCATGCATTATAAGCAGATTAAGTTATTGAGAAGTATATAGTGTGAGTATGCGCGTCTTCAATTGTTTGTAAGCGTGTGTTGTGTCTAAATTCTATTGTTATTTTGTTATGTGTTCGTGAGTTAATAAATGCGAACTAGTTAATATTTTACTATGGTAAGAGTATTTGGCTGATGATCACGAAATCTGTGACAGCTGTAGTTGGTGCCAAATTGGCCATAATCTACAAGATGTTCAAAAATTTATCGAGATTGAAGCTGTACTTACCAAAACAGAAAGGAATAATGAATAAAATGTTTTCTTCAAAATAGTCATTCAGCCTACTTATTCCAGCGACATTTTCACCTCTTTTTTTTTTTCATTTCTTTTAATATGGTGTGCAGCTACGCCATCGTATTTGACATCACTCACGTCCTCAAATCTCGTGAGGGGAATTTTCTGTTTAGGAAACAAGAATAGAGCCAGATCCAGTGAGTATGGAATGTGCTGTACTTGCACAATCCTGTTTCACTAAAAACATTTTTTTCAAAAGGTATCGAGACTGACTTCATAATTATTTTCAGATTGACTTGTATTGATGTGTAAACCAAACAGGAACAAAGATGCAAAAAAGGGAGAATGTGTGAAGGTGAAGATTGTCCGTAATAGAAATATATATTTGGCAAAGTTCCATTAGTGATTCTTGGTTGTGTTCGGTTTTTGTAGGTATGTCTGCAATTTATGAAAGTTTTCGGTAGCGCACAGTGTAGCTTACTGGCACAAGTGTGACCTATCTTTGTGGGAGGAGTCTCGTAGACGGATGAAGATTGACGTCCCACTCTTAAGCCATGTCGATTTCAAAGAGTTAAATTCGCGCTTTTTTTCTTAGAAATGGTTGTCGAAAAAGTCATTCTGTAAGCAATGGCAGGTAATCCCGCAAATATTTTAGAATGCATTAGTAATATTACCGCCATAATCCTTTCATTGTTTAATGTCTCTAATAATGCATGCGTAAATTTTCTTCATGTGTAAGCATAATGCTATATGTACACTTATCTCTGCGTGCAAATATGTATTTAAAGTGCATTCTTAGCCGCAAGTAGAATGCTACATTCTCTGGCTGTGTGACGATATACATTGTTGTATCATTGCGTACACTTGCTTAATCAGTGAGTACGCGGTAAATATAATCGTGTGTGTGCACTAGCGCGCACCTGTGTGTTTGTGTGTGCTTGCGGACAATTTTTTTTCTTTGGGTGGGTGTGTTTTGTAGAAAATCAGTTCATTAGTAGTAGGTACATTGGAATAAATGAGTATGTATGTATAGAAGAAAGAGTATCTGAAAAAAAGACTCAATTTTATTATAAAATTGACGACCAGTAAGCGCATTAGTAAGTGTTTAAAATATTTATAATAGCTTACTTAGAAGACGAGAGCCATAATCACTCAATTTGGCTAAGAATCTGTTAAAATTATTCCGGACTTTTTTTTTTCTTTTTCTTTTTTTTTTCCATAAGCTCAAAAATGTTGGTGCTTCTAGTCCACCCATGAAAAGAAGTAATCAATACATTCATCAAAATGGTGTTTCTATAGAATAGTTTACCCATAGAGCTTTTGAGGGTGCTGTAGACCCTCGCTATAATGAACTAATTGTGGGAGGAGGGGGTAGTTATAAAAGCTGAAAGTTCATTATAGTCGAAGTTTCCCCTTTATTGAGTAAATAAATCTGACAATTCCCCGCATTTCCACAATCCACGTAGCATTCTTTTCCTACAAACTCTTACTTTCATTATCATCTCTAATACAACTTGCAGCTATGAACTTTTTTGATCATTTCCCACATACACCTGCTAGTCATAATCGTTCCGATGACAATATTTGTGTTCCCCCATACCCTATTCAGTAAACTGACACTTATTTGAATTTCAATCCTAGAGAGATATTCAAATATACGACCTTCATACCTTCTAATATTTCCCATGCCAAATTTTAGAGGCTTTAAATTCAATTCATTTTGTATTGACGTCAGAAAAATACTGTCGAAACCATTGGCCCTACAGACGTAACCACGAATGTCAGAATTCCTTTAAACCTATCCTATTATTCTTGGCACATGTTCAATCAGTAAATACGAAAGTTAATGATCCACATGTTCGTTGCATTTATCGAATTTCTTTATGAATTATCTGTGTAAACGTTGTATTTCTAAAATATAAATGATCTTTGACAAAACGTTTTAGAGTCTAAAGTGGGGCTGATCTCGAACTGATTATATAAACATAGAGGCTTTTGTCTGTGGAAACAAAACATTTTAGCAGAAAGCTATAGTATCCTAAGTCGTGCTAATTTTCCTACATAGTTCTTGGTGGTTGAGAGATACTAAATCCTCACTGTATTGAATGTTTTCCTTTATGGGTGGACTCTTCAATAGAAGCAAAGGAACATTTTCAAAACGGTCAGTTTGGTTCAGAAGATGACTGGGAGTGTTACACAGAGAAGATATATTTATGCAGGTTCCCTAGCGAGAAACTAACATGAAGAAAAAAGTTAAAAGATAAAAGAAATAAAACTAATAAAAAATAAAATACATTCGTCTGTTTTCATTTTTATTATTTACTCGAAGGTTGGTTGATTGTTTTGTTTTACGGTCATATAAACCCTTTTTGGGTCATTAACTCCTGAATCAAGTCATTTTTAAGTAACAAAGGACTCGGCTAACTTACAGAACCTACTGTTGCTTAAATGGGCATCCGATTAAGAATTGAACAGGATCATCGCTGCTTGATTTTGGTAATCTAGCGGGAACCGATGTTTTCAACGTGACTTGACCGTAAGCGGGTCTCTTAGATACCACTTGACATCTGCACGGGTCCACTTGTTATCTGTGAACCTTGCAGCGTGTCAGACCCAAGGAAACTTCTGCTTTCGGTACTCCACGATCACATCCTTCACTCCGTTCCGCTCTTGAATTACATCGCTTCGGATGTGCCCACGCGACGATATTCCCAACATGGATCTTCTGGGTCGTAACCAATTTCTGTTCTTCCTTGTTCGGGATAGCGCATGTTTTGCTTCTGTATAACATTGCAGGCAAAACAGTGCTATTGAAGAAATTGGCACGAAGGATCTTGTCCAGCTTTTCTTTGAGAACATATTTTATTGAGGTAAATGCCTTCCGCTTTGATCTTATACTATTTCTCTCATATTCCTTAAAATATAGAAAACTTTCCTATATTTTTTCTTCGGCTTGTTTAATTTTGTTCTGATGTTCCTTGTTATGCTGCCATTCTACGGAAGGAACATACAGTTACACAATTTTCCTTCATAGCATTTACTCAATTGGCACCTCAAATGGCACCTTCTGAGCTCAGTGTAGTCAAGGGCAAATAATAAAGGGGAAACATTATATAATTTCCATTTAAAAGTTATTTCTGTTTTAAAATTATAGTTATCGTCCTGAGCGCGAATACACACTTTACGTTTTTAAGTTGAAGATTGGATTGAAAATTGCTTTCTTCTCTAAGAATATCTTAACACATTTGCACTCACAAAAATATCGCTATATCATCATCATCATCATCATCATCATCACCATCATGTCGCGATGACAGGACGGATACTCTCTCTCTCTCTCTCTCTCTCTCTCTCTCTCTCTCTCTCTCTCTCTCTCTCTCTCTCTCTCTCTCTCTCTCTCTCTCTCTCTCTCTCTCTCTGTCTCTCTTCCCGTCCACACGACACACAGAATCCGCATAGAGCTGATTGATGTATGTTTTATTAGAAATTCCGCTTAAGATAGACAATCCTTATTACCATGACAGACGGTAAACAAAGTCAGAGCTAGGAAAAAATGGCTTAGACATCAAGCTAAGTCACTTTATGATGCAAGAACTATAACAATAAAAATAGAAAAGCCGCTGTCTTCGACAAAATACCTCCCGAAATATGAAAGGCAAGGGAATTTGACGACATACTTCGACTATACAATGCAGTGTATAAACAAAATACAATAGAGAAAATGGACGAAAGATTGCATCCTCCCATTTCCCCAGAAAGGCGACCTCAGAATCACTAAGAATTACAGAGATATAACTCTTACTGCCATAGCTGCTAATGCTTATAATCCTTCTTCTCAATCGCATCGGACTTGGAGTAAAAAGAATTCTCAGAAAAAATCAGAACAGGTTTCATAGAAATCGACCCACAATTTCTCAGATCCTCGCTATTCATTGAATCGTAGAATCGAACAAAAAATCTCAAGGCACCACTTTTGTTTGCAGATTTCTCCAATGCATAAACAGATGAAAGATGAATCAAATTGTACTAGCTCTCATTGAAAAAAAACTGTTACAACTATAATAAAAGTCTACAAAGACGCGAAAACAATGGTTCGTTCGCTCAATCGTAACAGATTTCTTTGACATTATCGCTAGAGTCCTACAAGAAAATTAATTAGCACCATTTTTATTGTATGATATGTTTAGACGACGAATGAGCTTTCAATATCCCGCATAAAGTATTACATATGCGGACTACACAGACCAAAAATCAAATACACCTGCACTAAGCAAATCCTTGCTGCATAACCTAGAGAAAGCAGCAAGAGGCATTGGTCCCTATTTGAACTCAGATAAAATAAAGTTCACGTGTGTGTTTGTATTGTGTGAACTTCATTTTATCTGAGTGATCAAGTGATCCGAACATGGTTAACATTTTTACATGTTTGTTAACCTAATATGCAGGAATAGGACTGGCTAATTGGATTTAAAAAAATCAATAATGAAACCCCTGAATATTTCTTTACAAGAGATTTAGAAAAAGAAAAGTGAGAGAGAGTGAAGAGCGTTAGTAGTAACGTTGAAATCAAATAACTGCGAAATAATGTCAAGTACATCACACACACTTAATCGAATTGTTTTTAAAATACTCTTGCGATATTGAATAAAATAATCAAACAGTTTATAGTAAAATAATGATTGATAATAGGGAGCAATATGAGATTTAAAAAGTGTAAATTTAAACTTAGCCGTGTACTATATTAGCCAGGCAAAGCTGTGTAAATACAAATAATGGTGACTACGAGAAAGTATTTTGTAGGTGAAACCTTTTCCTGTCTAATGGGGCTGTGCTGACACTCCCTATTTCGTTTCCGTGACAATAAACACTATTTTCGGGGCATCTTGAATACTTTTGTGGGAATCTTTCCATATATGGAAGTCAGATCTCTCTCTCTCTCTCTCTCTCTCTCTCTCTCTCTCTCTCTCTCTCTCTCTCTCTCTCTCTCTCTCTCTCTCCTCACACACGTATATATATATATATATATATATATATATATATATATACGGAGACGATGATTGTTGATGCTTCCTCTCCTTGAGAGAATGATGTGTTCTGAAGTGGCCGATCCTTAGCAAGTACCGTTTGCCACACACTTAACAGTTGAAATTTTATTGAGATATCCAGACAGGATCTTCACTGCTCCACTTCTAAATTTGCCTGCCATATATTGTTTTATATGGTATTCAACCCCTTTTCCTATGACGGTCAAGGGCCAAAACCTCCCAATATTGATAGATTATTAATGAATTAAGTTAACGGCAAACTAAAAGTTAATCTTAAATGAGAAAATGCATTAATACATTACTCCCTACATTCTCACCATCATGCGCATTTTCAAATAAAAAATACTTCCTCTGACTGCGACAGGAAAAATCCCCAGTAACTATGTTTTGTACCCGTGTTAACTAATTTCTCTGGAAAAATAATTTGGTTGGTTGCTACGTTAGGTTATTTAATGCCGAGGTCAGTTTTTTAATCAATTTATTCAAGTAACTATCCCATTATTTACTCCTTTTGAGTTTTCACATCAGCGTTAGCTGATGGTCTTTCACTACAGTCTGAGTGACAGCCAGTCTCCTCAGGTTATTATTATTATTATTATTATTATTATTATTATTATTATTATTATTAAGAATAGTTATATAATAAAAAAAAAGCAAAATCAACGGAGTGGCCTATTGTTGGTATTAGCCAGACAGCTAGTGTGTCTTTTTATAAGCGCTTATACCCGGAAGATTGTTTTTGCATCTGATGTGGAGAACTACACCTACCACCAGCTCCCCATTTTACTACACTGGTTCAAACTGTATTACTCATACACTATGTTGGCGGGGTTGGTATCGAACACAGAACCTGATGCTCTACCTACTGCTAAATCTCTTTCTGAACTCGTAAAGCATACAGTGTGTTAAATCGATCTCACCATCCACATCATTTTTATTAGTCATATCAATTCACAAATTATCTAACTTGACATTAGATATTTTTTTAGATAAAAGAGAAAATATCAGAATGCATTTAGTAAAAAGTAAAGTAAAGTCAGAGGATTATCCTATAGTCGGTATCAGCCGAACTGCGATTAAGTCTATCCCCTGGCGCTAGATATGGGAGATTATGTTTTGTCTGGGGTGGAGCGACACACCTACCATCTGCTCTTAGATACTTTACTGCACAAATCAGATTGCCCAAGCTGTGTTACAAACCCGGAACCTTGCGATTCCAAGGTGTTAACTATTTCTTATATAACCAAACAACAACATTAGTTATCATACCACAGCAAAACAAGCAACAGGGCTTTGTTTCTATCATAGTAAGTTTAGTTAACAACCACTGTCGCATAGCATTATATTATCAAGATTAAACTCACTCCACAATAGTAAATATCATTTACTGTCTGTAAGATTGGACAATGAAAATGAATAGATAATTTCTCTTGAAGATGATTATATTTTATGATTTTTATTTTCTTTATTTTCACATCAAGCGTGGAACTGAGAGTTGATAAGTCACCTCGCCCTTAAATACATTAATCGGTAATATTGATTCTATAATAATTGTTAAACTCGTTGGCTATACGAGTATTATTTATTCAGTCGATTGAGTTTTATCATAACTTCGTTTTGATCAAGGCTGATTGCCACTTTCTCCAATTGAAGCCAATAAAACGGTGACCTTGTGAATCTGAAAGATCAATCAATTATTCAATGACATTATGATTAATGAAAATTCCTCATCTAAGAAAAAAATAGACGAAACAACCAATAAGAACTCGAAGGGATAAATAAAATGAACTGGGTTTAAAGGTTCCTAAAATAAATCACCTGATGTCCCTGAGAATTGTGGTCTTGTGTATAAAAATATTTACTCTACATGTAGGATTTGACACAAGGTCTCAAGTATGGGGTATTCAGCAAGGATCGAAATCGCTTTTCAGTAGTGACGAATTTGCGAGATTAGCTTGCTAACCATTACACTACGATAGACATATCGCATTGTATTGGTGTCCAGAATATGACACTAAATTTCTTTTTGTGGTGAGGCTCTAATTCTGTAGCTCTTGGAAGTGTAGAGTCCCCATTACTCCCAGGTCACTGAAGGCGCGTGGTGTAATGGATAGAGTCGTGGGAAATGGTTCAAATCCTAGACTAGGCTGTTTACATTTCACATAGCACTAATACCCTTGGGAAAGGTATGCATCCACATGCTCTCCCTCCAGCCATGGGTAAATAGCAGAGCAGACTGTGCTCTTTAAGCTTGGTTAGATAATCAGTCTAGGAGAAGGAAAACTCTGAATTCAAACCTGTTAATCTCTTCCTAAAAATTGACCTTGTGTCACATCCTACTCATGTGGGGGGGGGTAGTAAATATGTACTCCCAGGTTAAATCTAACCCAGAGTGGTAGTATCTATGGTTATATACTCCTTTGTTCGGGTGTATATAGTTGGGGAAAGAGAGACAGGCAGACAGATAGATTAGAGTAGAGTAGAGATAGGATGATTGATGATGGTCTTACTTTTTATATTCTGGTTGTTGACTCGCTGCTTACTGCTTCTACTGGTTCTACCTCGGTCGCCATTTTCTTTGGGCTGACTTCACTTCGGGGCTTCTGCTTCTACTGGTTCTACCTCGGTCGCCATTTTCTTTGGGCTGACTTCTCTTCGGGGCTTCTGCTGGGGTTTGAGTTTCTTTGTTGATTTCTTCGGGTTGTAATCTTTTAATTAACAATCAAGACTTGGTTGTTTCTTAATAAAGCTTTATTTCCAAACCCAGTTCAATATTCAGCTGCGGATCGAGAAACGACATCAGAGCGGCGAACTACAGGTACACCCGCTCTGAAATCTGCGTCCCATCTGACTAACTAAACTAAAAATTATTCTCACGCTTGTACCGGAAGGTCAGTTGGGATCATTATAATCCCAACCTATATGAAAAATTCCCCACCTCCAATTTTAAATCTAACGAACTTTTTCTCTGAATGTTTGAGATGAGGCTTGAAGATTAGTATTATTAGCGTTGTTCGGACTATTGTCCCCATCTTTATTGTTATCTGTACATACCTGAAGAAGGCCGGAGGGTATATCGGCCGAAACGTTGTACAAATAACAATAAAGATGGGGATAATAGTCCGAACAACGCTAATAATACTAACGAACTTTATTTAAATATTCTAACCACTATTTATAAGCTGTCCTTAAATTATGTAACATGGATCCTATCAATGGGCCAAATAGATCTACTTGAAAATGATCAGTATTAGATTGGAATACTTGAAACTGTATGCAAATTGTTTGTATTAGATAAGAATACAAGAAATTATCTAACTGTGTGCAAACAAATGATTATTATTAAATCGGGATAGTTACTTGAAACCATATAGTTGCTTGAAAATAAAGCTGACCTCGGCAACAAAAGGTCACATGACGTAAAATCAACCAACGCATCTATGTGTCAAGTAGATGTTCAAAAATTATTAATGTTTGATAGGAATACTTGTAACTCTGCACAAATTATTTGCATTAAGAATAGTTACTTAAAGCTATAATTGTTTATAAAGGATTGTTATTAGTTAATTGAAAGAATATAAGAGTTGTGTTCATTTTTAGTCAGCATGTCGGCAGGGCTTAGAATAAACTGATTGCATCCTCCGAAGGGGAGAAATACCTCCTTTCTGAAAGGAGGAATTAAACTGCATCTGGTAATGAGGCTACAGTTCTGGAGATCAGTGGAGTATAGTAGCCCTTCATTGCGATTAATTCCAAGTCCAGTCAGACCTGGATTGGTAATATTTGCTATGATCCTGTCTATGGATCAAATAGATCTGTTTGAAAATTATTAGTATTAGGTAAAAACACTTGATACCATATAACTGTGTAAATCATTCGTATTAGGTAGGATTATTTGATGCAAATAAAGGATTATCACAGATAAATAAAAATTGCGATAAAATATTATTACAATGGAATGTTGAAAATATAAATAGTTTTTATCGTACTTAAACATTTACAAATTAATCAAATTTTGGCATTAAGTGTCGATATGCTGTTAAACAAACCAAACCATTTGATAATGATTATTTTGCTATGTGGACTCAATTATTCTTATCTAATACAGATAATTTGCACACAGTTATATGATTCAAATATCTATATCTAATGCAAATAATTTGTACACATTTATATAACTGTTTATTCAAGTATTCCTATCAAATACTAATAATCTTTGCAAAGCGATTATGATTTCAATCAATAAGTAATGATAATCCTTTGTAAACAATTATAGCTACAAGTAACAATTCTTAATACAAATAATCTTCACACAGTTATATGGTTTCAAGTATTCCTATCGAATAGTAATAATTTTCAAATATTTATTTGATCAATAGATGGGAACCTAACAAGTACTAACATTCCTGACCATAGTGGACCTGGGAGTAATGAAAAGCGATGAGGTATTCTTCACTCCCCAGAACTCCTGAAATAGAGCCTCATCACCAGATTTAATTCAGTATCTTACCAAGAACTTCTTTCTTTTTTTTTTAGGATTGAGTATACCCTTCTATAGGGAATACAATCGGCCTATTCTATGGCTTCACCACCAACAGGGCTGCTCCACCGACAGGACTGAGTTGCGATAACGTGATGATTCATTATTGAAACAGTTTGATAGCTGACAGATTGAAAAATATTTCTATTTTTGGATAAATTGGTCAATGCTTAGATAATTGCAATTGATTATACGAATCAATTCCAATGGATGAGCATATAGACCAAATAGGGCTGATTAAGAGAGGAAAAGATAAATTTGCCAAAAATATTTGTATGTAATATGAATTTAACATATTTTCATTTGTATACTTTTTAGGTGTTCGTAATTTCAGAATATTGATTTTGTCGGATCAATCAAATCCTATAAATTGTGACCCATGATTGATCATGCCCCATAAGTATATTCTCAATAATCTTGATATTACGATCAAGTCACGTTGTAAGAACCGGTTCCTGCTAGACCACCAAAGTTAAGCAGCGATTGGCCTGTTCAATACTTAAATGGGTTACCGCTTAAGCGACATTAAGTACTGTGAGCAACCAGAGTCCTTTTTTATCAAAATGATTTGATTCAGCATTAAATAACCCGAAAATGGTTTATATGCCATAAAATAAAACAACCAACTAACTAAAGTTAAGCAGCGAATAACTTGCTCAATACTTCATTAGGTGACCACTTAATAGCAGGTAGTGTAAGCAACCAGACTCCTTTGTTTATGGAAATTATTTGGCATTAAATGATCTGAAAAGGTTGATATAAAAATTAAACAAAATAACCAATCCAATAATTTTATCATAATGTATTTACCAACCCATCCGCTCGAACAGGATGCCACACATGGTCAATTCAAGGAGCGGGGTTTAACATGTTGGAATTCAGATTTCACCTTCTCCTAGACTGGTTGCCAAGCTAAAGTTAAAGAGCCCAGTCTGTCCTACTATTTCCCCATAGATGGAGGGGGAATAGTTGGATTCATACCCTTCTCAAAGGTATTAACGCTATGTGAAATGCAATCAGCCTCGTTCGTGTTTTAAACTACTGTCATCGAATGCATTTCATTCAACGTTAACCATTACACCACGCACTTCCATTAATGTGTCAGAAAATGAAAGACACCAGTACACCGGAAGGGTTGCGCCCATCTCCACTTATCCAAGAGAACTCAGCCAGATGATAGCAAATTCAGTACATGTTATCACCTCGCTAAAGAAGTAGAGCAGTAGTGGCAGTGATGAGAAGCAGACAATATTGATCACTGCCTCATATTAGTTATCTTTCGGTAACTTTCTGGCACTTCCGTTTATATCTATATTATATACCACATATCTATATTATATACCACATAAATATCATTGTACGTAATGAATTATATATTATATACCACATAAATATCATTGTACGTAATTAATTATACAATATAAAATCCAAATACTATATATATATATATATATATATATATATATATATATATATATAACAAAATGATGGATACCATTATGAACAGTGTTTGAATACAAAGTTCTCATGTTAAATTAGTAGAGCAGGTTCAAAAACTCAAATCCAATATTATGGGACTATATTACCGTTACTCAAGTTTCATCCTCAGACAGGCGAATAGTAAAAAGTGGTTAGGCAAGCGTTTGTATAACGTGAAGTTTATTCACGCGATAGAATCTTTTTACACGAGACTTATATTCATTTTCATATTAACATCAAAAAGTTTTGTTTTTTTACCTCGGTGTCAAACCTCATTACTAAGATCTGTACTCAACATATTCTGATTTTTGGTAAAAGTGTGGATTATAAATAACTTCGTCAGTTCTGATGGAAATAATGCTGGTCGTTAAATAGTTAACAAACGTCTATCGTATATATAAATATTGTTCAAGTTACTTAGCTCGGTAGAGCTTAGTAACCACAAGGTTAACCGCCTTGGAACCACACGATTTCAGGTTCAATACCAGCTCTCGCCAATTCATCGCATGTGTCCCAACTTGGTTCTGAGCGGTGAAGTGAGGAGCTGATGATAAGTGTGGCGTGCTACCTCAGACGCAAAAAATCTCCATGGTCTAGCACTAGTGAAAAGGAGATAGATTCCCTCGCTATCCTTCTCATACCGAGAATAGACCTCACCTACAACTTACATCACTACATCTGTATCATACACATCTTTATTTTTCTCGGTTGGGAAATTTGGGTTAGCAGAAATAAATCATCAGAGTTTAATTCTTTGATTTCCGCTCATTCACGTCATAAATTATATATATATATATATATATATATATATATATATATATATATATATGGTTTTGTTGCCACTCACATATCAAATACAGGGGTGTCTCTCCTCTCTTCAGCACTCATTTTAATATTTAGTGCTTTACTAATGCCAACACGTGTGTATTTCACAAGTGTTTTTCGTAAATGCATTTCAATTAGTCAAATTTTGAGGGCAGAGAAAAAAAGAGCAGAACAGCTGCAATGAACCGAATTTTGGACTTGTCTACCCCAACTGAGAACATTAAAGGTAAGTAGGGTATTGAAGGTAAGTAGGGTGTTGAAGGTAAGTAGGGTGTTGAAGGTAAGTAGAATGTTGAAGAACGATGACCATAGCACTGATAGGAAACTTAAGGGCAGAGCGAACACAAATGATCCAAAAAATATTTGATAAAGTATTAATAAAATTTTATGTTTCAATATTGATGACAGTTTTTTTTCTCATTTAAAAAAGAAAGACTCGGAGGAAATTCATTGTAAGGTATTTATTTGCGATATGGTGTATTTTCTTTTATATATATATACTAGCTGCAATAAACGGTAATACTCGAGAAAGGTGGGGTTATTCCCAATTCTCAGAATGCGCCTGAAAATTCTAGGAAACCTGTGTGCCAATACCGGATTTGAATATTTGTCTGGAACTATCAATAGCTTTTAAATCAGAATTCCTTCTTCCATCCAGCTTTCCTCTTTCAGAGTGAATAAACCTTGAAAGTTTGAGCTCAAAAAATATCGAATTTATTTTACAGAATTATGTATAAGAATGCAAAACTTACTGCCGTAGTGCTTTAGAACAAACACAGAATAATTGAGAAAGTCCTCGGAATTATTGAAGAAATTATAACCGAGTAAACATATTCAGGTACTTTATAAGCACCGTGTATATCACAGTTTGTAAAGCCCTTCGAATGATTGAGACAACTCAATAAAATTACCCCGATAGTAGACATAACCCGAGAATAAAACACCATAAAACCTTGGATAAACAATCAGAAGTATTGGCCTTAAAGAAGGACCGTGTACCGTTATATATTTTTAAAATAATATTAAATTTAAAAGTTTATTGTTTACTACGATGACGATACATGCGTAATCTTTTTTTCTTTTTTTTAATTCTTTATTTTTTTTACTGTTACTACAACTACGATGATGACGAGGATGCACTTTTTTTCCATTTTGATTGATTCATTTTTACTTTTATAAGTACTTTACGCTTAAAATGTTTTACGCTAAAATTGTTCAAACTGGTAAAAACTCGAATTTCGTCCTTTTAATAAAATTAGGGGAAAAAAAAAGTGGTGTTATTTTGCAAAAGAATCTTTGTAATTTTAATATAAGATTCCTTTGAACATTGCCCGTATATGTTAATTCACTAAGAATTATTTTATTTCTTTTAAATAATCCCTTTAAATATTGACCGTCTATTAACAACAAAGTAAACAATACAATTATATCATGTTTTACAATAAATTGTTTGATTATTTTATCTTACACTGTAAGAGTATTTTTAAATCAGATTAAAAATTTGTGACGTAGTTCTTGATTCTCCTCTCGCACTGAAACGTCTCCTCTTTCCTCCTCAATTGTAAATCCAATTAGCCAGTACTGTTCCCGAATATTGGTTTACCATATGTTTAAATTTTCATCATTATCGGATAACTGGTGTAGACGCCAACTGGTTATGCACATACAGACAGAAATTGCCTTTTATGTAGATTAATAATTTTTTGATGATATTTGCATGTAACATAAACCTATCAAAAAGGCACACAATAACCAGATTCTTATTAGAGTAAGAAAAAAAGTCAACAAAGTTGCCTATTAACGGTATCAAGCGGACACCTAGGGAGCACAAAACTCTACTGTACAGATCCAAGCTGTGTTACTCATGTGCTGAGTTGTAGAGGGTCGATATTGAACCCAGAACCTTGTGGTTCTTAGGCGGATGCTCTACTGAGCTAAACGGGCCTTTTATTGCATTTGAAATTGCATGGCCAAGAGAATAGATTATTTTCCTATCCAATCTGTAACTACAAAATAATTTTAAGGGGTTGTCTTGGCACAGGACATCATTACTTCTGTCTGTCTGTCTGTCTGTCTTTTTCTCTCTCCCCACACACAGATACAAACACAAGCACGCACACGCACACACACACACACACACACACACACACATATATATATATATATATATATATATATATATATATATACATGATTCGTGTTCCAATGTAAAGCGGAGAGGGTCACAAAAAAGATCAAACACCTGCACGTATGGGAATTGTTTAACTCTTGGTGATTGACAGAGGAGCAATGACCTTTGATCCCCGAAAATTATGATGGGAAAATTTCTGAAAACAGTCGAGAATCTGCATTATTTTATTTTATCTGATTTTATTTTTTTGTTTTGGTTTTTATTTCTGTCTATTCGTTACTTCCAAATTTCTAATCTATTTTCCTGTATGCATGAATTAAAATATGAATAATTAAGTGCGTGTGTGTGTTTTGTTTGTTTGTTTGTTTGTTTGTTTTGTTTTGTTTTCAAAAAGTACAGTATAAATTTATGTAGTGTGAACAGCGAATTCATACCATACAAAATTATCTTTCAATTGCAAATTGTTCTGGAAATTACTTTATTCTCAAATCTCTAGCATTTTACGAATAAGTGTTCTATTAAATGTTCGCAATAAAGTGTCGTTCTTCTGGGTCACTGTTGCATGAATACTCATTTACGTTAGGATTTCCTTTAACAAGATTGTATATGCAATTTTCAGCATCTCAGCTGATCTATCTATCTATCTATCTTTATCTATTCATATCTGTCTAAGTTTGTTTCTATATATTTATCTCAGCTCATTATTTTTGTTCTTTAGTTACAGACAGGATGAGACACAAGTTTAATTTTTAAGTGGAGGAAAGCTGGTTTGAATTCAGAGTTTTCCTTCTCCTAGACTGGTTCCCAAACCTAGACTAGATAACTCGGTATGTCCTTTATTTTTGTCTATATTAAAGAGGTGCGTGGTGCAATGGCTATCATAGTAGGAAATGGATTCGACGATCCGAGTTCAGATCCTGGACGAGGTTGTTTTCAATTCACATAGCGCATATACTCTTGGGAAAGTATGAATCCAACTTTATCCATAACTTCCTCCCGTTATGGATAAATACTTTTGGTCTTTAAGCTTGGTTAGGTAATCAGTCTGGGAGAAGGAAAACTCTGAATCCGAACCTGTTAAACTCCGCTTAAAGAATTGACGTTTGTCGCATTCTACTCAGGCAGAAATATATATATATATATATATATATATATAATGTGTGTGTGTGTGTGTGTGTGTGTGTGTGTTACAGTGGTCGTCTTAAATTTTCTGATTTTTTTTTACTCGTGCAGAAAAGCGGCGCCCAATGAAATCAAGCGTGAAAACGATGTGGGGAGGTAAGGAAATCAGTTAAAAGAATGAAATTGTAGATGCAATTTTTTGTATATCAGTTGATTTACCTTCGAATAACGAATGAAAATACTGAAAGAAAAGCGGAACGATGTTTATGTATGTATATATAGAGACGTGTGTATATAACAAAGAGTTTTCATGAAGATGTAATCAGAATTTTATGGATAATTAAAATGGTATTCATTAATAATATGAAGATATATGTGCAAGGCAAAGAGATAAGATATCGATGTACGTATGTGCGTAGATGCTCTTCTTTGAATTACCAATTCCATTGTGAATTCCTACGGAGTCTTTGTGTGATTGACCAACATTTCGTTTCTTTTAATGACATATCAATCTTCGTGGGATATTTAATACCAAATCCATCATTGGAGAAGAAAAGTAGTGTACTATCTAACCCATTGAGGGTATAATGGGAGATTCATACCTTTCCCAGGGGTATTAGTCCGAAAGTTAACGTAATAGAGCGACAGGAGTTCGAACTCACTGACTACGCCGTCGCAGTTCAGCATGTGAGCCCCTATGCCACAGAGACTCCTCGACCAACATTTACACCGGGGTGAAATGATTAAATAATCACGACAACGTACCAAATTCGGTGAATTCCGACAGGCGGAATACTGGATAACTGTTTCGACCTATATTAGGTCTCATCAGTAGTGTATACCATGATCTCCCCCGACAGAGATCGAACCAGCGACCACAGAACACAGAGCCAGAGACTCTACCTCTATGCCACGGAAACTCGCCAAATCAAGTTGTTAGTGATAAATGCACCACTGCATAACCTTGTCTTGGAGTTGCATCTACACACGCCAAAAGACACGGCCACCTCCCAGAGTCACGACTTAACCAACAGGTGTAGTAGTAACTCGTCTTTCCCCACTCCCACGGTTTACCCTAATTCGTGATCTGTCATAAACACATTTAGCAAAGGTTGTTATTGAAAATGTAGTATATGCACCCAGGTTTGCTAGCATTTTCAGGCACACTTCTTGAACTGCGAATTACCCACATTTCCCGGGTATTACCGGGTACTGCAACTAGTCATATACAAGAATTATATATAAGAATTATATATAAAAAATCTGCTATTTCTTGGACTACTATATATCAATAATGCTGGTTGCAGAATTCCAATGATATAGAGTTCGATAATAAATAATACATGATAATATCCGTTTTGATTGTATAATGTGAATATAGATAATATATATAATAGAAAGAATGATACCCGGACATATTTGGTTTAAAAGAAAATTATGTTTTTATTTATTTTTTAAGTATAAATGGCGTACCCATAAATACTATGGGTGAGACTGTATAGAATTGTTATTGACTTAATTAATTGCATTGACAATGAGGGAGATGATGTGGAAAAATGAATATTTATTACGTAAAATTTCCTTAACACACACACACACACACACACACACACACACACATATATATATATATATATATATATATGAAAAAACAGTTTAGAAAAAATCTATGTGTGTGTGTGTGTGGTGTGTGTGTGTACGTATGCTTATATATATATATATATATATATATATATATATATAGGGAGTGGGATGATGGAAAATTGCATTTATTTCCACATATTTTTAGATCATAATGTGCCTTGCGGTCCGTTCTCATTATCTAGTTCCTGATCACACCCATACCACACACTCTGTCTGTCTGTCTGTCTGTCTGTCTCTCCCTCTGTTATAATCCCATAATGCACTAAATGCCTCCTCTAACTCAGCATCTTTTCACTCTGTTGGTCTCTATTTTCCTCAATCTTGAGTTGAAATGGAAACACGGATGTTGCCCACCAATAGAGATACAATGGCATTCGCATTGGTTTTTAACACAGCCAATTTAAGTACCCTTTTGTACCGGAGCCCTTCTTGACTTTATCGCCCGTCTGACTTCAATCTATTTCTTCCGACATTACTTCCGGCCCCCCAAACGCCGCCAACTTTCTTTACATCGTTATTCTGTATTTGATCTAGCATTGCTTCGCGGGTCGAAACGCGCGTACGCGCAAACTCAGACACGAATAAAAACACGGTCTGTATGTGCGTCTCTCTGAATGTAAGTAGTAAGTAAAGAATGCAGAGTGGCAACGAGAGGGTCTATCCCCTTTTCACTAGCGCTAAACCAGAGAGACCTGAAGTGTTTCACCACACCTACCACTAGGTCCCTACTTTACCGCACAGATCTAAACTGTGCTAATGATGTGCAAAGCCAGTATCTGTGTGTGTGTAAAATGGTAACGTTTCTCTCTTCATTATACGAGCACTTTTAAATACAACTGAAAGAGTTTGAAACCCTGGAAAAGATATTGGTACTGTTGTTTTATTTATCCTATGTGAAAGAATTGGGACATTAAGAGTTTTAAAGAGATTTTTATAACTCAAATCAGGTTTAGATGCCATATTTCTTACCATATATATATATATATATATATATATATATATATATATATATATATGTATACAGAGGGGGAGAGAGTGCGAAAGAGAGAGAGGTTTCAGTTCTGGAGCTCTGGCGCTCTGGAGAGTGTGGAGTAACCCTTCATCACTATTACTCCCAGTTCCACTCTGACCCAGAGGGATAGTACCTATTAAGCATCTATAGGTTAAATAGATAAAAACTAGTTTATTTTTTTTAATGTGTTTAAAGAAACTTGAATACCCAACAAGTATGAAAAAACGTCTTCAAAATAACCCTCCCTGCCAAACAAATCATTAATCATAATTTATCACTTCTTTTTGTTAGTACCAGATCAGGAAGATTGTTTTTGCGTCTGAATTAGAGCACTCCACCTACTACTCCTCACTTTATCGCACAGATCCATTCTGTGCTACTCATGTGCTGAGTTAGCGAAAACTGGTATCGAACACGGAACCTTGTGGTTCCTAGGCGGATATTATACCGACTAGATTATATATTAATTATAACGTAGTGCTAATGTTTGAATTCCAGTTATGACCAAGTGATCGCAATTTATTTCTATAGGAGGAACGTTATTCTCAATATTGCCACTTCACAGTTTTCCTGAAAAGACGCAACTCAGACCAACTCGATTCAACTTAATACATATATAAAAACAGACAGAAACAGCCACGTCTTTTTTTCTACCAACTGCGTCTGCCAGAGACGACATCATTTGTCAATGTTGTCTGTTCTAAATGTGTTTTTACTTATAGTACATGGCGTACCAATTAGTTTTCTTCTCTCTTTTGAAATTAATATTCGAAAATACTTTCTCTTCAGTTTTTTTTTTTGCATTCATTTATTTATTCATTTATTTATTCTACTTCTTTTTCTTTCTACTCCCTCTTCCTCGTCCCTTTCTCTCACTCCCTCTCCCTCCATCCTTCTCCCTCTCTCTTTATTCACTCTTTTGATTTTTTTCTTCCATTACTTTTTATATGTTATTCTGGAATGTAATAGATGTCATAAGGTACATGTATATCCAATATTAGCAGACCAAATTTATTTATCCTTGTTCCTATTGAGTGTGACAAATGTTCTTGTCTATCATTCAGCAAAGGGAAATAACACGCCAAAAGAATAATTGTAGGTTATTTTCTCTATTTGTACGTATGTAGCGCCACAATATGACGTTATCTTTAGTTCGAGCCGAATTTTAAAGCGTTAGCAGAATCGCACTTTTTGTAATTCTTTTTTTTTTTAGCCAATCAAAATATGAAAAATTTGGAAGATTTAAAATGCAAATTATTAATAAGAGTTTTACACCTAACTCACAATTTTCAAACGATATAAAACGTATTCCAATTCAACGAAAGATGGAATATTTATGTTTATTCGCTCACACTATCATTGTTATGTGTTAAAGCTACGTACAGGCACGATAAGGATTTTATACTTGTTTAGTGGCACGATAAGGATTTTATTTCATGCCGGCACTTGGAAATTACTTCGTGCGTTTTTTTCTATAATCTATCTTGTTCAAGAAATCTCACAATATTTACTTTTACTTCTAAACATGGAAAGTATATATTTCATCTTTTATTGTAAGAATTTATATATATATATATATATATATATATATATATATATATATATATATATATATATATATTACTAACACACTGACGCCCAAATAAAAAACGATTAATCTATCCACATTTCTATACACACGCTCGCTCTCTTTCTCCCTCTCCTCTCCCCCCTCTCTCTCTCTCTCTCTCTCTCTCTCTCTCTCTCTCTCTCTCTCTCTCTCTCTCTCTCACATACACTCACACACAATGTAAAAAATATTCGACTTCAAAACCGTTTATCCTATGCGTCTCATAATTTTTCGAATCTATTTCCGGGAACGCTGACTTTCCATTCAAAACATTAAACAAACCGATAACAGTCACCTTATTATCCCGTGATAAAATTTTTACTTTTCCTTATATCAAAAAAGGCCCTGGAGAAGATCTACTAAACAGATTGAAACACTGCAGTGTTGGCTGAATAAATACCACTCATTTTATTTGAACCTGTGTTTTTTCAAAATTTTCACTATATATATATATATATATATATATATATATATATGTGTGTGTGTGTGTGTGTGTGTGTGTGTGTGTGTGTTGTATAGAACAAGAATGTTGGACTAAGTCTATTGGCACATCATTATCCTTTTCAAAAAGATACAAAAATAATTGGATATATTTATGTTATGCCCTTTTTAATTGGGTTAAACACGTTTTGGTAAGGAAAATGAACGGAATACTAAAAAGCAGAGAAATAAATAAAAAAGGAGGAAAAGGAAAGAATAAAATAATATATATACATATATATATATATATATATATGTGTGTGTGTGTGTGTGTGTGTGTGTCTTAGTAGCTTCAACAAATTATATTTTACGTACCCTTTTCTTTTGTTCAGCTTGATATTTTCTGTTAACGGGATGTACAAGTCATATATGGAATTTTGCAAATACATACACAAACTATATTACATACACACACTGATTTATCTGCATAATTAAAAATGTACATAATTATTTTAAAATTTCACACAAAGTATACAGAGAGACAAAACTGTATATCCGTATTCACATATTATCCCATCAGCCTCTTTTAATTCCCTTCTGTAAAAAGGTATTTCCCAACGTTTGTGTGCGTGTATATATATATATATATATATATATATATATATATATATATATATATATATTAATAACCATGGAATGTATATATCAATCTTGCAATTTAACACAGCACATCGTTTCTCAAGTTTCTGTGAGCCTCACCCCCACCCCATATCCCACAAAAATGTCAATGAAAATTTTAAAAGAAGAATGACATTTCCTTTTCACTTGATCTGGGAACTTTTTTGCGCCTCAATAATGGAAACATAAATATCAGATAAATACTTTATACGATCCCATAATATATATATATATATATATATATATATATATATATATATATATATTGATTTAGAAGGCCATCACAATGCAGTTTGGAATAAATAAAAAAATAATACGGTAACAATGGTGTTGTGTGTTGACCTGTATTTTTTTATTATTTCTTGAATTTTCGAGGTAATACCTCTTTATCAAAAGAATTGAACTGAAGCAGTACAGCTATGGCATTTCTTCCTAAATGAATTTTTTTTTTTTTTTGAAAATGACGTTATTTTTTAAATAACTGTATTCCCGTGTGAGCGTGAATGCGTTTATTTTTATTTTTTTTTTTTTTTTGTACGTGTGCGTATGTTGTAATGCGCGTGACATTGAAAATGCGTGTTGGCTGTGACGTTAAGACTGTATCCTAGCGCGGGATTTTGTACATGGGTATGTGCGAATGAAAATGTATTTGTGTTTAGTGACGTTTCCTGTTGGATTTTACATCAATTTAATCATTTAATATTATTAATATTATTATTATTATTATATTATCATATTTATTTGCTTATTTATTAATTTATTTCAATTTATCTTTTTATATTTTATAATATTTTTAAATATATATATATATATTTCAAAAATACTGAAACCAATATTAGCGACTCTCCCTGGACATGTCAGCAACTCTGACGAAGTCATTCACAAACTGCAACAAACCCAATCAAATATACTCGAAAATAATAAAATACGCATTTAGCTTGGACGTTACCGCTCTATACACATCAGTACCAGCTCAACCAGCTGTCGACCTGTTGACTGAACGGATAGCATCAGGCCTATACTGCTACAACCTCACCCCTCAAGACATACACCAACTTCTATCAATAATCGTAGACAACACATACTTCACGTTTCAAGAACGAACATATAAGCAAATAAAGGGCCTGCCGATGGGATCCAGCCTCTCGGGCTTACTGGCCATCTCCTACATGGACAGACTTGAACGCCAAGCACTTAATATTTGCCGCTCTTGTGCCTTCTTCACCAGGTATATAGATGATATTCTCATCCTCACATCTTCCCGTGAAGAAGCCAACAAAATCGCATCAACATTCAACAACATAGACAACAACATACATTTCACCATAGAACATCCTGACTGCACAGGATCATTATCACTGTTGGATTTCCGACTTAAGGTATTAAACAAGGGAGAAATCCACACCGACTTCTATAGAAAATCGGCCAGCAGAGACTTGTTCGTCCACCACAAATCGGCACTCCCCCTTGGGGCAAAGACTGGATACATAAAGAACGAACTTGCCCGTATCCGAAACAAATGCAGCAAGAAGCAGGACCAGATCACACACACCAGACAATTTATATCCACACTAAAAGACAATGGTTACCCCACTTCAATCACAAAACGACTCAAGCAAACAGAATCCACAAAACACCATCTCACGTCCAATGCCTGTTTTTTAAGGTTACCACATTTCAACGAAAATATAACCACAGCAATACGTAGGGCGATACGGAAGGAGGGCCTGGATATACAACTTGCCCATTATGGACCATCACTCAGGAGAAAACTCTCCAAAAGCCGCCATAAGGAGGCCACTAGTTGTACACTAGCGAACTGCCCCATCCAGGTATGTGCCACGAACTGCCCCATCCAGGTATGTGCCACGAAGTGAATGTGGTATACCGCACAAAATGTAATATATGTAACCAATTTTACATAGGTAGCACCACAAGACCACTACACATTAGAATCAAAGAACACTTACACACACAAGCATCCACTTTCCGTAAACACTTAGTTAAATGCAACAACACAGAAAGAAATATAACAGTCAATATAGAGGCTCGAGAGAGAAATTTGGGTAATCTCAGAATTAAAGAGGCCTTGCTAATCGCTAGATTACACCCAGAGATCAATAACAGGAGTGAACTCAGCGCAGAGTTCATCATACAATAAACCCACAACCAACGCACACATGTAACAGTATATGCACACACACACAAAACACATACCCACATGCACAATGGAGAATTACTAATGAAACAAATCTACAACGAGAAGACTAATACGAAACACGCACTCAAATCTATAGCCCAACATCTCGCCCACACATACAAACACACAAGCCATTGCACACTAGTTGTTAAGGAAAAAAAATTAAATAAATAAATTAAATATATATATATATATATATATATATATATATATTAAAAATATTATAAAATATAAAAAAGATAAATTGAATTAGATATAAATAAGTAAATAAGCAAATAAATATGATAATATTAATAATAATAATAATATTAATAATATTAAATGATTAAATTGATGTAAAATCCAACAGGAAACGTCACTAAACACAAATACACTTTTTCATTCGCACATACCACGTACAAAACCCCGCGCTAGGATACAGTCTTAACGTCACAGCCAACACGCATTTTCAATGTCACGCGCATTACAACATACGCACACGTACAAAAAAAATAAAAATAAAAATAAACGCATTCACGCTCACACGGGAATACAGTTATTAAAAAAATAACGTCATTTTCAAAAAAAAAAAAAAAATTCATTTAGGAAGAAATGCCATAGCTGTACTGCTTCAGTTCAATTCTTTTGATAAAGAGGTATTACCTCGAAAATTCAAGAAATAATAAAAAAATACAGGTCAACACACAACACCATTGTTACCGTATTATTATTTTTTATTTATTCCAAACTGCATTGTGATGGCCTTCTAAATCAACCTCCTAACCAATACATACACAATGCTTCAAGCAAATTATGAAACTCTCTATATATATATATATATATATATATATATATATATGTGTGTGTGTGTGTGTGTGTGTGTGTGTGTGTGTGTGTGTGTGTGTGTTACGGAAAATCTAAAAAATCTAAAATAGTTTCTGCGGTATATCGCCTGCTTTTTGCCTTTCTTAGTTGGATAACTTTTTCTTGTATTAGATCTAATGACTTTCGTAGTTTTAAAAACTGTCCTAAGATGGTCAGAAGTACCTTTACTTAGACTACATAAACATACACTTTGGATAATTTTAAACTGCCTACAACCACAGTTGTGACTATTCGCTCGCCTCAAAGAAAAGCTGAATAAAAAGCTAAGCACCAAATCTTCGTCTGTCAATTTTCAACAAAACATGCCAACAAGAGAATCTGCTATTTACGTACACATTATATATATATATACATATATATATATATATATATATATATACGTCGAGAGAGAGACAGACAGACAGACTGACAGACAAACAGACATATAATATATATATATGTATATATACACAGAGAGAAATGTATATAGGTAGATTATATGTAGAGATATTCTATATATAGAGAGAGACAGAGAGACAGAGAGACAGAGAGAGACTCTAATATGTGACTATCCCATTACATGCAGAATATCTTTTTAATTGGCCGAAATGCTGTCAAAGATGAGAATAGTAAAATATCAAGTCGGTAGAGTTACCTATTGTCAGTATCAGCCGGTCAGTGATGGAGTTTATCACCTTTTCACTAGCGCTACCCTGAGAGATTGTTTTTGGTGTCTGGAGTGGAGTGCCACACCTACCATCATCTTATAACAGAGATTAAAGCTGTGCTACCCATTCGCTGAGTCGGTGAGGACCGGTAACGAACTGGAACCTTGTGGCCCTTAGACAATCTGCTTATTAACAATCCTTCTCAACAAAAACTGAGCATGATAAACAGATTTTTTTGCTTTTTACTGCGACCCACTCTATTAAAATCATTTCCTAATGAAAATATTGTTTATAAAAAAATATTTAAAATGTTATCAGTTTTTTAATAAAAATTGGCATGGTACATATTTATGGACAATACTTTTATAACTTTTCCAGTTTGTTCATATCTATCTATCTATCTATCTATCTATCTATTCAAGTCTATTATCACTTAATAGCTGAATCTGTTTTTCTTTCATTGATTCACTATTTCTTTCTTCGCTGCTTTTAATTCTAATTTCCTTACGACTTTTACATAACTATTTTCTTGAGTTTACTTCTGGGAAACAAATTTTCATTCAATCTCAAATCGGAGAAAATGACGTCCTTTGAGGTCCTCCCTTTTTACTTGTAAACCGTTCCTTATTTTTATTTTATTTCAATGCGCATGTGTCAACAACACTAAAAGCTGAATGAATCAATCGTAATTCCTATCATCCTTTGCAATTGCTTCTTTCCGATCTGTCAATGTTTGTATAATTAATTCACTTCTTTTACTGCAATGATTGCTTCGTTTCGTTGGCCGAATAAAATCAGACCCTTTAAAGAAGAAGATTCGTGACTTTGCTTAGAATTGAAGAGTTTTATTTTCATGAATTTTAATATTCCACCTCATTGACTTGGCAATTCCATACAATTTGATGACTGTTTATCTTTTAAGGAAAGACAAAAAAAAGGGAGAATATAAAGAGTAACTGAAAAAATCAAGAGGAAAATGAATTTGATTAAAAAACGGAACACAAAGGAAGTGTGTATGAACAAATAAGTGACAAAGAAAGAAAGAAAGAAAGAAAGAAAGAAAGAAGGTAAAATAAAAGCAGGAATAGAAAAGATGAACGAAAAGAGAAAGAAAACAGAGGAAATAGGAAAAGATAGTGAAGTGAAAGAAAGAAAGAAAGAAAGAATAGAGGAAAGAGGTAAAATAAAAGCAGAAATAAAAAAAAATAACAATAAAAAGAGAAACAGGAAAAAGTGAAGACGGAAAAGGAAGGAAATAAAGAAATTGAAAAGATTAAAAGAAATGAAAGAGAAAACCGGAAAAAGGTAGTCAAAGAAGAAGAAGAAATCGAAAGAAAGAAAATGAAAACTGAAAAAAAAGAAAGAAGACGTGTTCATAAATAGCAATAATGGTTGATAGCATAATAAATATAAATAAATGACAATGATAATTCATTTAATTTGAAGTATTAATTTATTTTCCTGTTTCTCTTTTCCTCTTTTGTTGCATTTGTTTATTTGCCACTTGATTTTTCTCAACCGTCTGCCTCATCTTCCTCTTCGAATTCACCCTCTTCCTCCACTGTTGCATCCTGTGATAAAAGAAAAGAAAAAATATTTGCTAGGACCAAACTACGTTTCAAAACTTCGACATAAAAGTCAATACCACTGCCATCAATATCATTGTAGCCATCAATATGATAATAATCATCGAAAACGTATTTTGATAGTGTAACAAAACTATGGAGAACGTAAAGCTGAGAGTTACAGCATTTATCTATTTGAGGGATAAAAAAATATTATTTTCACATAAGAAAAATCATATTGAGCCTTCATAAACATGATCCATGAAAATAGTTCATGAATATCAGTTGGATAGAGTCATATAATCATTATGTTAACGCGCTAGTTTAGAACTTTCTAATCATTTGAGTTTTGAGAAAGTGGTGAATAGAAAGAAACTTAAGCGATGTATCTGTATAAGTCTTCTAGAGTTGTATATTTCCTTGGTTTTAAATATTATCATCCTCAGGTCGCGCCGTCAGCACGGATCTCCATGATTCTTCTTCGCTATCCGTCCCAGTCAGACATCGCTCCTGGTATGTATTATGCACAGCATCCGGTATCCGTGCAGAGCTGATCGATGTAGGTTTTTGATGGTCGTTCCACCCTGGTGTGTCCATGTGCAGGTTCCCATAGGATAACATCACTTATGATATCGTTCTTGCTTCTCCAACAAAGTCCAGCATGGTTTGTGATATAGGAGGCAAGTGACCGTACAGTCGCTCTCTTGTGTAATGCTACTTCCAAGATTTCCTTTTTGTTCAATTCCCATTGAGTTTTTCTCTAATCATTTCGTTAGAGTCCAAGTAGTGCAGCAGTATAGTAGCACTAACACAACATTATGTATTCGACATCGGAGATAGAGAAACATTAGTTGGAGATAGGTGTTTCAAAATAATCATCACAAACTTGAAGAATTGAAAGCAAACATTGAAAATAAATTTAAATGATTGCGAAAGGTGGGTAAAAATGGCATGCAATTTAAAGCAAATCAACATCTCTTGTAAAGCTAAATTCTATGAATGATTTAAGATTTTATTTTTAAAATAGTTTGAATGTAAGTTGTCAAAAATGGCTGACTCTTCTTGAAACACCCCCCTCTATATAGATATTGTTCATTATCTCTTAAACACTTGAAAATAGAAATTCATTCAATATTTACTAATAAACTACTCTGTCTTATTAGCTTAAACACACACACAAATATATATACTTTTCATATATCTATATATCTATATCTATCTCTCTCTCTCTCTCTCTCTCTCTATATATATATATATATATATATATATATATATATATATATATATATATATATATATATATGAAAACTATATATATGTAGTTTCCACACTGACGCCTCACCCCCATTTCCACATTAAACCAACCTTGTATCCTATATCAGGACTGGTAGTTATATATATATATATATACATATATATATAAAAATATATATAAAATAATAAATATATATAAATATATATATATATATGTGTGTGTGTGTGTGTGTGTGTGTGTGTGTAACGCAATTCTAAAGATAAATCGTAAAGAGCAAAAAAAAAAATGAAAAAACTTAAAGCTTTGATTTAATGTCCCTTTTATGATAAAGACGTACGCAGGTTTTCCCAGTTGTGGCACTCGAGAACCAAATTTTGAAAAAAACAACCTAGTCATCAAGCCGCCCTGTCGGCTAAAGATGTACAATACGCCGACTACACCTTTGAAGAGGGGTAAGACCTCCCCAATGGGGCCACCTGTTGATCGTGAGTGGTGACCCGTAATGCCTGGGGACAGGATTGTGGTGGCTGAGTTGCCTGTGACCCGGAAACTAAGTGGTCCCGTGACATGCAACACTCCACGTCGGTCCTTAGTTAGGCAAGACGAGCGGTCATTTGGCTGGTCACGTCCAGCCTGAGCAATTATCCCGAGCGTATTCTTCAGATTGCTCTTATGACAAACACCGCCACCCCCTTTTTATTATTTAGTTGCTATAAAACCATGGCTGAGGGTCAAGCACAAGTATTTATTAATACATATGAAGTTAAGGAAAATTATTTCCAACAATTTATTAATACACATGAAGTTAAACAAACCATATATATATATGAATTGTTTGTTTACCAACACGAGAAGTATAACATTCTGATGTTGACATTAGCCAGAAACCTAAGATAAATGTTTTCTAAAACCTCTGTATAAAATCTTATTTTTAATAAATACAGCTCTTAGATTCGTAATTGAGCACTTTAATTTCTTTTATTTCAACTCTGAAATATTACAAATATATCTATATATCTATATATCTATATCTATATCTATCAATCTATCTATCTATCTATCTATATCTATCTATCTATCTATATATGTGAAGAGAGGAAATAAATCCGACGGTATGTAATATATCAAGAAAATTGAAAAAACACAGGTTTAAATGGGTTAAGTGGTGAGTTTATTGGCCGACGCTGCAGTGTTTCGATCTATTAAATAGATCATCTTCAGGGCATAAGATAAGAAATTATATATCACAGAAAGATGAGAAAAAGTGAGTGGTAATCCTTCTTATTCAGTCTGTTTAAAATATTAGTTTAGTCTATATATATATATATATATATATATATATATATATATATATATATATATATATATAACAAAATTTAGCATTAAATAAATTACAAGTGTTGATGTACTATTAAACCAAATAACCAAACCAAACTTGTCATCAAATTTACGACAAAATGGTTTTATGCATTTGATATAATCAAAAATATGCAAACCTGATACTGTTGATACTCAGACACTAAATCGTTCATATTTGATTCGGCCTCCGTAAACTCCATCTCATCCATTCCTTCGCCTGTGTACCAATGCAGGAAAGCCTTCCGCCGGAACATTGCTGGATAGAAATACAAATTAAAGTATTAGGATAAAACAGGTGATGAGGATAATCTTCTATTGAACCAGTTTCCAAGCCGAGGTAAAAGATTCTAGTCTGCTTTACTATTTGCCCATGTCTAGAGGAGGAATAGTTTGATGCATACCTTTTCAAATAGTATTAGCGTTATGTGAAATGCAACCAGTACCGTAGAGGATTTGAACTCGTGTTACCGTGTCCATTTCCTATGATGTTAACCATTACAACACGAGTACCATACAAATGTGTACGAAGCAGAAATGTGACACTGAATTCCCCCATACGGGAAAAATGTACCCACAAACATTCATCGGCATTGCTGAGTTAGGCTGGTGACAATGAGTTTCAACAATGGTGATAGCGATGTATATGATGAGATATATTCTAAATGGACTTGTATAGCTGTTAACCTACAAAATGAACAATGCCTCGATCTTCTTCACCCCATGAGCAGGAAACTGTACGGAGCGGACTTCAATGCGTTGGAAATAATGTTTGCAGCTTTTAGCCTATTGCCAATTTGTGATGCCAGGTCGAAACGACAGGATAGGAAAGACCACCGAGTGCAAGTCTGTTAAGAATTGCTAAACCGCAACGACCCACCCTACACAGCAGTTAACCCACGAACATTTTCCCTGATAACATTGCCATCATCACTACAGTGAAAATGTTCACAAGTGCGTAGCATGCAGGATCTTGTTCATCGCTGGTGTAAATGCAAAGACAGTAGTGGTGATTATTTATACCCATCTCCACTGATAATGCTTATGTATTAAAATAGTAAGTCTTTTTAGCTGAAAATCTGCTCTATCCAACAGTGTTATGGTGTTTCCTCTATCTATTTTAGTTTTCATAGGAAAAAGAGGTACATCTTTTGGAACATTTCTTACAGACAGTTATGGAATAAATAGGCCGAATAGCTAGCTAGATAGATCGATAGATATAAACAGACCTAGATAGCAAGATATATATGAAGATATTAAGATATATATATATATATATATATATATATAATATATATATATATAGAGAGAGAGAGAGAGAGAGAGAGGGAGAGAGAGAAAGGAGTGAGAGAGAGAAAGGAGAAATCATAAGTAGATACATATCTAGTTTATATTTATACTTGATAGATTTCCTAATATCAGCAAAGAAATCGTTATATTTAATTATTTTCTTTCATTTTGTCTCAAAAAACATTGTAATTGACGTCTATTCTTTTTTCACCATCATATTCATAGCAGTTATCATAGCAATCGATAAGAATGGAGCAACTAGGAACATCAATTTCTGATCTAATAATTTATGTAAGCAATGAAGAAAACAAGATTAAAATGAATTTAATAGAAATTGAGAAAAATGGGGGGAAAGCGTTAAAATTAACAATGAAAGCAGCATGTCTGCTTGACAGTTTTACACGAAGGTCGTTAAGTGCTTGTCTTGAATAAATATTGAATTTTTTTTCTCTTTCAGTTCTAACCAGAGTGAAGGCAGATGGAAAAAAACAAGCCAAAGCAGGTTTTAAATGCTATTCTTCAAGAACCATTTCAAAAGACATTGATTCTTTTACATATGTGCGGATTTGCGTGCGTATGTATGTATGTGTGCGCGTGTGTGGGCGTGGGCGTGCATACGTACATGTGTGTGTATGCGTGCGTCTGTGTGCGTGTGTGCTATGGTGTGCTTTTTATTATTCTTGTACTTGTTACAATGTTTGTTTAATTTTTCTTTTATTTCTTTTTCTTTTCTTTTTATTACTCCATATATTTTATTTCATTGCTTTACTAATGCGTATGAATTCTTCTTCTTCTTCTTCTTCTTCTTCTTCTTCTTCTTCTTCTTCTTCTTCTTCTTCTCTTATTCTTTCATCATTTTCTATTTTTCTCTTTCATCACTACATTCTTCCCTTTCACCATTTCTTACTTCTTATTTTGCTCTTTCATCATCACCTTCTTCACTTTCTTCATTTTTTCTTCTCTTTCATCATTAACTTATATTTTCTTCTTTTTCTCTATTCCCCATCACCTTCTTCTTCTTCTTCTTCTTCTTCTTCTTCTTCTTCTTCTTCTTCTTCTTCTTCTTCTTCTTCTTCTTCTTCAAAAGACAATTCTTTCTTCTTTTTTTTCATTTCTTTCATCCATTTCTATTTTCTTCTATTTTCTTCTTTGGCTTCATTTACAATTTTTTTATATTTCTTCTCCTTGCAATAATTCCCTTTATCTTCTTTGCTATCCCCCCCCCCATGTCTTTTATTCGTTTCTGCTATATCGTCCTTTCCTCTTTCTTCTTCTTCTTTCCCTTCTCCTTTTTCTCTATCTTCATCTCTTTCTCTCTTCTACTCCCCCATTCATCTCTCATTCCTTTTCTTTTCATTTTTTATTCTTATCTCTCTTTTTCTTTCTTCCTCTTTTATCTTTATATTCCCTACATTTCCTCATTTTTCTTCTTTTTTTCTCTAAGAAGAAAAAAAATAACCCAGTCACCTCTACGTACACTTTACCATCTTCACAGATTTTCAAATGGTATCTTTTGATGTCAGCCAAGGAGGAGCAAGAGGGCGGCTGAAAAAGCACCGACTGAAAGTGAACCGGACTCCTACCGACAGAAACGGCACCCCTGCGTTAATTACCAACGCATGTTGCGGTAAGGTGGGATGAGTTGGGTGTTTTACATGTAGGCAGTTGAGTGAGATGGCCGAAAAGTAATGCGGATGAACAAAATCACGACTGCAAGCCCGATTCGTCTCATTAGAAAATGTGTGTGAGTCTACACATGTCAAAGAAAGAAAGAAAGAAAGAAAGAAAGAAAGAAAGAAAGAAATAAAAACCTTATTATCTTGTTTATAGTTTCTTTGACATAAAAAAGAATACCAACATATTTGTGCGTCTTTCAAATATTGTCTAGAATTGTAAATACAGTTAGATTTTGTATGAGGAGTATACTATAGAAATCAAAACTTTATACTGCAACTTATAGTTTCACGTTCTAATGATTAATACTGCACTTTAAAGATTCTTGCAAGTGGGAGGAGTTGGTGTTCTATAGAAAAATGGGAATATACAACTGAATCAGATTTACGGTACAAAAAATCTAAAAGTGAGTCTATAGAATAATATACTAAATAAAGATAGTTTCAAAAAGAATTAACTAAAGGCTTATGATTTCCATTAATTTTCTTAAATTTCTAAGATAATTTTTTAGATTATATATAGATATGGAGGTGCGTGGTGTAATGGTTAGAGTCGTAGGAAATGGACTCGTCGACCCAAGTTCAAATCCTGGGCAAGGCTATTTTCATTTCCCACTGCGCTAATACCCTAGAGAAATGTATGCATCCACATACTCACCCTCCAGATATGGATAAATAGTAAGACAGACTGGACTCTTTAACCTTGACTGGGTAACCAGACTAAGTGAAGGAAAACTCTGAATTCAAACCTGTTTAACCAGCTTAAGAAATCGAACTTGTGTCGCGTCCTGCACGTGCGGAGGGGTTGGTATATATATATATATATATATATATATATATATATATATATGTGTGTGTGTGTGTGTGTGTGTGTGTGTGTGTGTGTGTAAAATCCAGAAATTTCGAAATTACACGCTGTATTGCTGGTAATTCCTACCGGAAGCTCCAATACGAAAGTTTCACGGTGTTTTGGTGTCAATCTGAAGACATTTCAGAGGATTCGAAAACAGCTGGATGAATTCAATGGTGGTTACAAAGGTACGGTAGCTTAAAAACCTCCTTCTGATCGTTCTGATAAGAAAAGAACTCCGGAATTTATTGGGGAGATCCAAGCCAAAGTTGACAACGACCCCAGCAGGACAATCTGATCCATAGACAGGAATATGTGAGTGTCTGAGTTTTTTATCAGGTTAATATTGAATGAAGACATTCGCTATTTCTCATACAATCTAAGAAAGTGTTTGAAATTTTCGGACAAGATAAGAAAGGGTCAAATTCCTTACAGACATGTGTAACGTATTGGGCTTTTTCACCGCGTCTTCAAAACACTCAATGGAGGCTTTCTATCAGGGGTCGACACCAGTCGACACGTTGGCTTGTTCATCACACAGATCTAGTAGTCGTCGTTTCTAGTCAGTCGACCCCAAAGAATTCTTCCACACTTCTTCGCGTGGTCAGGGAAAGGTATCACCTTACAAGTCAAGCGGTTCTCGTTACGGCCAATTGACTTTATCTCCACGGGTGTCTAATGGTCAGGGAATATCGTTGTTTGTTTTCATTCATAATACTGTCCGTAGTATTTTCTTCGTAGTAAATGATGACTATGATACCAAGTTTATTTTTCAGGAGTTTATTAGCTTTTTGGCTTCTTAACTGAGAGAGAGAGAGAGAGAGAGAGAGAGAGAGAGAGAGAGAGAGAGAGAGAGAGAGAGAGAGAGAGAGAGAGAGAGAGAGAGAGAGAGAGAGAGAGAGAGAGAGAGAGAGAGAGAGAGAGAGAGAGAGCTTAATTACTAAGGAATATCTTTCTTTATATGGTCCTTAGAGTTTCAGTACTTTGAGTAAACTTTTGGTGACAACCTTTTTCTAGTCGGCAAATATCAAGACAGCTCTTTTCGTTTCAGCGACAACAGATCGTTTCCCGATCTCAGAACTCCAACTGTCAGACCAACTACTGATCTCCTAGCAAGATTCCGCCTCATATATTATCTTAACAGAACAATCTAGAAGGGTCTTTTTCTCGAATAATCCATCTCTTCCTAGAAGGAAAAGAATTTTCGATTCGTTCTAATCATTCGGTTCCTTCTACGGTCACTGTGAGTTCACGGCCGTTCGGTCAAAGAACAATTCACAGTCAAGAAGACTGGTTTTCTTCAAAAAACCGTATTCATGTCTCCAAAAATCTCGTTTATGTTTTCATTTCTTTTCGGGTCGATTCTTCAAAGAGACCACCCGGTAAGGTCTGAGAATCATACTACATCTATTTTTCTGTTTGACACAAGGCCACAAATATGGTGTTCCCAAGTAAGGCCCGACCATTATGCTACACATGAAGGACAAGAGAAAAGACCGCGCTGCAAAGCTTTTCAACAAACTCAAGCATCACCTCCAACCGAAAATGCTTTGGTTTTTCTCTGATGATGAAACGACAGAATAACCGTTTGCTTTCCCCCACAAGATGAACTTATAGTGATGAAAAACATACACCCAATACAAATCATAATGTTTTGGGTGGTGACTAGCGATGGTGACGTTATGGAACTCAACATGGAGGATTACACAAGTGCCTGAAGGAGGTAGTGCTGCTCTGTATCGGGAGTGGTGGTGACTACTGGGAAACTCTACGTCTGGCAGCAAGACTCTACGCCATGGCACACAAGCTGAAGAACACAGTATTTGTTGCGATAAAATTTCTATGACACCACCACCCCTAACATCTGACCGAGTAACTCACCAGCAATTCGCTTGATGTGTGGGGCGCGGTTGGGCGAGAGACCAACAAAACATCGTGAAACACCAAACATGAACGGCAGCATTTACCAATTTAAACAAGGAGATCGTCCCTAATTGAAACCAACAACGATTTCTTTAAATGAATTTAATCTATAGTTTTTCAATTCATTTTCATTTGATTATATCAGATACGGCAATTTACCCATCGCACCGTGTATATATTGGATGATGGTTTAAAATTTATCGCAGAACAATACTGACTTCACAAGATGATAATATATATATATATATATATATATATATATATATATATATATATATATATATAACCGTAAAAGTATTTTTGTAATGTGGATGTGTCTTTTATAGCTTTTAACTGCTTGCTATGAATTTTGCATTGACGTCAAAGATTGTAAAATAACCTGCAGTGGTCCAAATTGTAACATTTTACCTGATGTAGTTCAGTAAGTTGCTTCATATTACCAATACAATAACAATTAGACTCTATTTATTGTATTTCTATAGTCTTAGTATCATGGGTATGACGATAAACTGCATCTAGAGGTAAGATTAGAGTACTGGAGCTCTGGGAAGTGTAAATTATTGTCATTACTCTCAGGTCCACCTTGGCGCGGAGTAGAAGTACTTGTTATGGGCCCATCAATGCGTTAAATAGATTTTTTTTAAATGTTTTTAAAAAAAATTGAATACCCAACAAAGATGAATAAAACAAACGTCTTTGGCATAGTTTGACATGCCGTAAAATCCAACCAGCCAACCAAAACAGTGAAAACCTTCCATGAGATTTAATAAATAAAATAAAATGTGTTAGCTCTACACTTGCTGTCTACAGAAGACAGACAAACTGGTACCAGTTATTAATATAGGAATTATTAAAAATAAAAATGCTTTCTCGTATTGATTTTAACCCCCACTTTCAAGGTTGTTACAAATACTGGTCGAGGAGAGATTATTTTTTATTAAAATATGTGAGAAAGGAAAAATCTTTACTTTAAGACAATAATGAACACAATACTGCAAGCCTGAATATTATCTGGGTGGACGGAAACACGTGGGCAGAGAAGAGAAAAAAACTTTGAGGGATTTAAAAGAAAATTAGATTGGATTAACTTACATTCATGACACGTGAAGTAGATTTAAATATAAAAAGCGAACTTTGAAATATGCTTCCTTAAAAAAACCTTCAAGGTCTGACAACGATGCAACTTGGAATGTTTTAATATCGCAAGAAGTATGAGAGCACAATTTCCTGGTATTAAAAAAGATATATATGAGTCATGCTAATTCAAATAAACACACACACACACACACACACACACACACATATATATATATATATATATATATATATATATATATATATATATATATACGCATTTTTTTCTTTTCCATGAGCCTTTAAACTAAATTGAGTAGTATATTATAATTATTTACAAGCTTTTCTGGTGTAATGGTTAGCGAGCTACGCTATTAAACATTGTTAACAGTTTCTATTCTTGCTCAGTGTCACATACTTCCCCGATGCTTGCTCGGTTCTGGCTTTGTAGAACGTTAATTCTTAATAAATGGCTCATTATAAACCTTTCTTAGTCTGACAAAAAGTGAATGTAGTAAGGTTCTTAATGTAGAGTGATGGTCTTGAAGCAGGTCTTACTGATCGTAGTGAGATGAATTATACTCACTGCCTTCTGCTCATCATAGCACTGTAATATTTAGTAAGCTAGACTAGCAAACAACATCCAGTGAGTTCAATTCTCACTAAGTACTCCATACTTTCGTCCTTGACCAAAGTAAGTTAATCTTAATAAAGGATGACTAAAATATATATCTTTCTTGCATCACGTGACTCATAGATGGTTAGATTTATGGTCATTAAATTTTCTGTGATAATTTGTGTAATTTTCTGTGGGGAGTATGTTTTTAGCATATTAGTTTTTAAATTTCCGAAATTTAACTTTAAGTAAGAGTTTAGATTTACTATGTAATTTTAATGCTAAAATAGAACCTTAGTTTGTGTTGGGTGGCTTAGATAAATTGATTTTTTATCATTTTAACCGTATAAAGTAGACATCTGAATTGTTTCTAGCCAGGAATTAAACGTATGATATTTTTATATTAGGTTGTTACAAAAATAATGGCCGATTGAAGTGCTCGGTTTTGAAATGTCATTTTAAAATAGAATTTGTATATATATATAATAATTAATGTATGCTCAAAAATAAAAATTTAATTTATTTTCAGATAGAAAGTATTTTTGAAAAATAGGGGCCTTCAAAGATGAACATGCCTAAACACGACCTTCGCCTTCTTATGTTGCATGAGTTCAAGCTTGGGCACAATGCCTCCGAAACTGCTGCCAATATCAACAAAGCATGGGAAGATGAATCCACAAGTGATCAGACTGTACGAAGGTGGTTCCAGAAATTCCGCAGTGGAGATGAGAGTCTTGAAAATGAAGAAGGTAGAGGACGGACATGCAGTCTTGACAATGAATAATTGCAGGCAGTTGTTGAGCAAAATCCACGACAAAGTGTCAGAGAAATGTCTCAGACACTTGGTGTCAGCATTGCAACAGTTTTCCGCCATTTACAGAGTATTGGAAAGGTGAAAACGCTCGATAAATGGGTTTCTCATGAGCTCAATGAGCACCAAAAACTTAGGCGGTTTGAAGTGTGCTCGATGCTCAGTTTGCATAACACCAATGACCCCTTTCTTGACCGAATAGTCACTTGTAACGAAAAGTGGATCCTTTACGACAACCGTCGGTCAAGAAAGATTTTTTTAAAAAGTAAAAGTGGAGTGTCATAGTTTCGGTATCATCTGGACTGCGAGATTGTATATTTCCCCTTTTCGCTAAACCAGAGAGATTATTTTTAAGATGGGGCGCCACAACTATCATCAGCTCCCCACTTTACTGTACAAATCCAAGCTGTACAACTCATGTACTGAGTTGGCGAGGAGTTGTTATCGAACCCCGACTATTGTAGTTCCTAGGCGGATGCTCTACTAACTGAGCTAAACCGGCCTGTCAAATAATGTGCAACGTGTTTTGAACTGCGGATTGAATATTTGAAATATCATGCTTATTTCATAACTTGAATCTATTCTTTTCTTGGCCAGTCCAGAAACTTTCCTGTACCTACTCTTAGATAGATAGATAGATAGATAGATAGATAGACAAACCTGTAAATTGTTCCGAGACACGTTTGAAAAGCTCTTGAATGGCTGTTGTATTCCCGATGAATGTGGCTGACATTTTGAGTCCGCGGGGTGGAATATCACACACGGCTGTTTTAACATTGTTTGGGATCCACTCAACAAAATAACTGCTGTTCTTGTTCTGAACGTTCATCATTTGCTCATCGACTTCTGAAAAATAAATAAATCAAATTTGATGAAATAATTAATTAAAAGAACAAAGGAGATATAAAAACG
>CM042169.1:47875507-47925507 GCA_023376005.1 Doryteuthis pealeii
GATAATTTTAGAATTGAATCATATGAGAAACGTTATCCCAGTCGATACCGTATGACCTTATTCTTTATCACTGTGATGTATTCAATAAACTTAAGCAAAATAAAAACTACGAGTGTAACAAAAAATGAAACACGCAAAAACATTAATCTTTTCTTTTGTTTTGAAAGGAAAGAAAAGAGAAAAATAGATCACAACGAGAAGTAAGAGAGAGAGAAAGAGAGAGAGGGGGAGAGAGACGACAACAACAACAACAACAACAACAACACATATATTTACACCATGACTTGCAAAGCACCTATTAAATTCGTAGCTCCAAGGCTTTGGTCATTCTGTCAGGCCTGAAACTAAGGTTGATGAAATTCGATCTGACTATTCATCATGCCGACCCTTTAAGGCTCAGAATCAGCCATCTTTTCTTCCTAACATTTTATGGATAAAAGGTGACATTCACAATCCATTGTGAAATTTGTTGGTGAGGTTTATAGACAAGCCCAAGGCTGATAGATTGGTTTCGGTAATAAACAGAGTTAGAAATATATATAATATATATATATATATATATATATATATATATATATATATATATATGTGTGTGTGTGTGTGTGTGTGTGTGTGTGTGTGTGTGTGTGTGTGTGTATCAAGTAACTACATTGAAAATTGCACACGCGAGAAACTATCAGTTACTAACACCGTTGACTTTATGTTCCCGCTATCCCAACTTAGATATACATGTTCTATCAATGATAATGAGCACTTATTTACTTATAGATATAGCATACTATATATATATATATATATATATATATATATGAGAATATGAAAAATAGGGCCACCTATTGGCCGTGAGTGGTGAGCCGTGATGCTTAAGAACGGAATCCTCGTGGCTGAGCAGTCCACTTTGTCCCTTACTTGGGTTAGATAGGAGGTCGAACATCCCCCTCTGATGAATCGATTGGTCACACCAAGCACTAGAACCTATATAATTGTTCAGACAATATTGCTCCTATACCTTTTCTCCAACTCTTTTATCATATATCTACTGGAAGGCGGTGGCTGAAGGTCTTAGTGTCTTGGGTATGAAGCTAAACTGCATCTAGTGATGAGGTTCTAATTCTGGAGCTTTCGAAAGTGTGGAGTACCTCTTCATTGCCATCACTTCCAGGTCCACTTTGAACCGATATGACAGTACCTGTTGGGGTCACATCTATGGCTTATATAGAAATAAAGTGAGTTTTAAAAAATAAATTTGAATAGCCAAAAAGAGTAAATAAAACAAAAACGTCTTCGACATAAAATATGTTAGTTTGTTTTGTTTTTACTCATATCAACCACGATGGATCATTTAATACCGGCAAAGATTTGAAAGATTCGTAGCGATAATTTGGAAGAAAATTTTCTATTTAATCTATAGATTGGACCCTAACAGGTACTACAACTCCGGGTCAGAGGGGATCAGGGAGCAATGGTGATGAATGGGTGCTCCACATTCCCCAGACCTCCACAACTGGAACCACAATACCAGTTTAGAGTTTAACGTCATAGCCAGGACACGAAGACCCCCAGCCACGACCTTCTAGCACCTATATGATAAAAAGGTTTGGGGCTTTCCATTAAGGTAATAGGGTCAGGACAATCCTATAGGTGCTAGGGCTTGACGTGACCAGCCGATTGATCGGAGGGGACCTCTCTGACCGCCGGTCTAGCATAAGTAAGGGCCAAAGTAAGATGTTGCATGTCATGGACTTCTCATCCACCAGGATTCCGTCCTTTAGCATCAAGAGTCGCCACCCACGGCCAACAGGTGGTCCTATTTTGGGGGAGAGGAGTCTTATCCCTCTGCAGAGGTGCAGTCGGTGTATTCTATAGCCCCATCGGCATAAGATAATCCAAATAAAGTTCGGCATAAAATAACCCAAAGTATTACCTCCAACCAACCAACCAACCAACCAACCAACCAAATGTTCGTTTGTTTGGTCTTTTGGTTAAATTTCCTCAATGAAAAGGAAGATTTTAAGCACAAAAAGTTGTGATATTTCTTCAATTTATTTTCTTACTGTAAACGTCTAAGAGAGAAAACTTTCAGCTTTATTGTCAATATTGATTTGCAACCTTTGATGGAGAATTTCTTTTATTTCTCTTTTTTGATGGGTTGGGGGGAGGGCAAGGTTTAAAGAAGACCAATGTAAACAAGACACTCCAGACACGGTTGTAAATATGGAAAGACATCAATAGTTCCAGATTTTATTAAACTTTTACGTATAAACTTTTACTAAGACAAACAAAAGTTCATTATGTTCTTAGTTGTCTTTATCTTTGTCAACAAATATACACACAGACACAAATAATAATAATAATAATAATAATAATAATAATAATAAGAAGAAGAAGAAGAAGAAGAAGAAGAAGAAGAAGAAGAAGAAGAAGAAGAAGAAGAAGAAGAAGATTATGATGATGATGATGGTGGTGGTGGTGGTAGGTGCGGTGCTCCACTTTAACCGCAAATCAATCTCCCTAGTCGAGCGCTAATGAAAAGGGGATAGACAATTGGCAACTCTGCCGACTTTACTAGTTTTAATATCAATGCAATGCAACGGTTAATTTTTATTTCGACTTTGCTTGACACGTCAGAGTTTCTGATAGGAAAAACTAGGCTCAAATCTTCAAAAGTTATTCCCAGACAGCTGATCAACTGAGTGATTCGTCATGAAATTGGAACGTTACCAGAAACAATGACAATACGAGCACTACACTATTTCAGACTGAGGATTTGGAAGGGAATATCTCATGAGGTCAGTAAGCATTTGGACGATATAATTTTTATAATAATAATTACTATAGCAAAACAAAAATGACAAATATTGTTCTTTCTCTGAGTAAAATTAAATTTTGAATAAAATATATTTTGCCTTTTTTTTTTAGTTACGTTCCAAACCAGAAAAATAATTTAGACAGACCGTGTTGTCTTAATAATTAAACTCTTTTTATTGTCTAAGATTTTCTTTGTTACTCATTAAAATATTTTTGTCTTCTGAAAAACTGAGAAAAATTTTCTTGCATTCTGGAAATTGAGATGAAATCTTTTATGCTTCCTGGAATCTGGAAAAGACTTCTTTCTAGAAATTGTAACAAAATGTTCTAGGATAAAATATTTTTTTGCTTTCTGGAAACTGGAAAAGTTTTCTAGAAATTGTCACAAAATGTTATGATTTAAAACAATTAGGTTAAACACAAAATAAGGAATTTTAGAAGAACTCACAAGTTTAAGCTTTGGTGAACTTGGTTTATGCACGACTTAAACATCGACTGATACGAAACAATCCCGGTTTTCTCGGATTGGATTACAGCAAAGAGGCCTGGCAGTGCTTTTACTGGTTTTTCAAATATAACTCAATCACTCATTCCTTGTTCCCCAAAGAACAACTTATTTACACAGGTGGAGAGAAAAGCTATAAAAGTGTGCAGAAACGAAGGCAAAAACATTCAGAGGTTATATTCGTTGACAGAAAAGACCTTTAAAAGAAAAACTACTATGAGAAAGACGAAATGGGAGATGGGTAAAAACTATCATCTAGCTATATTAGCACAAAAAGACTTCGTAAAACAGTGATAATGAGCTCATTAGTACATCGTGTTTTCTTTCGAACACTTTTCGGTGTGTTAATTCGCCAACCGTCTTCAGGTGACAATAATATCCGGTCAAATATTCTTTTAAAGTTAAAAACAAAACAAGAACAGAAGCTAATCTCAATTGATCGAAAAAAAACTAATTCATCGCAGAATATACAACCAATAAAGTTCTTCAGCTTTGATAATTTATTTGTAAGAAAATTGTTATAAATCTAAAATGTAAAATCATTTACCGAATATAAAATTAATATGTATGAATGTATATATTTAGTCATTTTTTCTTAATTAGTGAAATATTATACCATCCAAATGAATATCATTAGGTATTATTTATTATCAAACTCTGCAGCGTTGAAACTCTATAACCAGAACTATGAATATGTAAAGTAAAGTCGTCGCGGTGGTCTAATGTCAAAATCAGCCAGACCGCGAGGGAGTCTATCCCCTTTTCACTAGCGCTAGACCAAGGAGATTAGTTTAGCGTCTGGGGTAGACCGCCACAACAACCATCAGGTCCTCACTTTACCGCACAGATCCCTGTGCTACACATACAAGTGAGTTGGCGAGGACCGGTATCGAACCAAGAATCGTGTGATTCCTAGCCGAACACTCTACCGGCTGAGCTAAGTACAGCCCTTATATTTATGCAATTTTATTCTGGTTACTATGTTGCAATTTCATTTATGGTTACAAAGTTTAATAATGAATGATACGTAATATTCTTTTTGATGGTATAATGTTCCACGAGAAATAATAGAATCTTCATTCGGTAGAGCATCCGCCATGAAATCACAAGGTTCTACGTTCTGTGCCGTAAAGTTGGGAGCTGATGAGAGGTGTGGCACTCCATCTTAGACACAAAAGCAATCTCCCTGCTTTAACGGTAGTGAAAAGGAAATAGACTCCCTCGCTATCCAGCTGATACCAAGAATATGTCACTCCACCTACTTTACTTTTATATTTGATCTAACAGAAAATTATTTTTTTATGAAAAGAATTGTTTGGAGTGCTGCTGTATATCAATAACTCCGTAGATGAATGATTTAAAAACTTACATAAATATAAAACATAATCTCTTTTACTGTCAATAAAAATATCTAACATTATATTATGGTACAGATTTATTAACACTCATATGTATTTATGTGTGTATGCATGTATTTTTCAAGAATGCTGCCTAATGGACGGTAATGGTCAGTAGCGCAACCGCCTTGGAATCGCAAGGTTCCGGGTTCGTTACCGGTCCTCGGTGACTGAGTAGCATAGTTTGTAATCTGATTTGTGTGGTAAATCATCTGGAAGCTGATGGGGGGGGGGCACTCCACCTCAGAAAAAAACAATGTCCGTGGTCTAGCGCTAGCGAAAAGGGGAGAAACTCCTTCGTTATTCGCCTGTACAAACAATAGGCCATTCTATAGACTTTACTTTTTGAGCTCTCCTTACCAGTTTAAATCTCGCCACCCACTCTAAGTTAAGTACGATGCAATAACATTAGTTTCAAAAGTTCAGTTTTAAATAAACTATTTTGTTTCTTAAGACGAACATGAGAATGACAAAGAAAAATTATAATTTTTCTTTTCTTTTTTTTAAACACGAAATAAAGTAATTCACTGTTGTGCGAATGAAGAATATAGCCGGTTGAATGCTCTACTTTTTGTTTTTTGTTTTATTTTCGTTTCTTTTTTATGCGTAACTGATATTTATTCAACTTCGGGGCATCAAATCAAATTTCTTTATTTAAGGAAAAGAAAAAGAAGAAAAAAAAACAAGTCCATTCTTAAATTGTCAAATTGAAAACGAGTTTTACGTCGACAAAATAGAAACAAAATATCGAATTGAGACGAAAATTTGATCGTCTGCTATTTCCCCACTTCAGGATTAAATTAAAGCTGAGAAGGTTTTATTTATGTACGTCAGAGAGAAAAGGAATCTGTTTGGAAGATAATTTGGAAGAAAAAGGGGCTTAGTAAAAAGAATGTAAAAAATAACAAGATATTCTAGTTTAAAGAAAAATATGAAAGAAAAGTAAAAAGAACTCAATGGGAAAAGCTTGTAAGAAAGAAATATGATCAATCAAGAAATAAATAGAGAAATAAAAAATAACGAAAAAGGAAAAATTAGAAAGAAAGAAAGAGCAAGTAAGAATGAACGTGTAAATGAAACAATGAATGAGCGATAAAGAGGAGGAAAAGAAGAAATCTAAATAATATGTATACAGTGGTACCTTGACTTACTAGAATCTCAGTTAACGAGTTTTACGAGTTGTCACTCGGTCGATTTTTGTTTTGTGCTGTGAACTAAAATTAGAAGTACGAGTGAGCTTCAGATACGCTTATATTAATAAGATGATTAAAAATATTTAATTTTCCAAATTATTTTGCCAAAGAAAAATATTATCTATAAGAAGAATTCATTAGATTCTATTCAATTATGTTTTTATACAATAAAGTGTTTGTATTTTTTTTTCTTATTAAGAATACGCAAAAAACAATTAGGGTGTCTGGCTGGAATGGATTATTGGTATTTCAATTTTTTTCAATGGGTAAATTGATTTGATATACGAGAAAATTGAGTCACGAGTGGAACGAATTAAGCTCGTAAGTCAAGGTACCATGTACTTCGAACATCATTAGATTCCATAAAAGGAAAAAAACACAAAGCAGGCAATATCCCGCACAGGCTATTACGGATGTGGACTTCGCAGATGATTTGGCACTTCTTGCAAATACATCAGCACAAGCCGAAAAGGCAGTATGGAACAGCGGCCTATACCTGAACTTCGATAAAACTGAGTTCATGTATTTTAAAAACATCTCCACACTGAATGGTAAACTCTTAAACTCGGTGAAAGAATTCACGTACCTAGGCAGTAATAGCAACAGAAAGCGGTGTTAATGCACGTATAGGAAAGGCAGGGTCAGTTATAAACAGATTGTCTGTCATATGCAAATCTGGTCACACTGACAAGCTAAAAACGAAAATTCTTCCAAGTCGTAGTTGTATTAGTGCTACTGTACGGTTGCACCACTTGGAACCTAACGAAGCGCCTAGAGAATAAGCTAGATGGAAGCTGCACAAGAATGCTGCGTGCAATCTTAAACAAGACGTGGAAACAACACCCTACGAGAAAACAGCTGTACGGCCACTTGCTCAATATCGCATAAACCATCCGCGTAAGGCGAACAAGACACGCTGGACACTGCTGGAGAAGCAAGGATGATTTCATAAGTGACGTTCTCCTATGAAATTCAGTACATGAGCACGCCAGTGTGAACCATCCAGCAAAGACATGCATTGACCAACTCTTTGTGTATACTGGATGCTGCGCGGAGGACCTCTCGAGGACAATGAATGATATGGACGGTTGGCGAGAGATTGTCATAGATAGCCGTGCTGCCAGCTCGACATGATGATGATGAGGAGGAGGATATATATATATATATATATATATATATATATATATATATAATAATAATAATAATAATAATATAATATATATATATATATATATATATATATATATATTATTATTATTATTATTATTATTTACTCCTTTTGAGTTTTCACATCAGTATTAGCTGATGTTCTTTCACTGGAGTCTGAGTGACAGCAAGTCTCCTCAGGTCTCCAGGACTCTCCTGAGTATTCTGGCAGATTGCAGCAGTGCAGTATTCTGAATGGTTTCAATCCTTCCTCTGATATCCAAACTTTCCAAGCCCTTTTCTAATCCTTTTGGGACTGTTCCAAGTGCACCAACTACAATTGGTATCACTTTCACTTTCATATTCCATAACTTTTTCAGTTCTCTGGCAAGGTCCAGATATTTGTCCATTTTTTCATTTTCCTTTAACTTCACCCTGTGATCTGCTGGCACTGCAAAATCCACCAGTTGACAAGTTCTTTCTTTTTTGTTTATCAACACTAGGTCTGGTCTTCTTGCTGGGATAAGGTGATCCGTTTTAATTTCAAAGTCCCAGAGAATTTTGTGCGTTTCGTTCTCAAGAGCAGATTCTGGTTTATGCATATACCATTTTGTTGTGTGGTCAAAATTAATTTTTTGCATAATTCCCAGTGGATCACCTTCCCAACCCATTCGTGTCTAGTTTTGTATTCTCGTTGTGCTAGTTTGCTACATTCGCAGAGTATATGGTTAACAGTCTCATCTCTATTACCGCAAAGTCTACATTTACTATTTTGTTGGGTCTTATCAAATTTCGCTTTGATGTAGTTTGTCCTTATGGCATTATTTTGTGCAGCAATTATAAGTGATTCTGTTTCTCTTTTGAGGTTTCCTTTTCTTAACCATGTCCAAGTCTTTTCATGTGCAACCTCTTCTATTTGTCGTTTGAAGCGTCCATATAATTGTTTTTCTTCCCATTTTTGTTTTCTAGTCTTTGTCGTTTTTTCTGTTTGTCCATCTGCCGTTTCTACTATTGTTGGCCGCCATAAGTAATTTGTCTTTGCTCTTCCTTGTGTAATCTTCAAGTTGTTGGATTGTGGTTTCTATGCATTCCTCTATGTTGGCAAGACCTCTTCCCCCTTCCTTTCTTGACACATACAATCTATCTCTATCATTTCTAGGGTGGAGAGCCTTGTGCATGGTCATTAATTTTCTCGTCCTTTGGTCTATCTGTCTGAGTTCTTCTTTTGTCCATTTTAAGAATATTTAACTTTAAGAATATACACATTGAAGTGAATATTAAAATGAATAAAGAAAATATATTTAGTATTGTAAAATAACCGGTGCAAAAAAAATAAAACATTTATTTCAAAAACACGGACATAAAATGAGGGTTCAGTTTATTTTATGGTAGGAATATACGAGCAAATTGTTCTTTTTTACCAGTTTATCTATATTCATTAATATTTTGTGAAGAATAAAAATACAAAAAATTCTCCTAAATGAAAAATATAGATACCGTTAATGACTTTGTGATCAAAAATGTGATTTTTTACAAATTTTACAAAAAATATTAAAGGACATGATAAAGGTAAATTTGACTATAATGAATTTTTTCCTAAGTGGAAAATGGCATTTTCCACTATCAATTGTTAAAAGATAAAATTGTTAAACTAATCGTAACAATATATCGTTTTAAGAAATTAGCTTTCAGATAGATTGGTTTAAAGTTTGTATAATAGTATTGCACAGCAACTACTTTTTAATGAATTAGGAATACCTATTTTTCGTCTGCTTTTCATTTTAAAAACAAATTAAAATTAATTAAATCGATTATTTAAGATAAATTTTTTGTCTAAGTCGAAAAGTAGTAACATAATGAGCATCAGTAAAAAAAGGCAAAATAATATTACACATGTAATTTATTTTTAATACATTTAAGACTATTTTTTCGGTCAATTTTGATCAAATATATCTAAGATGGTTTCCGTGAGGTGCTGTAAAATCCGTGTTTACAAAATAAATTTAACACGCTCGATTGAAAAAAATTACCAAAAATCAGGGAACTATCCGATTTTAATGAAATTTTCAGTATTGATTTATCAATGAATGGATTTTATAATGCATCAGTTATTTTATTTCAAAGCTTTCTAATTAATGACAAATTAATATATAAAATTCATTTAAAATATGAGTATCATGATGTTAAATTTAAAATGTCATATTCTTAGATTCTAAAAACATATTTTTTAATAACTACCTTACTTTAGTATCAATCTTTAATAATTTTTTGGTCAAAAACTCTATTGAAAATTTAGCGCCCCCCTTAAACAGAACAAATATTGATGTATAATTTTTTCTTGTATAAGATAATAGTCAATTAAATAATTATCAAAATGAGTAAAAAAAATCTCCAAAATTATTTTTTTAGTTTTCATTTTCATTTTATTTTCCGATTTGTTATACTTATTTTCTACTAGAGTAGTATCGTTAAATTTTATTTTTTTCTATTCACATATATAACCCCACTGATATTTTGCACCCCAAAAATAAAGGAAGGGAGTCAAACTTAAGTGACCTGAAAAAAATCAGAATGTTTTGAAATAAAATAACTGATGCATCACAAAAATCATTCATGAATCAATCAACACTGAACATCTCATTAAAATTTGGTAGATTTGTTTAAAAAGGCGGATGGGAGGGGTGAATTTGTCTTGCAAAATACAGATTTTTTGACAAAATCCCAGATTGCTCGTCAACAACCATTTTAATCTCATAACTTTTAAACTGACGAAATAATATTATCCTATGATTTTTTTCAACAATCTATGCTGAGCTCAATTGGTGACCCAACGGGTCCCATCTTTTCTAGTATATATATATATATATATATATATATATATATATATATATATATATATATATATAGCAACCAGTAGACATTTTAAAAGCAAATAAAGAAGTTTTGGCGCCTTTAAAAGTTCTTTCTGTTTTGATTTTCCGAGCGTTGTGTCTTTGAAAATGGACGTTGAGAACAATTCTATTTCGCCTTCTTTCTCTTTCTTTTAGGATTCCCTTTCGGGTGAGTACATCTAAAGAGGTCAGTTTAGAATAGCAACATCGGATAGATACTGTTAGATATATAACTGACCCTGTTAAATGCGATGTGTGTAATCTTTGGTGTGTGGGGGTTGACTCTCATATCTGGCTTTGCAAAAATAAACACGCCTTTCTTTACACAAATCAAAAAGAAATATATATCAAACATATCAGTACGAATTTCCTTGACATGATATATTATTATATATTATATTGATAATATCGTCTTCTTTGTGAGCTCATGATGGGGTTAGACTTTGCTTATCTTCATGATATATATATATATATAAAAATGTTTAATAAATTACAAACACACACACACACACACGCACACACAGATACACATATATATATATATATATATATATATATATATAATATATATATATATATAATCATCAAATACGGTGTGATTTCTAACTTCTTGTACATATAACTATGGGTATTGTATCTATATATAGAGAAGAGTCACGTCTGTTTTGGTATGTACGTGTTGACTTATGACTCAGAAAATGATGTCATTGAGCATTAAAATTGCTAATACGCTTTAATATGTTGGTAATAAGTACAAGTGCAATTTTGTTTTATTAGATGATATAATTCAATAATTAAAAATCAATCGATTTATATATATATATATATATATATATATATATATGTGTGTGTGTGTGTGTGTGTGTGTGTGTGTGTGTGTGTGTTCATGTGTTTGTAATTTATTAAACATTTATATATATATATATCATGAAGATAAGCAAAGTCTAACCCCATCGTGAGCTCACAAAGAAGACGATATTATCAATATAATATATAATAATATATCATGTCAATGAAATATATATATATATATATATATATATATATATATTATATATATATATATATATATATATATAAAAATTTAATATACCAAGCGTATTGGTAGATCCTTGCGGAGAGAAAAGAACCAGCAGAAAGATTGATTGTAAAAATATAATACCAAACATCAACCAGGAAGAAAAAAATTTTGAAAAAAAGAAAGGACCAAGATATTCGTACCAACAAAAAATAATCTATTGGTACAGTATTTGGCCAAAAGAAAAAACAATTTATATGCATATATATGTATATAAGATATATATATATATTCATATAACCGCTAGGAGAAAGCTAATATGTAAAAAGTGCTCGATACCTAAGTAGAGCCAAATAACAAAGATAATCTAATGAGTCAGACGAACCTACTATTAGTTTCGCATAAAGCTCTTCAATGCTAAAATCTTTGTTATATATATATATATATATATATATATATATATATATATATATATATATATATATATATATATATATCCGGAGTGTTAATACTTGTTAGATGAAAAATGAGTTTAAAAAATAAATTTGAATACCAAACAAGAATGAATAAAACGAAAACATCTTCTGCATAAAATAACCCAAAGGTTGACATGCCGTAAATCCAACCATTTCTAAATTAGACACTGAAGCACAGGCTGAGAATATTCTATATGAAGTCTTATTAAGCTTTTGCCCGCCCCCCTCCCTTGAAATAAAATTTCTAACCATTCAGCCAATCCTTCTATTTACCCTATATAATAGACAAAATATGATTGTCAGTTATTAAAGTAATATCAAAGCCAACCAATATAACACATTCCTCATTTACTTTTTTGATTTCTTTGTTGCTTAATTTATTTTCAACTTTAATATTTTTGGATCCAATATGTAATGCTTTATATTTTTCTATGTTAAATTTTAATTTCCAAATATCTCCCCAATATAACAATATATCTATTACAATTTGTGTTATTCCATCTAGACCCCAGCAATGCTGAAATCAGCTAGAATACTTAGAAGAGTCTTGAACAGCTGAAAGATGTGCTGCCTCTCGAATTTCAATGAAAATCACCAAGTTAAAAAAAAATAGTACTCAGGGAATTGTGCAATAAATTCAATTTTCACCATACAACTAAATGGTATATGCACAAGCCTGAATTTGTCCTGGAGAATGAGGCACATAAAATTCTCTGGAATTTCGAGATACAGGCGGATCATCTAATCCCGGCTAGGAGACCAGACCTTGTATTGATTAACAAGAAGAAGAGAGACTGTCATCTCGTGAATTTTGCCGTCCCGGTCGACCACCGAGTGAAAGTAAAAGAAAGCGAAAAGATAAACAAATACTTGGACCTTGCTAGAGAACTGAGAAAACTATAGAACATGATTTGTCTAGAAAAAAATTGTGGGTATAAGAAATCAGAGGAAGAAACTGCAGCATTGTTAAGATCGGCTAGAATATTCTGAAGATTTCTGAATACCTGAGGAGACTTGCTGTCATTCAGCCTCGAATGAACCACCGGCTAAGTCAGGTGTGAAAAACTCGATAATAATAATAATAATAATAATAATAATAATAATAATAATAGAGATAATGCGTCCATGTTTTTATTTTTATTTAAATCTCAATTATTAATAAAATTGTTTTATATAATTAATATGATTGGCCTTATCTACATACTAGATATTGCCACTAATCCAGAAAACATATGAGATGAATGCAATTATATTTATATATTCAAGCAAATAGCGGTTTACAGTGTGAATACGAAGACTAATTAACATATTGATGTTTAAAAAATCATTTTTTAGAAATATTTGCTTGGCATAATTGATTTCTAATTGTTTGGTCTTATTTTCATAAATATGAAAAAATCCCGTTGATAAATCTTAAAATAATCCATTAACAAAAAGAAATAACAGTACTTTTATTCTTTACAGTCTAATCTAGTTAAACCAGAAAATTTTAGCAATAAAAGCCGAGAGTGGTGGGAAGAACTAGTGTTTAATCTGTTCTATTCCACGATTATTTCGAATATTTTTATATGCATTCTTCTTTATTTTTAGTCTTTCTAATTTGATATATCTTATTAGATTAGAACTTTTTATCACATTCAGAACAAATACAAATTGAAACTGAAAATATTGTATTTCATTTTCTCTTTGATATAAATAATGTGAATTATTTCAAGTCCTGTGCAAAATTGCTACGACGACGCTCTGTAATTTCCACTGATCTTTTCTGCCTTAAAAGTTAATACAGTTTTCTAATGTTCCTACATTATCATTCATAAGTGGTAATCACCTAGAAATGACGTCGCTAAAATTATAATAACTTTTCAAAACTTTTCGAAATATCTTTGAATCTTCTTAAATAGATTTAATGGATTTTCAACAATTCTTGAAAGTAAATCTTCAAAAGAGAAATAATTAATAAGAGCAGAACAAAAAGTAATCGAGTAGGTTTTTTCTTTACAGAACAAACAAACTCGTTAAGATATATTGGCATAGCTCAAGAAGATGTAAACATAATACAAAACTTACTGCTTGAATTGTGCTTCAATCATATATGTCATATTCTACGGGTTAGGAATTTAAATGACGTCTACATTTACTCTCAATCCTTCGAACCTGAGCAATTGCATAGAAGTACGAGGGTTATTCAATAAATAAGGTGAATGTTGCATAAGGAGTTTACAGATTCATCTTTTTCAAGAAAATCCATAGTGATGTTCCAGAAGAATGTCAGCATGACCTTCCTTACTGACCGCTGCGACTGGAACATTTTATTTACCGCCTGGGGCTCGTAGTTAAAAAAAAACCATGTTTTGCAAATTTGTAAACATTCTTTTGACTAAAACAATTTTCTCCGTACGCATCACACATTGTTCTGTAAATTTCATATGGTTTGCACTTCTCAGACCCCAAAACTTTTATGACAGACCTCTGTTCAAACCCGGAGCAGTCTTTTTGGATTGCTACCATTTTGAATAGCCACAAAATAAATATTTTTGTGATATTAAAATAAGTTTTGCTATAAACCAATCCCACCGATGCAGAGTTTAGATTTATGGAAAAACACTTCCGAAAATATCATTCATTATGCTTTTTTAAAAAAAATCACCAAGTCTCCTTATTTATTGAATGACATCAAAAAAATAAAACCCTTAAGAAAAACCTACACAAGAAAATATAAACATGAATGTAAAATGAGCGCGATTCCCTAACCTCACAGCACAAAATAAGCCTAATTAGGTTGACAGGCCGTTAAAACCAACCAAACAATCAATTAGCGTGGTATTTTTTGTTTATTCTATTTATCTATTTATTTGCAGATTCTAAATTTTCATATTCGCATTAAACTGTATTCAGTTGTAGGTTTCCAGTTTCAGAGGTTTGGTATTCTGGGAAGTAGGGAGTTACTCCTTAGTCAACTCCTTTGAAAACACTCGCAGGGCCACTCTCAATGACAAAGGGCATAGGAGAAATAACCAGAACACAATATCAATAAATCCTGAGCAGACCTTCAGACTGTGCCTATCCGTTCTGCAAAAGCCTTATCAGCCACTAACACGCCTGCAGACAACGTGGACCACCCCTTTAATCTTTGTTCCCGATGCTATATCTATTTTATGAATTAAAATTAAAAACAAAATATGTATTCCTACTTACCTTTCATCGACATGCGACCGCGGAAGATAGCGCTGACCGTCAAATATCGACCATGTCTCGGGTCACAAGCAGCCATCATGTTTTTAGCATCGAAAATCTGCTGCGTCAATTCCGGCACCGTGAGTGCCCTGTATTGTTGACTTCCTCTGGAAGTTAAAGGTGCAAATCCTGGCATGAAGAAGTGGAGACGCGGGAAGGGCACCATGTTTACGGCGATCTTACGCAAATCAGCATTTAACTGTCCTGCAATTCAAAAATAGGAGAGAGAATTTGAAAAAAAAACTGACAGCAAATTAAAGACAAAATGATGAAAATGACTGAGTTTTTCAAATGCCCTTTCGACAGAGTTTGAAATATGGTGTCTGTATCCTCTGCAGAGTGTGGGTAGGAGCCTCCAAAACGGATGTTTTGGGTATGATATTAAACTGTATCTGACGGTGATGCACCAGTTCGGTAGATCTGGGAAATATGGAGTATCCCTTCATTGTCATTACTCCCCAGGTCTACTTTATCCCGGGGTGGTAGTGCCTGTTAATCCCATCTATGGGTCAAATGAATTTGTTTAAAAATCATTTGTATCCGATAGGGCCGGATACAAAATTTTTTAAAACATCTTAGGAAACAACTATAGAAGCATTTTAATATGAACATACAAGGAACGCGATTCCCTAACCTTGACGGATTGGCATGTCGTTAAAATCAATCAATCAAATTATTAGCTTTTCAACACAACATATATTAAATGAACTTATCTCCTACACTTTGTCAAACTTTGGAATTGCTGCATTGAATTCTTTTTGCCTTTGAGTCAAAAGAAGTTTGGATTCGATATCAAATTATTAAAACAATATCGATAAGAATGTCTGATTAGAAAGACTTGAATTTCCTCGAAAAAAGCTATCGAATTATTTCTGTTTCCTTTTTTATATAAAAAAATCAAATAAAGCCATCCTCAGATTGCCAGATAACTAAAAGAAAAGATATAAAACTCCTAACAACTCCTCAGCTCGGCACCCAGTGTCCGAACCGAGCTGGTGTGGTCGATTAACACTGGCATGCCCATGTGTTTGAGTCCACAGTAGAACATCACTTAGGGGTTCGTCTTTACGTTTCAAGAAATGTCCAGCATCTATTGTTTGTCTTACTTGGATGATTTGTGTGATAGGAGGTAAGTGACCATACAACTGCTTTTTACAGTTACCTAATGATGTACCAGCCAATTTTGTAAACATTTGTTTATGATAGAAAGGATGTCAAAGTATACTGATTAGCAAGATACATTGTAAACAGAGGTGTTTATATTTAGAAGGAATTTTGAAACACAGCATCGGAATTTTAACCGTAAATATTCCTAGGACATATTTTAACACTCCAAGCGACAGAGAAAATCCAACACTTAGTCATGTATATATGTCAGCTAGCAGATTTAGTCAGAGAGAAGTTCCAAACCCTAGAGATAGGTATAAACCCAGAAAAGGCACAAAAGAAAAGAGTCAGGCAGACAGTTCGACGAAGGCCATACCTGTATTCCTTATGGCTTGAAATAGATCTTTCCTACGTATCAAGACTATAAACTTATTGATCCACTCTCATATGTGAAAAAAAGGAATAACCGACTCTGCTTTATTTAAGAAATTTTAATAATATAGCTTATGTATAAAAAAATCAACAACTTAACGTATGCCTTTTATAATATTATTTAAATCCATTTAAGAAAAATAGGATAATAAGAAATCAATGACAGGAGTTTGAAGAAATAAGAAAAACTTCAGAGTTGTATTAAACCATTCTCCCTCCACACACACATACACAGAATCCCCACCTCTATCCCTGCACTATAAAAGGGTAGAAGTATAGGCCTTTTAAAAAGCCATAATATACATTTCATTACGGCCTTTTATAAAGATATCCGGAAAACTCAGATACTTTTGCCCAGAAGTTATGCCAGGTATCTTATCAAAAATGCTTAACTGAGCGTGCTTACAACGAGGAGTTATGGGGTGGAATATTCGACCAAGATAAAATTGCTCTACACACTATTTCGGCTAAATCTACAACTAAGATAAGGCGGACTGTGTCACGCATAATTGAAATGAGAACACACAAACGCACGTATATAAACACACGCGTAGAATTGCGTTTCGTAGTGAATGCTCTCATCGTAGAAAGAACCCGCGAAAATTTTGTGCAAAAAAGAAAGAATGAAATATTACGCTTTTTCTACATAATTTCTTACTCGTTCATGATTCTCCACTGATTCTTATCCCTATTTTTTCTTTTATTCTCAGACGCCAGACACTTTTGTTTTTCTTTCTCCTCTGTCTTCCCTACACACTCATTTCTTTTTTTCTTCCTCGTTTCTCTACTCTCTACCTTCTACTTCTTTCTCTCTTTTTAATTGCTCTCGCCTTTCTTCTTAATCCATTTCTAACTCGTCTATATTTTCTCCTCATCCTTCTTTTTACTCACGCTACTTCTCTTTCTCTTCTTCATCCTTTTTCAACTTTCTCTTTTACTACTACTACAAATACTACAATTACTACTACTACTACTAATAATAATAATAATATATTTTCACCCCCTTTTCATCACTCTCCTTTTTTTTCTTCTTCATACCCCTTCCATTTTCTTCTTCTCCTCCTCTTCCTCCTCCTCCTCCTCTTCCTCTTCTCTTCTTCTTCTTCTTATTATTATTATTATTATTATTATTATTATTATTATTATTATTATTATCCATATTTTCTTACTTCTTTCTCCATTTCAGTTTATTCTTGACTCTCTCTCCTCTCTCTCCTCTCTCTCTCTCTCTCTCTCTCTCTCTCTCTCTCTCTCTCTCTCTCTCTCTCTCTCTCTCTCCAACCTCTTCGAATTAATCAGCGTATCCTAACAATCTTGCAATCACTTTTATATTTCCCATGCGATAAATTATCAAGTTCTCGTGTTACAAGCACACCAATATATCCACGCCCCCAAAATATAACTGAGCTCCCTGTCTGTATTTTTCAATTCGTCTCACTTACTGATATGTACAGACACACATACACACACAAACACAAACATACACACATACACACACACACAAATTGATATACATACTCGCCCAATATGTTCTGACACGCTCAGACATCCTTCCATTCCTCGTGTTCACCAAAAAGCATTCATCTTTTTTGCCTCCCCCACCCCGTCTTCCCGCCTCGTCCCTTTTTTGATCGGGCGTGCTTACCAGAAATTCCATGTGCCCAACGGAGTAGCCTCGGAGAGCGACGATCTTGAGATTGGCGATGGATCTTGGCTATGACCTCGCGCGCACTGCCTTTATAGGGTTAACGGCATCTCCCCCCCCACCACACACACACACACACACACACACTATTTTACGAAGGTTTAATAAAACGTCGAGGAAAGAACAACGAATTCCCGGTGCGAAAATCGAGGTTAGAAAGAGATGAGGGGGTCGGTGGAGAAGAAGAAGAAGAAGAAGAAGAAGAAGAAGAAGAAGAAGAAGAAGAAGAAGAAGAAGAAGATTGGGAAAACGGATGTGCTAGGATTTCGGTTGTAAAATATCGGAATGGATAAAGATGAAATCTGGGTCTCCTCCCACCCATCTCCCGGTGGAAGGTTAATCGAGGGAAGGTCTGCTATATAAACTGGTAGTTTTGGTAAAAGGTTTAGATTTCACAAGATCTTTTTTCTTTCTTTTTTTTTTTAAACTAGTAAATATTTATATGTCATACATGGAACAGCGAGAAGCAATGTGTGAATTCAGTATCACATGTAAATAAGTATACCCCTAACAATTCTTTTAATAAAATGTTAATTTCCTTCAAAAATAAAAATGCCAGAATAACATTATTTCTAGTAGAACGTTATACATCCAGAACGGATATTATTAGATATTATTTATTACCTAACTCAACAATTTTAAAACACATTTTCAAAAAAAGAATTGCAACACATCCGTAACCAAAAATAAAATTGCATATAAAATGTGTACTTATTTTTGGACTGTTATATATTCATATTTTTGCATACCGAGTTTCACTGCTGCAAAGTTTGGAACAGTTGTGAAATCAGATAGATAGATAGATTCATTTTGTATCATTCAAACACACACACACACACACACACACACACACAAATATATAATATATATATATATATGTATGTATATACTTATACGTATGATAAAAGTGTATCTGTGCATTCTGCCTATTATTAAAGTGCCGTTCCCCGCCACTTCTTTCAAAAAATCAGAGTGTGAGAGTACATGTGTAATGTATGGACGCTCTCCCCAAGATATATTAAAATGAAGAAAAAAAACTGCATATATATATATATATATATATATATATATATATATATATATGTGTGTGTGTGTGTGTGTGTGTGTGTGTGTGTGTGTGTGTGTGTGATAAAAGAAAGGTTGAATATTAGTAATGTTGCCGGTTATAAATGTATTTCACTAAAATTCTCATTTTTAGGATCTTAGCCTTCATTAGACAATCATATAAGTGAGAAGATGAACAAATGAAAGATAATAGCCGGACCATAAAAGTTTTAATATATCTTTTTAAAAAAGGCGCCTTGTATAGAATCATTCCCACCATCAACTTATCTGGTTATTTGAATTCATATATTCATATATATGTAGAAATATAAATGAGAAAAAATAAAGGGTTCCAAAATATTAATCTATTGGTAGATGGTGAAGTTGGCCTTAAAACGTTCCGGTTTGTTATAAAATCTTAATCAGGACATTTTATAACAAACATTTTAACGTCGACATCACCATCTACCAATAAATTTGGAAAACTTTGTTTCTCTTATTTACTCACACTGAGATATAACTTTATACTATATATATGTACGCAATATAATACATACATACATGCATACATACATATTTATCTCCCCTGATGAATTATAATGAGGTGAGGGCAAATGTTGCAAATTGCACAAGAAGTTGTCTTATTCTCTAAGAGCAACTAAATATTATTGTGCAACCAAAAACTACTATATGTACATTTGCAGGGTGTCGGTTGCATACATTAAAAAAATCAGATCACCATAAAATGGCTTTTAAAATTGTAAAAAATAAACACAGACTTATATGTGGTTTAGCTGTGAAAAAAATAAAAAGGGGTTAGAGCAGGAAATACATGGATAGGTTTGCAGACTGTTTAAACTGTCAAAAATCTGTTTTCAAAGAAATACAAGTCGTTTTAGTCCCCTTTTCTTGACTCAGATAAACCTTTTTAGGTAGATCAGATCGATTGATAGATAGATAGATAATGAATAGTTTGCAATAGATAAATAGATATATAGATAGATAGGGGAGGTGGTGAGATACAATGTGAGCAAACACGCAATCGTGCGACTGTATAGGAATAAAATCCATTAAGGCTAAATATAGTAAATCGTGATATTTTGTTGACTACCTTCTGTCTGTGAACACAATGCAATTTCCCCACAAACGATTCATGTCTTCCGATTGCAGTGGCGCCAGGACATTTTTAAACTGGAAGCTTTTCTAATAATCCGAATCCATCTGCTGCCCACGGTAGCATTGCTCTTTATTTTGATTTATTTGCAAATGCAATCTATCCTTCTGGAACAAACCTTTGCTCAAATGCACAGGCTTAAATAACCAATTCAGAAAAAGAGATGCGCTGACTAGGCAGACACTCCATGGTCTTCTTTTTTTTTTTCTTTTCTTTTTTCTATTTCTTTTTCTGGGGCTATCTCACATAATATTTCTCTTGTTCTTTTTTTAGTTGTTTTCTATCAGCTTCAATTTTCCATCCCCCGTTTCCTGTTGTCTTTTTCTGTCTGTCTCTTTCCTGTTACCTTTCTATGTTTTATATTTCTTTTTTTTTTCTTTTCCTTTCTTTCTCTTTATCCACTCTTACCTGTTCTCTCTTTCCTTTCGTTATTTATGATCTTGTTTGTCTATTATTTCTCTTAAGGTATTTTTATTCTTTCTATCTTTCTTTCTTTCTTTCGTTTCCTTTCCCTATTCTCTCCTTTTACTTTCACGTTTTATTTCTTTTTTTACCTTTTCCAAATTTTCCTGTCCTGTTGGTCTTTTTATTCATTTTTCTATTTTTTCGTTCTTTCTTTCTTTTGTCCTTACTTTTCTATTTTTATCTCTATCTTTTCTTTTCCTTGTCTTTCTTTTTTTTTCTTTCTTTTTCTCTTTCTTTCTTTCCTTCTTTGTCCCTCATTTTCTACCCGTTTTTTTTCCTTTAGGCTTGGTATTGGTTTTATTTATCTATTTATTTTTTGTCTTTCCCATGTTTTTTCCTGTTTTTCTTCTTTATTGTTCCTTTCTCTTTTTCTTTTTCTTTTTTAATTTATCGACTAATTTCTCCTTTTTCCTTGTGTTTTCTGGTTTTGCCACTTTCCACTTTTGGCCCCTATTTTTTTCCTTTCTTCGACTTCCTTCCGGTTTAGCATTCTTGTTGATATAATAAATGAGATTTGGTTATGATATTGCCAATATATTTATCAACATTGGAGTCTGAGTACACAATAGTAGGGCGTGTGCCGACTAATACACACACTGACAGACATGCACACACTTTCATTTATTATTATGCGTGTAGGTTTACTTAAAAGTGACAGTTTCCGGTGACTATGTGCGCATGCGTATCGTTATATTCTTAATGGCAACTATCCGATAACGTTGTAAAACGAAGTGAAATTCATTACCGCGTCCATGTAATTGATTTGCATGCCTGTGCACGATATTGTCCGACAGTATATCTCTGTATGTGCGTGAAATGTTATGTTCTGTCCCATTAATGGACTAAGGATTTTCTCGTATTTCTTACTTGCTGGTTAGTCTTTTACTTTATTAGTGCTAGAATAACACAAAGGACCGGTGACGATTCTCTTTTGTCGTGAAATTGAGATGCCAGATTGGCAGATAGATTTCCATATTGTAACACAGTCATTTTTCTTCTCTTTCTTGTTCTTTTCAATCATCTTTCTTCTTTTTCGCTCTCTTTCATTCATTCATTCACACATCTTTCATTCATTGTAAAACTTTTACTCCATTCTGTTTTCTTTTTTACTTTCTGTTATTCACTTATTTATACGCATGGTTCTCCCTTTCTTTCTTTCTTTCTTTCTTTCTTTTATTTACGTATTCACATAGTCCTTCAATTCAGTTTTCTTTATTTTTTTTCTTTCTAGTAAGTAAAGTAAAGTCGGTAGAGTGACTTATTGTCGTTATCAGTCGGAGAGCAAAATAGTCTATCCCATTTTCATTAGCGCTAGACTAGGGAGTTGTTTTCTGAGATAGGGTGTTACACCTCTCATTATCCCCCCACTTTACTGCACAGATTCAAGCTGTGCTACTCATACGCGGAGTTGCCGTGGGCCGGTATCGAACCTGCAGCTTTGTGGTTCCTATGCGGGTGCTCTACCGACTGAGCTAATACTTCGTTTTCTTCATTTCAATTTTCCTTCTATTTTTCCTTTCCTTCAACAATTTTATTCTCTTTCTTTTTTTCTTCCACTCTCTTTCCATCACTCTTTTTATAATTCTTCCAATGTGTCGGTTAACTAATTATCTAGTTCATTTTCAGTACAAACTCTTCCGGCTATTTGTCTTCTTTCAAACGAAACAAAATTCAGTCACCAGCTAAAACCCCAAAAAACATACATATGTGGTAAACATCTTGCAACGTTGTTACCAGTTGTTAGCCGCATCATTTGGCCCATTCGATGACCCGTCAAATCACATCACTCATTTCTCCTTTCACATTTTTTCACCTTTATAGTTCTCTACATCGTCAGTCAATTGAAAATATGCAAACAGTACAGACACACATTTAAGACACATTCTGGACGATGGATCCGCAAGTAAAACAAAATACATACAAACCGTTAAACAGGCAAACGAATTGGTATGTATAGACATGTAATTATACATGTGCGTATATATTATAATAGATAGATAGATAGATAGATAGATAGATATGATTATTATTTGCAATGCGGAGGCAACAATATGCTAACATCCAATTAAATTGAAATGTTCATATTTGAATTTTGCCTTAATTAGTCTGGCCTTGTAGCACTAATGCGAGGCAATGTCATTACTAAATATAATTTATTTCTAAAAAAAAAAAAAAAAAAAGAAATAGTGAGTGAAATTAGCTCACAATCTCATATCGCAATAATTATATTTAGAAAAAGGCTTCGAGCAATTACTGAAAAAATGATTGTAAAAATGAAGCATCTATGAAGAAATAGTTTCAAGTAAAGCAGAACTAAAATTTGTATTTATTTACTAGTAAAACCCATGAAAATTCAACTTTTAATTAGTGAATATAAATAATATTATACAATATTTACTTATATACAGCATTTTCCCTAAGTACAATTCTAACAATTTTCTTATAAAATCATAAAGAAGAAAATTAACTTTTTCAAAAAACTGTTAGATGTTTACTTATTTACGTGCGATATTGTGTCGCTACTTTCAGATACTCATGTATCACGAAATCCAGACGACAAGATCAAACCTAGAATTTATTGACAAGAAGAAAAGAGTTGATTTTCTCTTTCTAGTAGATCATAAAGTGAAAGTGAAAGAAATCAAAGAGATAGACAAATACTTGGATCTTGCCAGAGAACTGAAAAATATGAAACATGAAAGTGATAGTGATACCGATTGTAGTTGGTGCCCTTGGAAAGATTCTCAAATACCTGGAAAATAGACTCAGGGGACTGGAGATCAGAAGCAGAAATGAGATCATCCATCAGCTAAAATAGTATGGTCCGGGAGACCCGAGGAAATTTGTTATCTTTTAATGAAAAGCCACCAGTTAAAACTAGTGTGAAACACTTGCAAGAGGTAAAAAAAAGTAAATAAATAATATAATAATAATAATAATAATAATAATAATAATAATAATAATAATAATAAAATGTACCGTGCTAGTGATGAAAAAGGGGGAAAGAAAAGTAATGGACTGAATACAACTACCAAATCAGGACACTATAAAAGCACTTGGAGAAAAAGAAAGTTACAAATATTTATGAATTTTATAAGTGAACATCATCATGCAAGCAGAGATGAAAGGAAAAGTTTTTAAAAATAGGTCAAGAAAACTTCTAGAAACCAAGCTCTGCAGCAGAACTCTCATCAAAGGAATAAATACCTGGGCCGTCACCATTATAAGATACTCTGGGCTATTCTTAAAATGGACAAAAGAGGAACTCAGACAAATTGACCAAAAGACTAGGAAATTAATGACAATGCACAAGGCTTTACACCCTAGAAACGATAGAGTAGGCTATATGTATCTAGAAAGTAAGGTGCAAGAAGTCTTGCCAACATAGAAGATTGCGTAGATGCCATAACCCAAGTATTCAAGGTGTACACAAAAAAGAACAAAGAAAGATTACTTGTGACAGCCAATAACAGTAGTTGCAACATATGGACGAGCAGAAAAACAACAAAAAACAAGGAAACAGACATGTGAAGCAAAACAATTATCAAACGATAAATTAGTGAGGTTTCACATGAAAAGACCTCAACATGGTAAAGAAGAAGAAACCTCAAGAGAGAAACCGAGTCACTCGTAATTGCTGCTCAAAACAATACCATAAGAATTAATTATATTAAAGCAAAAATTGATAAGACACACCAAAACAACAAATGTAGAGTGTTTAGTGACAGAGATGAGACGATAAACCATGTATTAAGTGAATGCAGCAAATTAGCACAACGAGAAATCAAAGCTAGGCATGACTGGGTTGGGAAGATGATCCATTCGGAATTATGCAAAAAAATGAATTTTAACCATACAACAAAATGGTCTATGCGTAAACTAGAATCTGTTCTTGAGAATGAAACATAAAATTCTGTGGGAGTTTGAGATAAAAACGGATCCCAGCTAAAAGACCAGACCTAGTATTGATTAAAAAGAAAAAGAGACATGTCAATCGGTAGATTTTGCAGTTCCAGCAGATTCACTGGGGAAAGATGAAAGAAAACAAAAAGATTGACAAATACCTGGACCTCGCGAGAAAATTAAAAAAGCTGTGGAATATAATGGTCAAAGTGATACCAATTGTAGTTGTCGCACTTGGAACGGTCCTTGAAAGTTTAGAAAACATAGTGGGGGTAGCTGGAAATCAGAGGGAGATTTGAGACCATCCAAACAACAGCATTGTTGAAATCGGCTAGAAAACTCAGAAAATCCCGGAGACCTGAGGAGATTGGTTGTCAGTCAGATTCCAGTGAAAGACCATTAGCTACTTTTATTTTACACGATATGTTTATTTTTCAATATATTCTCCTTTCTTGCTAATTTACTGAATTTGGTGATGAATATTAATGACCTACGAGTTAAGATTATACGACCATTAACAATATCGAGTCCATTTGTGGATCTAGTCAAACGATTACGTGACCTCCATGCAACTTGTCAAACAGTAGAGACTTTTATGCACATGCGTCAACAGACACTTTCAACTGGAATAAACTCAGTCTACATGAAGACGCAATTGAATGAACTTAAGAAAAAAATTAATAATAATAATAATAATAATAATAATAATAATAATAATAATGATAATAATAATATCGCTCCTAAGAGTTTTTAACAGCAATCCCCTCAGGTCTCCAGGACTCTTCTGAGTATTCTAGCCGTTTGCTGTTTGGATGGTCTCGTTTCTCCCTTTGATTTCAAATTCTCTTGGAAGCCATTCAAATTAATATAACCTTCCCCCTCATATTCAGCAGTTTTTCAGCTCCCTGGCAAGGTCCAAGTATTTGTCTATATTTTCGTTTTCTTTCACTTTCACTCTGTTGTCTGCCAGAACGACAAAATCCATTATATAACAAGTTCTCTTCTTCTTGTCAATTAATACTAGATCTTGTCTTCTGGTCAGGATTAGGTTATCCGTATGATCATTATTTATAAAAATTGGTCGAGATGTATTTATCTATCAACGGTATTTGTATAGATGTTCCTCAATTAAGAACTAATTGCCATAATTCATAAATTTTTATTGGTTATGGAAAAATCTTAAAACTAATTGAAACGTCGTTTGTACAAGAATAATGAATTCAATTATAATTGTGAGATTGATGATTTTCTTTTTTGATAATTTGGTTTGGTTTCTTTGTTTAATGGCATATCAAGCTTTGTGGGGTATTTAATGCCAAAGCCATCCTTGTAGCAGAACAGTAATAGTACTATATAACCCTCAGTTAGAAGATGGTTGGTTCATACCATTCCCAAGGGTATTAGTCCGAAATAAAATGTAATAGTGTGACTGGAGTTCGAAATTGCTTACTACGATGTCACAGTCCTGCAAGTTAGTAACTACGTCACGTGGACCCCCCCTCTTTTATTAATATATTATTATATTGACTCAATAATAATTTTTGCATTGAATTATTTTCATTTCCTACTATAAGGACTGTCGTCTTATTTGTTTTTGTTTTTTTTAAATGGTAACTGTACTTATTTTAAAGCAATATATATATATATATAATATATATATATATATATATATATATATATATATATATTACATGTAATTGTCTTTATTTCTATTTACCTACATATCATAGTCCACGCGAGAGTGCTTATAGTTAGTAGCATTATTTCAGTATTTCTGTTCTTCAGCGTCTTTATTTCAATGTCTGGGCCTTTGTACTTGAGCGTTCTCTTAGCTTTCTTCAAGGACAGATTGTTATCTGGTGGGCGTGCTGCGTCAACGGTTTTCGAGTATTATAATTTCATTACAAAAAGGTTCCCATTTCCTTATCTACAGTAACTGAATACCTCTCTTGGCCATACAGTTTGTTTCAAAAGCAAAAATGTAGTGACGATGAAGGGGTAACCCCGACATTTATTATTATTATTATTATTATTATTATTATTATTATTATTATTATTATTATTATTATTATTAATTTACCCGTGCCATTAGAAATGGCGACAATATTGAAACAATTTTGCAATTGTCTTGTTTGTTGCATACTGTATTAAAAATTATCATGTTCCTCTGCATTTTCTAATTTACATTCGATAGTTCGTGAATATGAAATGAAGCAGGTAAAATGAAGTAAAGGTAAAAATGATCCTCTGTCTAAGTTGTGTTTATTTCTATAAAATATATATCCAAAAATAAGCATTTTCAGTCACTCTTCATCTAATTGATAGGATGGAGTACGAGCATTAGTCGGAGAATGGAATGTGGATGAGAATGGTAGGTATTCTCAGGAATTAATTTCCAAGAAAAATCTTGAAACATAACTGTGTTCATTGACGTGTGAATTAAAAAAGAATTAAGATACAAAAATGGAAAGAAATAAAACAAGCAGTTAGCAATTGTCCGTTGATTATGTATGAAATAAACATGTCAGTAACATATGAAAGTTTTTGGTCCTGTGTCTCATGTTTGGGATATTTCTGTAGTGTTCGTCTTGAGTAATGTACCTATGATGCAAAGCGTCATTGTATATATGCTAATAGCACTAAGTTCTCCCAGTAGTAAGCTGAAATCTATTATTCAGTATCCTTAACAGTTTCACCTTCCGGTGTTTCTGGAAGATATGGATACGCATATCAAAGATATCTTTAACAAAAGACATTGCGTCTATATGATGCAATATGTGTATCTTTGATGATGTGCAATTACATCAGCCGAAAAGCTCCAAATGCAGCTATTGATTAGCTTGATTCCAGCCGCCGCAAACATCTAAGAATTATCACCGGACAGCCTGATCTCCAGCAAGGCTCTGTACAAGATGTGCAATACTATTTCACTAACGAGTGTGCTGCTACTACGATGGTCCATGTTTGGTCATGTGCTGCGGATGCCCAAAGTAACACTACAACAAAAATCCCTGAAATGTGCTGTAAAAGGATCAAATAACTACTGGGCACGAAGGTACCGCCACTGCACAAATTGGTAAGTTCTGGTCATACCACCAAAATGCAGGACTGGGAGCTCTAAAATCTGGCAAGGAAAGGACAGTGGATTCAAATGAAGAAGGACTGAATGCTGCCGTAGTATGTTCCAAACTATTACAGTGGAAGAATACAGATGATGATGATGAGGAGGAGGAGGAGGTGCTGGTGGTGGTGGCTTCTTTTATTTTAGATTTTATAACAGTTACAATTTGTAACCATTTGTGGTAAATTCTTTATTGATAACAATTTGCTATCCAATTCTTGTCCTCTTACCCCGGTATGAATGAGCACTTCAGCTAGTCTCACTATAAACGTATTTTAAAGACAACCATTTTTTGTACAACGTCTGTATTAGAAATGGTGTACAACTTGGGAGTATTTTGTTTATTTTTCTAAATGCTATCAACATTGACAACTGAGTAGCTGTTTCCTTCAACTTTGAATTTCATTTGTTTTATTTGTTAAGAAAGTGTGGAAGGTAGATTTCAGTGTTTGTAATCGTTGTCTTCAATCAACATTTTGAAATAGAGTCAATTTGTTTTGTTTTAAGTGTCCGTTGCATTGATCATTAGGGAAGGCGTTGGCTAAAAAGCCTACTGGATTCTGAGGTGTCTTATGGGAGAGGAATGCAAAGCGTTTTCAGCTATTTATTACATAGATGTAAACTGAGATATATATATATATATATATATATATATATATATATATATATATATATATATATATATATATATATTAGATAGATAGATAGATAGATAGATATGGAAAGAATGAGATAGATACGAACAGAACATATAGAGGGAGGGGTGAGGTAAATCAGACAATGTGTGTGTGTGTGTGTGCATGTGTGTGTGTTTGTGTGTATGTGTGTGTTATCATAAAAAGAAACAAATTAATATTTTTCCTGTGTATGAATATGTTAAAGCTACTTTATTAGATATAGGAAAACCTTAGTTAAGTCTGGTACAAAGCTACAATAACGAACAATCATTAAAAACTGAACTTAATATAATGGCATAGTGTAAACATCGCTTTCTGATAGGTTCTATTCATATTGATGAGATTGTGTTCATAAGCGTATAATCAAACAGAAAGAAAAGAGAATGAGAAAGATAAAGAGAAAGATATAGAGATTATATTAGAATATGTAAAGATAGATAGAGATAGAGGGGGTGTAGAAAAGAGGATGTGTGTAATTATTTAATAAACATAGCTTAACTTTAGCGCAAAGTCAAACTGGTCACCCAATGAGGATCGACTTCACAACTTAGTAGTAATTGATCTGTGATATCATATTCATATTATATATATATATATATATATATATTATAATATATTATATATATATATATATATATTCTTGTTGTTAAGGATCATTCCATGCAGAGTCCTTCTGTGGGGATACAAGTCATCCGTAGTGAGACCTCGATGTATATTGTTTCTAGTATGAAGAAAAAGCCTGCACGGAGCAAAACACTTTCTCAGTGTCTGATATATATATATATATATATATATATATATATATATATATATATATATATATGTGTGTGTGTGTGTGTGTGTGTGTGTGTGTGTGTGTGTGTGTGTGTGTGTGTGTGTGTGTGTGTGTGTGAAAATAGTATTAGTAATATTATTCAACCAAAATTGAGAACTCAAACGTATATATAAAGTTTACATACATATATACATACATACACACACACACATTTATATGTGTGTGTGTGCGCGCGCGCACGCGCGTGTGTGTGTGTGTACATGTACATATATTCATAGATACGGAGTAAATATAAATAAATGAAAACCTTTATGTTATCAGATACAAATTTATTTCAGCCTCCTAGCTTTTTCAAATCTGATTTTGAAATCAAATTTCAAAAAGCAAGGGGGCTGAAATTAATTTATATATGATAACTTTTTAAAAATTTACAAAGCCTTTCTAATTTAATTTATTTCTAAATTTTACCAATTTTAAGGGGGTAACTCAAATTTAAATTTGAAATCAATTTCAACCAAATTCATATCGAAATGGGCCAGTTTATCTCAGTCGCCTTGGAACCACAAGTTTCTGGCTTCGATACTAGCCCTCACCAACTCAACGCATGAGTTGCTCAGCTTGGATCTGTTATGTAAAGTGGGGAGCTGATGGTATGTGTGGCGCTCCAAAAACAACGTGCTAACGAAAAGAGGATACCATACCGCCTACTTTACTTATATCCCTCTAAGGTCAGTTGGTATTGAATTTGGTTGTAATTAAATGCGTGTGGATTTGGCCATTCTAATCGAACCGACTTGTCTAGAAAAGATGAGTGCATTTGCATAAAAATGTTTTTTTCTGAATGGGACAATTCATGCAATAGTTCAATCAGTACTTTCTCTTTTTTCAGTTCTTCTCCCTTAGATCCAGTTACCATTCTTTACTGATAAATGACGTGTTAAAAAAGAACTATATCTCGTTAATCTAATACTTTTTATGATATTATGGGGTTGGGGCATAATAGATCGAAAACCAATCCCCTGAAAAACACAAAGAAATAGATCTAAAATAATCTGAACAGACAAAAAATAATAGCGATTACACGCTGAATTCATTATTTATCTTTGTTGGTTTATTTGTATTTACAACAATCTGTGACTGGTTTAAGCTTAATTCCATTTAATCCACAATATTTGATGAATGTTTATTAAAAAATATAAATGCACCATTCCCTCTGTTTTTTTTTTATGTGACAATTAGGAAATAGGTCCTTCTGAGCGTTTTAGACTCGACCCATTTTGATTGCTCGTTTAAGAATCAAAAGGATCCATTATCAAATATTATTTAGAATGAAGGATTGTAAAGGATCCAATTACACAACTCAACCTTGTTTACGATATGACTCACAAGGATAAAACAAATTCTATCTGCTCGGAAAAATATTCTAATTTTATTTTGAATTGCCAACAGGTTAAAACTCCGGATTGAGTAGCACGGCTTGGTTCTGTGGGGTAAATTGATGTAAACAGATGCAAAAACAATCTCCCTTGTCTACTGCTAGTGAGCAGGGGATAGACGCCCTCGCTCTCTGAATGATACCAGAAATAGGTCACTCCGCCTACTCTATTTTTACTTACTACATTTTTAATAATTTGTGAAAATCTGTCCATAGTCTTTTTTGTTTTAAAATCTTTAGTAGTTTTCTTTTTAAACCTCTTCTTATGTCAATCAGACATTATCACCGACACCATCATTAACTCTCTATTCACTATCACATTTATTGACTTCTTTTACTTCTTCATTCTATCCAACACAGAAACATATTTTTAATTTGTTATTTTCTATCTTATTTTATGTGAATGTAAAAATCGATTGTCAAAGTTATTTCTAATTCTTCCGATGGTGATGAGAATGAACATCAAAATATCAACAAAATATCGTTTTGTTCGTTAGTTAAAATCCTGATTGGAGAGTATATCTATAATTTACGAACAGATTGAAATTGAAGTGAATTGAGTTGTTTCCTATTTTTGTATATTAGCATATAGCTACCAATTTCCACTTTCTTTTTATTAAAACACGACATACATGGGGGGGGGGGGTAATATCTTTTTTATTTTTACCAAATATAAAAGATGCATGTATATTTCCCTTCGTTCTTTCTTTCTTCCAATCTATCTAATCCTCATAGCTTAATTAGAATTATCAATCTGGACAAAACACTAAAATGTTTAAATCGATAAATCTCTTTGAACTCAAAACTACTAACTTTTTTACAGAACGATATTGGTTTGCAAAAATAATATGATATTGTTAAATCACTTTTCTGTCACGTGAATTGATCTTTTATAGTAAAAATTATCGCGTATACCCGTTCGGTAAAAAAAATTTCATTTATAACAAATATTGTAAAATTTACCTTGAAAAATGAATTTTTTTAGACCCCTTCACCAGCGTATACGCGTACTTCAGCTAACACACACACACACACACACACACACACACACACACACACATATATATATATATATATATATATATATATATGTTTATATATATATATTTATTATATATATATATATATATATATATATATATATAGTGCTAGAAGTATAATTTATTGGGTCCTATCTACAATATTTTAACATTTTTATCTTAAGATATATTTATGTGTATGTGTAGAATCATAAGCTACTGTATTGTATCCTGCACGATTCTTTGAATACGTACGATTATATGTGTGTATGTAAGTGTTTGTGCCTGTGCGTGAGGGTGGGCATTCTTGTACGTGTGTGTTCTCAGTAAAAAAACACAGTTTTGTTATTGAGAGAGTTTTTTTTTCTTGCCCAGTTGATCTTTAAGATCAAGATGGCAACAGAGACGGTTTCAAAGTCAGTTATCCTGATCTCGTCCTTCAGACATGACCTTATCTCATTCAACTCAGCGTGATTCTCGCTTTTACTCACAGATATCCCGTCAAATGAATAACATAAACTAGATGCAATCATCTGGCCTGAGTGACAGCTCCGACGACAAACCAGCCTATTTTGTTTACACAAATCCATATCTGACATTGCAGTATGTGTGCCATGGTTCAATTGGTAAAGACATCGCTTTTTAGCTTATTTATATTACTAAAATTTTGTTTAGTTCTAAGTCGGGCAAACGTTGTGACTGAGACCATCAGTTATCCTTGCCCCCCCCCCACCACCACCACCAAAAAAAATAACAACTGTCATAAGTACATCCATGTACTTTTAAAATTTGGCATACACATGAGCTACGATATTAACTTTATATTGTTCAAATGTAAATATATGTTGTTGTATGTTGGTTTTTACAAGAGTAAAATTTGAGGGAAGGATGTAGGTAGTCTTAAAGAGGATATGAATTGGGAAACTCAAATTCTTACTGGGTTTTTTTTTCATACATAGATTAATGTTATAGAATCAAAAGAGTTTTTTTAAGGCTTCTCTTATTAGTCAACATTGTAAAATGTTCCTTGTCCAGAGAATTGAACCCAAGATACAATATGCATCAAAATATAACCAGTTAAAAATCAAACAAAGTGTATTACCAGTGTAATTTAAAGCGGGGGATAAACTAGATGAAGTACTCGTCTACACTGGGTACTAGGTCAATACTTGTATAAAAGAAAATAGACAAATTTCAAACTTCTTTCGACTTTTTTTTAATAAAGATCTATCAATCCTTATCATTAATGATTTTGACTAGTATTAATGAACTGATACTAACACACATTTGAACAGGACTTTATATGCTACTGAATACGAGTTCATATATGTTCACTTTTCCCCTCACATCAATGCCATATAGTAAGAGATCTTACGTATCAATCAAATCTAGTAATAATCTTCAAATAGTATAGAATTCCATTTTGGAAAAGGATTTAAATACTTCCTTTACAATTCAAAAACTGTTAATGTGTAAAAAAAAGAAGTAAAGTACTGGATAACGATCATGAGAACCAGTCTCACATTCGTTAAAGCAAATCAACATTCACTCCTTTAACCAAATAACTTTCAAACAAATATTTATCAAATTATTTGACTGATTCTTTTTAAATGGGGCTTGATAATTTGGATTATTTAGATGTATTCGGAATGTTATCCTCATGTTCATAGTTATATACACAATTTTTCGGTCGATTTGCCCTCGGGCCTTCTTCGGGTGTTTCATGTTGAACTCGGAAACTTTCTCGAATTCGTAAACCTTCTCTTTGAACTCGGGAAATTATCAAGCCTCATCTCAAAAGTTCAGACAAACCTTATCAAATTAATTGTATATTCAAAATACTATTGAAAAAAAAAACTTAAAAAAACCCACCGTTATTAGATCTTAAAGAAAGGTTACCTCAAAAGTATATAATGCCATCAAAGTTTGCTTTTCAGAAAATTATGGAAGACCTTACGTGCCAAAATGCACAAATGTATAGCTCCACTTTTAGGTCTATCATACAGACACACATTTATGACAAAAAAGTTGGAAAATGTTCTATTATAAACGCTGACTTACCAGGAAATCTTAGGCAGGTTGTCACTCCAGACATGGTAGCCGAAATGAGATGATTCAGATCTCCATAAGTCGGGGTTGTCAGTTTGAGAGTACGGAAGCAAATATCATAAAGAGCTTCATTATCAATACAATATGTTTCGTCTGTGTTCTCGACTAATTGATGGACAGACAAAGTTGCATTATAAGGTTCTACCACCGTGTCAGACACCTGAAAAGAAAATTCAAAATGTTATCTTCGAAAGAATGATTTAAGAAAATATGTAAATCTTTAATTATTACTTCCTTCCTGAAATTTCTGGAGACAGTTTGTGAAGTATAGGATGGCAGCCCCACTTATGACGTCAGTGGTGATGCTGTGGTTTCAGTATAAAACAGTTATTTTTAATATGGTAGAGTTGCTTAACCCTCGACAGCCCTCTGGTTTTGAATTTTGAATTTTTCCTTCTCCTAGGTCCGTTTGCCCATTTACAAGCTAGAGTGTCCAGTCTGATTGATGGATTCCTACCTTTTTGAAGTGAAAGGCAAAAATAAGTTGTCCAAAACTTAAACTTGGTTCGTCGAGTTCATTTTCTATGACGATAACCATTACACCTTATGTAGCACCACTTTAATAATCGGATCTCTTTATTTCAACGATTATTGTTACTAAACATCAATCTTCAAGAGCCGAATCATGAACTACATAAATAGCAATTTCTGTCTGTCTGTGTATAACCAGTTGGCGCATACACCAGTGATCCGATCATCATGAAACGTTACAGACATGTTAAGTTAATATTCAGGAACAGGATTGCGTAAGTGGACTTCTTTATAGTGGAGGGGGAATGAGAAGATGTTTTAGTGAAACTGTTTGCTATAATTCTTGAATATTTCATTTAATACTACTACTACTACTACTACTACTACTACAACGACTATGACGACGATGACTACGACTACTACTACGTAATCTAATTGTTTCTAAACAAAAATGCTCATATCATATAAAGTAAAATAATTAATCAATTGATCGTAAAAAATTATATAATATTTTTTTCTTTACTGTGTTGTTTATAGATGGCAATATTTATCATTTCATAAAATTAAGATATTTTTAGTGAAATAACATATACGGGTATTTAAGGGAATCCGATATTAAAATTACAAACCTTTTTATAGGAAATAACATCACTTTCTTTTCTTCCTAAAATGTCAAAATTTGAGCTTTTATCAATTTGCACAATTGAAGTGTAAAATACTTTTTAAAAAATAAATTATGCAAATAACCCCACCTTTCCCGGTTATTCTCGGGTACTGCAGCTAATATCTTACAAATCATGTAATTTAACGGTAAATATGATGTGGTTACTTGAAATACGAGGTACGCTGCGAAAGTAAATTACTTCTATGGAAACTACGAAAGATATAAGTGTAATGTGGTAGTTCGGTGTGGTGTGATGACCTGGAAATAACCCTAATGTCGCCAGGTGCAATGTAAGGAAGTATCAGTCATGTGAATACATCTGCTATAGAGTTGTTGGGTAAACAAAATGTGAGACTCACATCGTTCGGAAAGAGTAAACTTGGGGTGGGGTAACTCTATTCAGACTATGAATTAGCAAATAACATAGAAATTTCTTTTCGTCCAGAAAACTGGCCTGAAAACTTGTGATCCCCTTCCACTCAAACGGACTCGTAAAATTATAATAAAAGTTCTACAATTGTTTAGAAGACTTTGCATCTCTGTTTCTTCCCTATCATCAGGCGATTACCGATCAACAGAAGATAATGTCTACACTATTTATACTCTCAACAACTCAAGACAGGGTGCACACAATAGGATAGAGAAAGTTTTCAGCTACAAAGCACTATTTTCCACAACACCACCATGGGGTACTAATTTTCATACTACGCTCATAAAAATGTCACTACAAAAGTAGTGTCTTCTATTTTCTTATGTTGACCCGCGATATCTGTAATGGATGTTGGTGATATAGCAGTAGATGTTGAACGTTCCGCCACCGCTAGCCTATAATATTTCTGCTTTTTTGAAAATAAAGGACGTCGAAAATTAACTAAGTCTTTGTGTTCATTGATAAAATGGACACAGAGATTCAGTAACGCCAGAGACACCCCAGAGACACCCCAGCTAACCTCAAGGCAACCCAAGATGACTAGAAAACCAGAGAAGACCCAAATAAAATGATAATTAATAAGGGCTATTTAACCCGTCTACACAGAGTAAGAGGTTAAGATTTGTTTCCAAAATGGTTATAAAGTCAGTAAAACAATTCTTTTTGTGCTGATGGAGAGTCGGTAAATGTTGCTTCTATCAGAATCTATACTTCTATAAAACTTTGTTACTGTTAATTATAAAAATCTGTGATTTTTTACCCGACGTAGATGGATACTTCAACTTAATGATTTTAGTTTTTCATTCTATTCAATAAAAGTTTCATTCTAATAATGTTGCAATAAAGTATCTCGCATTGATGATTTTTTCTACCATAATGGATGTTCTCAGAAAATTCCGCACCATCATATTTCATCTTTCACATGAGAAGAGAGATTTCAATGAAAATGTGACATCCTCTTAGAAAGCTCCGTTAAACTTCCGTGTGACCCCCATTAACCCTTGGGGTCAGAACTAATATCATACGCCACTTGTGAAGGGGAAAAACATTTTTCTATTTCATAGTAAACTCATTTTTTCTTTACATTCGGCCGATAATTGCATTTTTAACTCTAAATTAACCCCAGGTGACCTTAGTGACCTCGAAGGTCAACGTCACTTATCCGATTTTCATTTTCAAGACAAATTGATATTATAGACTAATTTTCTGCTCCCAGGATTTGCCCATTTACCCGAACCAATTACATGGGACACATATAACCAAGCAAGCAATTACTAGTTTTATTAATATACATTTACATACGGAAATCTGTATCCAAATGATAAAAAGCATCAAGTTTTGCATAATCTCCTGTTTTATCAATGCACTTAATTCAGTAAGTAAAGTAAAGTCGACGGGGCGGCCTAATGTCGGTATCAGCTAGTCAGCGAGGAAGTCTATACCCTTTTCAATAGTGCTAGACCAAGGAGATTGTTTTAGCATCTGAGGTGAAGTGCCACACCTACCATTAGCTTCTTACTTTACCGCACAGATCCCTGTGCTACTCATACGCTGAGTTGGCGAGGACCGGTATCGAACTAGGAACCTTGTGGTTTCTAGCCGAACGCTCTACCGACTGAGCTAACCCGGCCATTATGATTGGTTGGATGTTTTGTTTTACGGCATATCAACTCTTTCGGGTCATTTAATGTCGAATTAAATAATTTTGATACACAAAAGACTCGGGTCGCTTACAGTGCCTGTTGTTGAGTATGTGGTTACGAAATTAAGTAATGCACAGGCTTATCACCACTTAAATTCAGTGATCTAACGGGACCCGGTGCGTTCAGCCTGACTTGACTGTAATGGAACATTAGGCTGTGAATATTTCAGATTAAAATTCAACTAATAATTACGAGGGAGAGCTGAAAACTTCTTGACCCAACCAAAGTCTATTATCATGAATCAAAGTCATAGGAAACATACATGCTATTCCGCAGTTCAACATAATTGGTACATCGTTTTAACCTTTCCCCTCATTACCACCACCACCTCTAAAAAGAAAGAAAATTAAAGCTATTAGATTATAGTAGTAGTAGTAGTAGTAGTAGTAGTAGTAGTAAATGAAACCTTCAAAAATGACGGTAAATAGAGCGAGAGGGGGAAGAGGAGATACTACTACAACTACTCTTCCCCCTCTATTACCGAAACTTCTATTTCCTCTTCCAATGTAAAGAAGTTCTCAGAGGTTCCATCATTAATCATTACTAAATTCCAATTAGACAGACCTGCTCCTGAATATTAGCTTAACATGTCTGTAAAGTTTCATGTTCAGAGCACTGGTTTAGGTCCCAACCAGTTATACACATACAGACAGAAAATGCCATTTATGTAGTAGATGAATCATAATATTTATAAGGACAATATACATATGCCTTTATGTATGGTGCTTGGGTGCGCACGAGTATGTTTGTGTATGTATTTAAAGGATTTATAACAAAATAATTATTAATTACATTTTTATATATTGTGAAAATTTCAAACAAAGAACAGATTTTTTAAATTAATCATTGACGAGAGTTAGTATGCATTACCTTCGGAGATGGAACGACAGAGAAGGTATTCATGATACGATCGGGATATTCCTCTCGTATCTTGCTAATAAGAAGAGTTCCAAGGCCAGCTCCAGTGCCACCTCCCAGTGAGTGAGTCAATTGGAAACCTTGGATACAGTCACAACTTTCGGCTTCCTTACGGACAACGTCGAGCACAGAGTCAATCAGTTCGGCTCCTTCGGTGTAATGACCTTTGGCCCAGTTGTTTCCAGCTCCACTCTGACCTTTAAAATAAAGAGATGGCATTAATATACAACAGGAAAATATTTTATGGACCGAGAATTGTGTTGTCATGAATTCGCTAAAATGAAAGCCATTCTAAATCAAAAGTAAAACAAACGCCTACTTAAAGCATGCAGGTCTTTCCTTGGTATAGCTTGGCAGCTAGACAATTACGATACATGTCCAACATATACGGTGCAAATATTTACTAATTCAACACGTTCAATATTTCATTTGTATTGTAATACAATACAAATAGAATATTGAAAATATGTTACCAGCACTACTATGCTGCTTTTCTGAAGAGTCGACACCGAGATTGATGCACTTGTTTAATCGGTGAATTAGCGCATAACATTGCACGCGTTGAAGCTTTCATTTAAGATGATCGACTGCGCAAACTTTATAATATAATTGTAGAACTTAATCTTTCAAAGTCAGAAATCTATGGAATCGCCCACAAGAAGTTGCGACACCAGAAACTGTCGCAAAGCGATTAACTGATCAATTGACTTGATACCGCGTTCTTCGATGATGATATTTATGCGTCCATGTAGTGATAGGACAATCAATATCGTTGGTGACTACGGAAAAAGTAAGAGAGTACTACTGGTAAGTCTATGTACAATACTTTATTTATTGTAATAAACATTTTTTGATAATTAAATGTTTGTACTGTACTTTTGAATATCCAACATATAAAAAGAAAATAACACAAAAAGATTTTCCCCTATGTCTCAAGGCAATACATGTCTCTGAGAGCTTTGTCGATTTTGAAAAGAAATTTTAACTTTAACATTTTAGCTAATTCATAGTTTTAGACATATTGGATTGTCTAAAGTTTATGATAGAAAACATTCAAATATGTATTCTTTTTGCTTTCTTTGACATTAAAATGTACGCCATTGAATTTAAAAGTTTAAAAGTTTATTGAAAAAATAACTTTTTACCGGGTCAAATTTATGAAAAATATCTGATTGTCAGGAATTTTATCACATAAAGTTAACCTCATATTTTTCGCAGATTTTAACAATAAAATTTTATTTTTCATGCATGATTTGTGTTTTGTGTCTTACAGGTGTATGGCGTTTTCTTACAATTCTAACAAAACAAATAATGATATTTAACTGCAGTCCTTTAAAATTTATCACAAAAGTCTGAAATACGTATACAATAGAAGACAAAATTAAGTCAATTTTACAAATGTCAAATTTATGAAAAACTAACAAAAGAGTTTGTTTTTGCCTGGAACAAAACAACAAATTCAATAAAGAAATAAATATGTTATGAAACAAATAGAGAAACTTTGAATATCATTTTTACAAACATTATTTAAACAATAAGAATTTGAGAAAATAAATTTTAGACTTTTCTTCAGGAAAATAATGTAAAAATGAAACCATATCACAAAAGTCGTAAGTAAGTATACATTAGAAGACAAAATTAAGTAAATTCTAACAGTGTCAGATTTATATATATTTTTTTTAAATTATGAGAAAAGTCTGGTGATTGGTTGTTTGGTACAAAAGAACAAATTATATTTTTAATAAAATTGCAAATGTCAGTTTGTCACATTTTTCAACTTTACTCCTAAAGGGCATAGCCCAACATATTATACCATTTTGCAATCAGGCCGACTCCATGAGCAAATTAAAAACATTACTTTTCCCCGATTTCATTATTTATAATTTTTTTGTATATTTGTATATTTTGTTCATGTAAAAATAATAATTGCTTACTAGCTAATTACTGTATATCACTAAAAACTTATTTTCTAAAAAATGAAAATAGTGTTTTTAAGAATTAGATAATTAGAGATGAGTAGTAATTTAGGCCACTACATTCCCTTTCTAATTAAAGACCTTAGTTGTATGACTGCTAGGTCTTTACTAGCTATAGCTTCGTGCTGGTATGATCCTTGTAAAACGTCTGATATTGTTACATTTTGATTATCAAACAACTTATTTCTTCGATTTCTCTATTATGTTTTCTTCATACACGGCGTTGCATAATCGAACAAATATGTCATCAAATTTCCTTGCATTCCATATTTCCATATCTTATATCATCAGTTATTTATAATTTACACTAAAAATAATAAAATCCTGCTATCTTTGGTTTTGTTTATAGTGTTTGTTAATAAATAAGACCTACTATTATAAGTTTTGATTGTATAACATTACACAAAAAATAATAAAATCCTGCTGTCTTTGGTTTAGAAGAAAATGAGCTTTTTATAAAAAATAAAAAAAGAATTTGTTTTGAGTGTACATCATAATATATTCAATGATTCTCTTCCTTTCATTTTCAATTTGAGTCACTTTTTGTTTTCATTGTAATTTAAGCAAAAAATAAAAAGGCCTTAAAATAAAAGTTTATGATTATTTGATTTCAATAAAAAAAAAGAAGAAACCCCGAACAATAAGCTTGACTTAGTCGATGACCTTGTTTCCTCGTCTAAGGCAATTTGATTGGATATCGAATCTTTTCTTTACTCAAAGTCACGTCTTTTCTAAAATGTCACTGCACTCACTTTCTGTCTACCTTTTCATTTTATGATGCCATTCAGATCGTTTTTTGAATAACAAATACAAATTGCATTTCTCCAAGGATTGACGTAATCTTAACTTTATTAGGACTCCGAATGTCTTCTTTTTTTTACTTTTTTATTATCCTTTCCACTTATTTTTTATTCATTCATTAATTTTTATGCATTTTTCCTTTGCAGTTTTTACTTTTTCTTCTCTTCTTTATTGCTTTTTTCTTTTCTTTTGTTTATTCTTTCTTTTTACTTTTGTTTATTTTTATTGCTTCTTTCTCGTTCTTTTATTGTTTTCTCCATTCACTTAATATGACTGCTACATATCACCACCGCCAAAATAGAATTGAACAAGGACTAGGGAAAAACTTTCTTTAAATACCACAAATTAGAATCACATCGATGCAAAAAAGATATATCAAGCAATTTACATTCAATAGAGATCAAGATAACAATTAGACAACAGCTTTCTTGAGTCTCCTAAATCAAATATAAAGCCTGTCAATATGTTGAATAGCATTTAAGTTTCATGGCTCTAGGTCATTGCTTTCTTGATTGAGACAAGGATTTTTTCAATAACTCTTCGTAATTATTTAAAATAAAGTGACGAGTAAAAGAAATAAGCCGCTTAGCTAAATAATAATCATCATCATCATCATGTCGGGCACGCAGCACGGATATCTATGACAATCTCTCGCCAACCTTCCCTATCACTCATTGTCCCTGGGAGGTCCTCTGCACAGCAGCCAGCATCCTCGCATATTTGGTCAATGTAAGTCCTTGGTAGGCGACCCCTACTAGCATGTCCATGTATTGGCTTCCACAGGCGAACGTTGCTTATGAGCTTATCATTGCTTCTCCAGCAGTCCTGCATGCGTAGTCCGTCTCACTTGGATGGTTTGCGAGATGGGGGGGGGGCAGGTTGCCATACAGCTGCTTTCTTGTGGGGTGCTGTTTCCTCGACTTGTTCAGTACTGCACGCAGCATCCTTGTGCAGCTCCCATCTAGCTTATTCTCAAGGCGCCTTGTTAGGGTCCAAGTGGTACAGCCATACAGCAGTACTGATATAACCACAGCCTGGAAGAATTGCCGTTTTAGCTTGTCAGTGAGATTCCATATGACTGATAATTTGTTTGTGGCCAACCATGCTTTACCTATTCGTGTATTAATATCGCTCTCTGTGGACGAGATATTACAACCTAAGTAAGTGAATTGTTCTACTGGTTTAAGAGGCTTACCGGCGAGAGTGGAAATGTCTCCTTTCTTTTTGAAACTTATGAACTCAGTTTTATCGGAGTTTACATAGAGGCCGATATTCTTTGCTGCCTCGTCCAAGCTATGCAGCAGTGACTCACCCTGTGCCGGTGTATCTGCAAGAAGTGCGAGGTCATCAGCATAGTCTGCATCAGTGACTGATTGTGTGGGATATCGCCTGCTTCTTGCCTTTCTTAGTGTGAAGCCTTTTTCTTTTATGGTATCTAATAATGTCCGGAGAACGTAGCCTAGGCATATTATAAATATATGTGGTGCTAATGTATCTCCTTGTAGGACTTCAGCGGTGATGTCAAAGAAGTCTGTGTTGCCATCAGGTGAGCGTACCATTGCTTTAGTGCCTTTGTAGAGCATCATTATAGCGGCAACCGTTTCTTTGGGGAGGCCATATGCTAGTAGTATTTGTTCCATTTTGCCTCTGTGTATGGAATCAAATGCTTTGGAAAAATCTACAAATAGTAGCGTTGCCTCTAGATTCTTTGTTCGAACCCGTTCTATGATTCGTCGTATAGTCAGGATCTGAGAGGTTGTGGATCGATTTCTGCGAAATCCGTTTTGGATTTTTCCTAAGAATTTTCTCTATTTCGGGTCGGATGCGATTAAGGAGAAGGGCATTGTATATCTTAGCTGCAATAGCAGTAAGAGTTATGCCTCGGTAGTTTTTAGTGATTCCTAGGTCCCCCTTTTTGGGGAATGGGAGGATGCATCCTTTTGTCCACTTAGCTGTTCTATTTTGTCTGTATACTGCAGTATGCCTAAGCAGTATGTCATTGAACTTTCCAAGCTTCCATACCTCAGGGGGTATTTCGTTAAGACCTGCTGCTTTTCTGCCTTTTAGTTTCTTTAAGACTTCATTGAGTTCTTCCCAGTTTGATGTCTAGTTGTCTATCTATGATCTTTTGGGTATTATTTTGTATGATTTTAGGTGGGTTTCCCAGGAGTTTCTGGAAGTGGTCCTTCCATTTCTAGGGTCTATCTTTTTGGCTGGTTGCCTTTAGCTTTGATCTAGAGGTACCTTTCCTACTGCTAATTTCGTTTACTGTTTGCCTGTCTTCCACTGATTGTCGGATATTATTTATTTGGATGTATTCTATTTGTTCTTTTTTGTATGTCTTGGTTAGTTCTATCTGGGCTTTCCTAAGGTTATGTAGATTGGTGTTAGTAGGGTTTGTTTTGTTATGTTGGGCTGCTTTTTTTTACCGTTTCTCTTTTCTCTAACTGCTTTTGTCTCCCAGGGAACCGAATGCTTGGCTCTTAGTTTGGTTGGTATGCACTCGACTGCTGCTTCCAGGTGAGCACTGACAGTTTTTGTATTCCTCGTTTGGTGTAAAGCTTTCAGATGCCTTTTGGAGGATATCGAATTTATTTCTCACTGCTACAGCGTAGCGATTGCCTATGTCGCTGTTAGCAAGTGTTACCCAGTCGTATCGTACAGGTTTACTGGTTTGCTTTTTATTTCTACGTAGGCTTAGTCGTAATTTCACTGTTTGTTTAATTTTTCTAAGAAGCTATAAGTATTCGATAATGTCCGTTCGGGAATCGTATCTATGGTCATACAGAAGTAAAGATTCTGTTCCTTATCTTTGGGATGCAGATAAAATTATGATAATAGAATTATGAAATTAAAGAAAATGATAAATGCACAATTAAAATTAGTAAACTTATAAAATTAGAATCATTTTACTACAGTGGTACTTTGACTTATGAGTGCAATTCGTTATGTTCGTAACTCAATTTCCTCGTATATCAAATCAACTCTCCCTATTGAAAAAAAATATAAAGAACATTAATCCATTCCAGCCCACCCCACAAAACACCCAAATTTTTGTTAGGTTTTTTATTAAGAAAAATAATGTTGTATTGTATAAAAACAGAATAAAATAGAATGTAATGAACTATATGCTGTAATATGTTTTAATGTTTAATTTTTATAAATAATATTTTTTGGCATAATAAATTTTAAAATTAAATGTTTTAATCAACTTATTAACATAAGCTTATCTGAAGCTTGCTCATACCTCACATTTTAGCTCTCAGCATAAAGCAAAAAATTGACTTAATGACTCGGAAAACCTGTAAGTTATGGCACACGTAACACAAGGTATGTATATACACTTTAGAATTGGTCAAATTTGGATGCAAATGAAATTAAATGCATTTACTAACGTTTACAGATAGATTACGTTAGATTAGTTCGTTTTACGACAGGTAAACACTTGTTGGGTTATCTAATGCCACAGTCAGTCTTTTTGTAAACAATTATATGGTTTCAAGTAATTAATGATAATATTCAATTTATATGCAATCATTTGGTTTCAGCAAACTATTCCTATTCAATAAACCATAAACATTTCTATGGCATCTAGTATTCTTATCAAATGAAAATAATTTTAACACATTTATATGGTTTCAAGTATTCCAATCAAATACTAATAATTTATGCACAGTTTCAAGTAATTATTCCTATTTAATAATAATAATAATAATAATAATAATAATAATAAGTAAGTCGCGCCGATCCGTCCATATCAGCCATCGCTCCTGGAAGGTCCTCTGCACAGCATCAGATATCTGTCCGGGGCTTTTGTTTCATCTTATCAGTGAGATAATCATTTGTTTTCACACAGTTACAAGGTTTTAACTATTTCTATTTAATTTTTAAAATTTCATTTTGATTTCTATTTGACCCAGAGATGGGACCCTAACAGGTTCTACCACTCAAGTTTGACAGGAAACCTAGGAATAATGCCAACAAATACACTCTATACACACACACATACACACACACACACAAATATATATATATATATATATATATATATATATATATATATATATATATATACGAGGGTGAGTAAAAAGTAATGCTATTTTGTTTAGGACAGGTATAAATACCAACGCAGGAACATGTATCATACATCAAAATGAAGCTGGTCCTCTGTGGATCACACCCCTACCTCTCCACATTGTCACCCTATTCATCTCATTAGCAATGTTCCACCTTCGAATAAGAGCATGTAGCCCTGCCCCGTAAAATTCTTGACTATTCTTTGAGACACGTCTTCACTACATATTTCCCTTCCTCGTCGAAAGCGCGTGGTGTAATGGTTAAAGTCATGGGAAATGGACTCGTCGCCCAGAGTTCAAATCCTGGATGTGGTAATTGCATTTCACTTAGCGCTAATACCCTTGAGAAAGGTATGAATCCTACGCTCCCTCCAGCTATGGATAAATAGTAGGGTAGACTGGGCTCTTTAACCTTGGTTAGGCAACCGGTCTAGGAGAAGCAAAACTCTGAATTCAAAACTGTTCATCTCTGCTTAAGAACTTGACTTTGTGTCACATCCTGCTCATGCGGAGGGGTTGGTATATATATATTTCCCTTTCTCGTCAGCGGAATAATTTTTGCCTTCAGACTATCATCTCTTCGGCCCCATGAAAGAGGGTTTGAGTTTTGAAAAAGTGTGCCATCTGCTACAGAAGCAATGGTTGTTGATAGAGAAAAGGAAAGTGGGACGACCGTCTGATGGTCAAGAGATTCAAACAAACAGTGTATGAAGCGAAATAACAACAACACAGGATCTTTGTTGTTTATTTTCTTCTATTTTCTTGAAAATGTGGAATACGACAATTACGAATCACTTGTAACTAACTATTTTTCATTTCGGAACTAGTTCACTAAGTCCCATTTCTTCATTTTGTGTTTTCTCTCTAGGTCTGCAACTTCTCTTTCACCATCTGCGATTACTCTTTTGTCCAAACATCCAAGCCTATACATACATTAGGGTAGATCGATTTTGGAACTATAATGTCTCCCATGTGGCGAAAGTTGCAAATTAACATAATAAATTACGACACAAAATATTTTTCTTCAAAACTTTGCCTTTGTTTGACGAAATAGATTTCAATCTTTTAAAATGTTATCACTGTTACAAATTAATAATTAGGTAAAAAGCAGCATATTGGAGGAGTCGGTGGTGATGGGGGATATTTTCAATTTGAATTCCAGTTATAATATTTTATGCATTTCGTTTAAAATGATCATTTCTTCTGTTTTAGATGTTGAAATTGCTAAATTTCCTAACCAATTTCTAGGCTAAATGTTGTGAAAAAGAGGAATTTAGGGAAATTTAGCAGATTATTTTGTTTCATCATAGTTTGAAGAAATATTCCTCAAACAATGATGAAAGTAAGGGAAAGTAGTTTTTGGTATCAGCATTTCTTATACCAACACACAACTTTTGCTGTTTGAGACAATTTGATATTTTCTTTAAAGTTAAAAATCGACCTACCCTAATATACATATCTCCCGACAGCTTCCGCTGCCTTTTTTCTGTTCATGTTATTTGCTTGCGGTGTAAGCATATCTATATTTCAAATAAAAAGACAATCCGATTCTGAGTCTCGAAATTCCTTTTAAATATAAACATCCTTGTTTATGTAATGTCACCTGTCAACATGCATTCTTGACGCTTCTTTACATCGTTTTATTTAACCCAAGTTTACAAACTTCAAACCGCTGACCTCATTACATCATGACACTTGTGAAATTAATCGTCTTTATAAACAAAAATGAATCTCTGATTTCCCTGCAGGTACGTACAAACACAAACGGTACTGACTCACCTGAATTGCTAATTATTACAACTCCTTTACGTTATTGAAGAACCACTTGTTCTGCTTGTTTTGCTTTTAAAAAAACAGTTTGCTGGTTTATATTTCATTAGATTTATTTCACAGATGTCAAATTTTAACTTATTAATTACACTCTGTCCTGTCGGGCCAGCTTGCGTAGTGTAATGGTTATCGAGTTCAAATAGTTTATGAATTGAAATCATTTCGTAAGTGTGAGAATTTAACTTATTAATTACACTCCGTCCTGTCAGACCAGCTTGTGTGGTGTAATGGTTAGCGAGATGAGCAATTGTTTGTGAGTTCAAATTTCATTACGAGTTATTTAGTAAATGACGGCATGTATCCCCTATTTCTCACAAATTCTTCTTTCTTTTTCTCATTACACTTTTAATCCTCCTTCAGTTAATTAGACTGCCATTCTTGGTAACCAGTTTATTTTCTTGCTTGGCTATTCTAATAAACGTCTATGTCTCAATAGATTTAACATGTTTATTTTTCTATCAATATCTATGCGATACAAACACAGAGGGAAGACAATGTTCTACCCAAAACTTTGGTAAATTTTACCAATGACCGTCATTGGGGGATATGTATATAGTAAAAACGATACAACTTTCTAGGCCCTGATGATGGTCAACGATATGACTGAAAGTACTAGGGAACATGTTAGTCATGGCAAATATATTAGCCAATTTTGGCATGATATTGTAATATCCATTTGGTGGCCTGAAAGGATTGAAACCAAATATGTACACAAAAAATATCCATATTATTAAACCACATATGTCAGAATGAAAAGATTCTATCCAAGTACACACACAAATACACGCACACAAACACACACACACACACACACACACACACATATATATATATATATATATATATATAAGGATAATATATATATGTGTGTGTGTGTGTGTGTGTGTGTGTGTGTGTGTGTGCATATAGAAGTACAAAATATTCTTTATAAAAAATGATCTTCTTAAAAACTAAAGACATCAGAATTTTATTATTTGGTTATAAAGTTACAATGTTGTCGGGTTTGGTAATAAATAACACCTAATAATAACCGTTTTAATTATATAATGTTACACAAATAAGAATAAAATCTTGGTATCTTTAGTTTAGAATAAAAATGTTTCGTTTCTTTTTTAATTGGTAGGGGTGTGCTTATTATTTATAGGCGGTGATGTATATACTAGATAAAGTACCCGTTTACGCCGAGTCAAGTCTTCAATGTTAGTTGACTGTTTACATAAACTCTCACTATAAAAGATAAACCCAAATAGCAAAAAAAACTGCCAATTGTATTTTATATCATCTTATCAAGTTAATGTTTTGTGAAAAATTTCCAAAAATGGTGTATAGAATATTTTCAGATTCAAGTTAGTGATAGTCAAGATATTTATCGATTTAAACATTTTTTGTGCTTATTAAGCAATAATGTTATGTCCAACTAGTTAGTCTTAACTAAGCAATAATGATATCTAATTATTTTTTTATGTTCGGTTTGAATAACTACTCTAACGTGTGAATTATTATTTTGATAAGGCAAATAATTCCTTTTCTTTTGAATTTTGGAATTTAAAATTCTATATGATCAGTTATGTCATGCAAAATGGTGTCTCATTTGTTTTTACTCATTGTCAGAAAGAGGAACACAGAAAATGTCCAATTAATATATATATAATATATATATATATATATATATATATATAGAGAGAGAGAGAGAGAGAGAGAGAGAGAGAGAGAGATTTTGTTAGATCTATATTGTTTACATATCTATACAGGATAAACTCTTCGCAATTATTTATATAGAAGTGTGTTAAGAAAAAATGGAAATAAATCCAACAATATGTGGAAAAGTAATACATAAATGTGAAAAAAAAGAGCCGTGAGGTTAATTTATTAATATTTGAACATTATTGTTTTAAACAAACCTTTTAATTATGTATTTAATAATTTAAATATTTTAAACGTCATCAATAATTTTCAACAATTATTTTTCACATTTATTTATTCCTTTTCCACATATATGGATGTATGTGTATGTATGTGTGTATTTGCGTGCATGCATGTATGCATGTATACGTTCATGTGTATTTTATCTATGTGTAGTCTCATATTCATCCAATTTTTTCCTTTTCCAATGTTTTTTTTTTCTTTCTATCTAGAAAACTCTCAACAAGTCAAATTAGTTTCTCTTTATTGCTGACTTTTTGGCCACTTGAAATAGAAAAAACAAAACAGAAAATATTACCAATAAAAAAAAACAGCTGCAGAGAAAAATTCCCGAATAAGTTTCACGGAATTTGTAATTAAACAACTTACTCAAAATATTTATTCAATTTTTTTGTCATTTGTTTTCTTTCTTTTCAAAAAAGCAGAAGACACTTTTATTGGTGCGATTTTATCCGTTTCGTTTTCTCTTTACTTTATTGCCTTTTTAACAGCACTTTTTGCACAAGGGCAGTATGTTTATCTGAATGGTTACAACATCAGTTTCAAGAATTTGAGGTTATTGTTTAATTACTAATATTTAATGTTTGAAATTATTGTGCATTTGCGATAGAGTAGTTTTGGGCACAACCACATTTTTAATTTCATTATAGACCTTGTAAAATTTAACCAATTTTGATAAAATATATATCAGCTGTTACAGAATTTTATTTTACGTAATTTTTGTATAACACCAATTCACGAAACTTACTCTGAAAACGCTAGATACAAAGTTTTAGAGAGAAAAAAAATCACTGGTAAATTCTACGAAGAGCTGTCAGGACAGATTTATACAGTTAAATATTATAAACTTTAATCTTTGGATACTTTAGGATACTAAAACTTAGAAATTCAAATGCATATTAAATTTTGATATTCGACCGTAAAAATATATTTTATTTCAACATTCAATGTAACCAGTTTTCACGAAAAAGCGATATGTGACGGATAATCGCACATCCTATAGGGAAATTGTAGGATAGACTGTGCTCTATAACCATATCAACCTGTATAGGAGAAGAAAACCTCTGAATTCGAACTAGTTGTAATCTGGTTGAAAATTAACTTTGTGATACATCCTACTCGACACGGAGGGACTGGATAATACACAAACACACACACACACACACACACACACACACACATAGCAGAGGTTCCCAAATACATTATTTATGTCCCCATTGAGTGATGAGCGAAGTGGTGGAGTTCAAGGTATTATTTCTAGATTTTCTATTTTTTGTAACCCAAGAGAACCTGCTTCAATAGATTATATATTCTGCTTAGAATAGTAATTATTTTACTTTGCAGGAGGCGTGGTTGGTGTAATGGTTACAAAATTAACTTGGTGAGCCAAATTCAAATCCTAGAGGGGACTGTTTGTGTATCACTTCATATTAATGCCCTTGGGAAATGCATGAATCCAGCTCTTGATACAATCCTCTTCCGCTCTAACTATGGATAAATAGTAAGGCAGACTGTGCTCTTTAGTTTTAATAATGCAACATTTTGATTAAACATATTTTTTGAACATATTATGA
>CM042169.1:47933007-47985507 GCA_023376005.1 Doryteuthis pealeii
AACAATGTTATTTTCAACGGCTGGTCGACTAGAATATTATTTGCATTTTCATTTAATTTGGCATCAACAAGGAATATTTACGGAAATTAGATTTTATTCATTTTGGTCTAGTCGAAAATAACCAAGATCAACAATTCAGCTCTTTTTATTTATTTATTTATTTATTTGTTTGTTTGTTTGTTTGTTTGTCTGCTTGTTTTTGCTTTTATTATTTAATATGAGCTTCAACTAAATCCATCGATTTTTCAAAATTACAGTAATGTTGACCTACAGCATAAACGATATATTTTTGGTATGATGACTTATCATTAAATAAGATGAGGCAATGTTTTTTGTTGTTTTTTTTTTTAATTGAGCTGAGGTTGCATTTCTATTGGTTGAAACCAAATGGAAGTCCTTACATCATTTCTATAATAGAAAGAAAACAAATGCTATTCTTTTAATTTTGGTTGGTTGCTTAAATGGTTGGTTGGTTGGTTTTAACCTTCTCGGGTTATTTAATGCCAATGACAGTGGGTTTTTTTTTCAGCCAATTATATGACTTCAAGTAACCAATCAATTATTTGAAAGCATTTATAGCCTCAATAATAAGTATTCTTAATACTAATAATTCATACAAAAATATACAGTTTCAAATAGCTTTCTCCAGAACTCGAATCCCACCATTGGATGCAATTTTCTCTCATACTCTGGGCGTAAACATGGAACATGGATCTTACCCCTCTGAAGGGGATGAAGTCTGTCAACAGGACATTCTTACAATTTTAATGATCAAACTTAAAACACAATATGACGATTTTCACCTGGCATTCTCACAATGAAAATGAAAAAAAAGTCTGGTTGTGTTGTAAGATACTAATGCTCTTGTTTACTGATAAGGATCTGTTGTCCCGAAACCATGTCTGACACAGAGTGACCATCCAAAAGAAGACTTTGTAATTTCGAGTCCTTTAACACAGTCTTTTATTTCTCTTTCCTTCCAACTTATTTTCTTTATATTTTCATTGGCATGCTTATTTATCAGCTAATGCTGATGTGAAAACTCAAAAGGAATAAATAATAATAATAATAATAATAATAATAATAATAATAATAATAATAATAATAAACCAAGCTCTGTAGCAGAAATTTCTTCAAGGGAATAGACCCTTGTAAGATACTCTGGGCCATTCTTAAAGTGGACAAGAGAGGAACTCCGACAGATGAACTAAGGGACAATTAAACTCATGACAATGCACAAGGCATTACTACCGATAGACTGCATAGACAAACTATACGTGCCAAGAAAAGAAGGGGGAATAGGTCTTGCCAGCATTGACGATTGTGTAATACCGCCAATTTAACTAAAAAGATCAAAGAAAGACTAATTACAGCAGCCAGAAACAGCAGTTGCAACATTTGGACAAGCAGAAATACAATAAAAACTAGAAAATAGAAATGGGAAGAAAACAACTATTTGGATACTTCAAGCGATAAACTGGAGAGATAGCACATGAAAAGACCTGGTCATGACCAGAAACCTCAAGAGAGAAACTGAATCCCTCATAGTTGCAGCACAAGACAATGCCATAAGATCAAATTATATAAAAGCAAAAATAGATATCTGTTCTTGAGAATGAAATGCATAAAATTATCTGGGACTTCGAGATAAAGACGGATCACCCTATCCCAGCCAGGAGACCAGACATAGTGCTGATTAACAAAAAAAAAAGAGAACGTGTCAACTGGTGGACTTTGCGGTCCCAGCAGATCACAGGTGAAGCCGACGGAAAATGAAAAGATGGATAAATACCTGGACCTTGCCAGAGAATTGAAAAAGCTGTGGAACAGGAGAGTGAAAGTGATACCAATTGTAGTTGGTGCACTTGGAACGGTCCCAATAAACTTGGAAAAAAGACTGGAGGATCTAGATATCAGAGGAAGAATTGAGACCATCCAGACTACTGCACTGCTGCAATCGGCTAGAATACTTAGAAGAGTCCTGGAGACCCGAGGAGACTTGTTGTCACTCAGATTCCAGTGAAATACCATAAGCTAAACGCTGATGTGAAAAACTCAAAAGGAGTGTAAATAAAATAATAATAATAATAATAATAATAATAATAATAATAATAATAATAAAAGTTACAAAATATAATAATAATAATAATAATAATAATAATAATAATAATAATAATAATAATAATAATAATAATAATAATAATAATAATAATATGAAAGTTACAAATACTTAGAAATTTTAGAAGCGGACAATATCAAGCAAGCAGAAATGAAAGGAAAAGTTAAAAAGGAATATCTCAGGAGAACTATAAAACTTCTAGAAACCAAACTTAACAGCAGAAATCTAATCAAAGGAATCAATACCTGGGCCGTCCCCATTATATGATACTCAGGACCATTTTTAAAATGGACAAAAGAAGAACTCAGACAGATTGACCAAAGGACGAGAAAGTTAATGACCATGCACAAGGCTCTCCACCCTAGAGACGATAGAGATAGATTATATGTCAAGAAAGGAAGAAGGAAGAGGTCTTGCCAACATAGAGGACTGCGTAGAAACCACAATCCAACAACTTGAAGATTACACAAGAAAGAGCAAAGACAAATTACTAATGGCGGCCAACAATAGTAGAAGTGACAGATGGACGAACAGAAAAACAACAAAGACTAGAAAACAAAAATGGGAAGAAAAACAATTATATGGACACTTCAAACGACAAATCGAAGTTGCACATGAAAAGACTTGGACATGGTTAAGAAAATAATTGTTGCACAAAATAATGCCATAAGGACAAACTATATCAAAGCGAAAATTGATAAGACCCAACAAAATAGTAAATGTAGAATTTGCGGTAATAGAGATGAGACTGTAAACCATGTAACTCTGCGAATGTAGCAAACTAGCACAACGGGAATAAAAAAAACTAGACACGACTGGGTTGGGAAGGTGATCCACTGGGAATTATGCAAAAATTTAAATTTTGACCCTACAACAAAATGGTATATGCATAAACCAGAATCTGTTCTTGAGAACGAAAGTCTCTGGGACTTTGAAATAAAAACGGATCACCTTATTCCAGCAAGAAGACCAGACATAGTATTGATTCACAAAAAAAAGAAATCTTGTTAAAGAACGGTCTGTTAGATTTTGCAGTTCCCACAGATCACAGGATGAAGATAAAAGAAAACGAAAAGATAAACAAATACCTAGACCTTGTTAGAGAATTGAGAACACTGTGGTATATGAGGGTGAAAGTGATACCAATTCTAGTTGGAGCAACGGTTCCCAAAAGATTAGAAAAGAGGAACTGGAAATCAGAGGAAGACATTGTTGAAATCGGCTATAATACTCAGAAGAATCCCGGAGTATGAGGAGACTTGTTGTCACTCAGATCCCAGTGAAAGACCAATCAGCTAACGCTGATGTGAAAAACTTTCAAGGAGTGAAATAAAGATGACACCATAAGTGGCAAAATAAGTTGAATGGGAGAAGAATATTGAAGACGAAATCAAAATTATATGTCGAGGGAAAGAAAGATGATAGAATATGAATGAAATTGGAAAGGAAGTGAGGATTAAGCAAATAATGAATAGTGTGAGTGAGTGTGGGGGGGGGGCATAAGATAAAAAAATGATTAAAAAAAAGCAAAGGAAAATAGATAAGAAGGGAAAACCCTGGAATAAAAAGAGAGAGAAGAAAATGAAAGAGTAGTTTAGACTTAAAGAATACAGAAAAGGGAATAAAACATAGATAGGGCTGTAATTAAAGAAGAAGGCATGGCAAATGACGTCATTGAATCCAAGGGACTAAAGAAGAAGAAGAAGAAGAAGAAGAAGAAGAAGAAGAAGAAGAAGAAGAGGGAAATGGAGGGGGTGAAGATCGTTAGCAAGAAATGGTATTTGGCGGATGGAGTCTACAGGACCAACTCGCACATGTTGCAGATCCGGTGCACTAATAAAAAAATTATAAAAAAACACAAAGAGGGAGAGAGAGGGGGTAGAGAGAGGGGGTGATAGTGACGCCGCCCACATTCAAGAGCAAAACAGCAGGAACTGAAGATTTCATGGACAAACAAACGTCGTCGTTGCAGGTGCGCCGATACAAAATCATAAGCTCATACACACATACATGTGTAAATTAGTGGGCTTATATACTTGTGTACTTTCTCGTACACGCGGGTTGGAAGGATAAAAATACTATTATACATTACATACAATAAAAGAAATGATTGAGTAAGAATATACATGTGCTTTTTAATTTTTTGCAGGAAATATTTTCATTCATTATTTTGTTACAAGTTTAATCTATAATAATAGTTGTAAATCAAATCACAATTCTCTGACTCAATAAACTCTTCATTATTACAACTAGCAACACATACGGGTTGTAAGAGGGTCATTATTAAAGATAAACTACGTAGAGTTGTTGTTTTTTATTAACCCCTTGAAGTCAGTATTTTCAAGACTCGGAAATACCCCCTTAAACGGTATTTTTTTTGGGGGGTGCACAAATGCGTTTTTGCCTTTTTGACTAAACTACACCGTTAGAATCGCTGGATGAGGTGTGTGCATTTGGCATAGAAAACAGGCAGATATGTTTGTGTGTTAACACGTCATCTGGAACTGTGAACGTCCTCAAAAGGTTAAAGTTTAGAATATTTATTCATACTTAGAAGAAGTTTGATTTGTCTTCGCCGTTCATCTGCCACTAGAGCCATTTCGTTCAGTCAGTAGACCATCCATCATCCCTCCCCAACTCCACACATGGATAGCACATCTTGAGTAGCATAGCGCTCTATAACAATCTACCTTGTCTAACCAAAGCGAAAAGGGGATAGACTCCCTCGTCATCTGACTGATACCGATAATAGGCCACTCAATCGATTTCTTCACTTTACTGCCTTGTTTACTTTAAGCTTGGCCTACGGAAGATGATTTGGGGTTCATTTGGAAATCTCAGAAACCCTTAAAAATTAATAAAAATTAAAAAAACATTCTGAACAAATTGGAAGGGTAGTATTAACCTATTTTTTTAATTGGGTTTCTAAACCACTTAAATAATCCTATATTTTACTAAAAAACTGCAAACCAAAAAATATTATGACTGGCACTCGTGTAGATATCATTACTTTGTTATATAAATTGCTCACATGGGACTTTAGAAATTCAAAGTCAATTTCAAGCGGTGTTCAACTGTTTTGAATCCAGTTTTCCTTCTTCTAGATTGGTTGACTAACCAAAGCCAATAAACCCAATCTGTCCAACTATTTGAGGAGAGATGATTTAGCGTGAAGTGAAATGCAAACAGCCTCGTCCAGAACTTTGAACTTGGATCACTGACTCTATTTCCTCCGACAATAACCGTTACGTTAAGCGCACTATATGTATGAATGCATGTATGTGTGCGTGCGTGAGTGTGTGCGTGCGTACTTGATTATGGGGATGTTACGTAAAACAATCAAAATTTGCTTTTTCCGGGTGTTCATTATTCTCTATTATGCATATAAAACTGTGTCTATGTTTATAGCTGCAAATATTTCAAGTCTCATAGTTATTTAGTTTCGACTTCAAAGTCGTATAATTCGATACGTTCATTATTTGTTGTTTTGGTGTTAATGTCACAAGCGCATATCGACTGTTTATTTGATTCTTTGGACGTTTTATGGTAAAACATGTATCTGTTGACGAGAGACACGTCACGGAAATCATCATCATCATCATCATCATCATCATCATCATCATCGTCGTCGTCGTCGTTGTCATCATCAATCAGAAACTTTACTATGAATTGACGCTCGATTGTTACCATTTAGATAATACACAACCCGTTATGAACGAAACTCAACAATCAGTCGGTAAAGCATCCGCCTAGGAACCAAAAAGTACCACATTCGATACTGACCCTCGCCAACTCAGCTCATGAGTAGAACAGCTTGGATCTGTGTGGTAAAGTGGTGAGCTGATGGTAGGTGTGGCACTCTACCTCATACGCAAAACAATCTCCCAGATCTAGTGCTAGTAAAAAGGAGATACACTCCCTCGCTGTCAAGCTGATACCGACAATAGGCCACTCCGTCAACTTGACTTTTTTAAAGGGTGTTTATTTATTACAGGTTATTGCCTTGTTTACACAAAGAGTGGAGCATGTGAGAAACAGTTTCAGGTTCGTTCAGAGTTCTTAGATAACCTCGAAAGTCGTTAAAAATTTATTAATATTTCAAATGATTCTCTATATTTATGATTTTTCTTAGCTTAGAAGGATAACATTAAGTTATTTCTTAAGGGTTATTTCTAAGCATTTTTAAAACTGGAGAGACCATTGACATGAAATTAATTCCTTCTTGTTATTGACTTGACACTTGAATGGGTCAAAATATTTAACATATAGCTGAGGATGAGAGGGTTTCATACCTTTCCCAAGTATATTAGTCCTAACCTGAACGTAATAGCGCGACTGGAGTTCGAACTTGCGTACTATGATACTGCAGTCCAGCACGTTATCCTTTACATCAAGAGGACCCCCCCCACTACTATTCTTCTACAAGGATGGCTTAGGCATTAAAAAGAAAGCAAACTACATCAGACAAAACGGGTGGAAAGTAAGTACGTGCTAAAATCATAAAAATTTGGGAATTTTCAAAACCTAATATGCGAGAAAAATCCTTCAAAATCGAATTAGTAAGCAGGGAAATTTTGGTTGCCGGTGTTCTTTAGTTAAGCAGTAATAGACAGAGAAAAGGGCGTTTAGTCTATTATAGTAAGATTAGATTGTAAAACTAATTTTCAAAATGTGACACCATGGCAGATAGATATAAACAAAAGGAGATACATTAAAAAATTTATTGGGCGTCCCATTCATGTTGTAATAGTTAGCAAGATTGTGTAGCAGATCCATTACTACTGAGTGTGATCCTCGCTGAATCCCCATATTTATGACTTTTTGTCACATCCTACCTAATGCGAACGGGTTGGGTAAATACCTACATACAAACATACCTACATACAAACATACTTACCAATAGACCTCCCATCACCCAATTTATTTCGTTAACTCACCACTCGGCTGTTCAGCGAGCTTCTCGCCCAAATCTAAACAATGTCCGCACACATCTCCTCTTACCTTCAAGATATACCCAACATTTCGACCGTTATAATCTAAACAAACCAAAACGCAAACGCAGCGATCTCTAAGTGAACGACGGATGCCATTACAGGACTTTTTTTTAGTACTCAGCTTTAGAAAATGCGGAACAGACTGTGAACACACCTACACCGAATGTTGTTGCTTCACACCCGATATTTGATTACGGGTACAGATGGTTGATAAATATAACATGCTTGGCGAGGGAATCCTCATTCGTTTTTGTTTCCACCGCTTTAATTCATCAACATATTTGCTAACTTATACTCCAGTCAACCAAGGGTTAATTATGTTATAATTTTCTTTGGCAGTCAAATACTAAGGTCATTACAGGTTCCCTCTGGGTTTTTTAATGATTAAAGATTAGGATGTATACATCGGTATCTTTTCTTTTTCCATCGATGAGTCTTGTAATGATAATGAGATTCAAAACCATTGATGATTTGTTGGTTGGTTCGATTTACGGCATGTCAACACTTGGACTATTCTATGCCGAAGACGTTTTTGTTTAATTAATTCTTGTTTGGATTTCTCACTTTTAAACTCATTTTTTTTTTATCTATTTAACCCACAGATGTGACTGCCACTCTTACTGGACCTGGGAGTATTGGCAAAAAGGGGGGGGGGGTACTTCACATTCCCCAGAACTTTAGAACTGGAACTAGATGCAGTTTAACATCATACCCAAAACACTAAGACCATCAGCCACCAAATTCTAGCACATATAGATAAAAAGGGTTGGGAGTTTTCCATAAGAGCAATACGGTCGGGACAATCAAATAGGTGCTAGGGATTTTCATAAAAGGTTGGTGATATAACTGAATATGGAAAAGATTATTTATGTAAGTAAAAACACTGAACTGACGTGAAAGAACCTAGCTTTTTTTTTAAATTTCATTTTGATATCTTGGTTCTATTTATCTATGCTAGTGTTTCTCAACTTTTTTTTCGCTGCCCACCCCAAAAAATAGATTCCTTCTATCGTCTCCAAATTATACCCTTATGTAAATCCTCATAAATTATAGAATAAAAGATATAAATTATCCGCACACCATGAACCTGAACTTAATCAAATTTGACAGCATAATGCGTTCTTCCCTTATGGAAACTTTTTTAAAAATCAAATCAAATACTAACCAGAATTAATAATAATGATAATAGTTGACAATATATGGAAATCAACAGAAATAAACAGAAATATTTGCGAATGAGATTCGCGGTATAACAAGTTTGGAGGTTCCCGTTGTGTAATGGTTATCGTCGTAAGAAATGGGTACGGTGAGGTTATCGTCACAGTAAATGGATACGGTGGTCCGAGTTCAAATACTGGAGGAGACCGTTTGAATTTCACATAGCGCTAATACCCTTCGTAAAGGTATGCATCCAACTATTCTCCTTTCGGCTATGTGTCAATAGTAGGACAGACTGGGCTCTTTAATCTTGAAAAAGGAAAATTCTGAATTGAAACCTACTAAACTCCGCTTAGGAAATTGATCTTGTGTCATATCCTGCTCGTTTGGGGGGAGGGGGTAAATGTGTAAATATATTCATAAGTATTCTAAATGATAATGAATGATCAATTCTTTTCACAGATCATTGGATTGATAATTTTGGGTTTAAATTATCAATTGCAGATATAATCACTAATTGTTCAAGAAAAATACGACCAGACGAACGAGATATGGTTTATTAGCAACCAAAATCATTAGAAATATTAATGAGCAAATTGAATAAAAGTTGAAAATGCTAACAACATACATAACAATCTTTTATCAATAAAACCCAATATAGGAGAATGGAAACCAGGTTCCAGAAAACTCCAGAAAGCAACAATTCACTATATCCCAATTACGTATAGGTCATACAAAACACCCTCCTTTTTTTAAAACAAGAAAACCAACCAAAATACACAGCTTGTCAAACACCTTATACTGTTAAATACATTCCAATAGAATGTGGTGATTTTGTTGTTATTAGACAACGTTTTTACAACACAAACAACATGAGAGATACATTTGAAAATGTCAATATAGATGACATTTTATCTTTCCTGAAATAATTAAAATTATACCAAAAGATATAACAGGGAAACTTAAACTTTACCCTATAAACTTGTCCCATAAAGTGATTTCCAATCCATTTAGCAACGGATCATTGCAAGCAGCCTGCTGTAAAAACTAAGAAAATCCTTAAAAAGGCCACCACTTTTGTGGGTGGGGGTCTAAGCCTTCTGTAGGAGTTGTCAGCGTATTCTAAACCTCGTTGGCAGGAGTTATATATACTAGGAAAGGTTGTAAATTACTCAGCACTACCAAGAAGTGAATAACTTTTATTTTCTTTGTTTCTTTCTTTGAAGTGTTTTTTTAAGGAATGTGAGAAACGTAACAAGTGTGTTAAATAACATGAGGGAATATGTTTCATGGCTTTAGGTTATTCTCATTAATAAATTAATGTTATAAACTGACTTCGACATAAAACGGTTGACATGCTGTAAAAAAAACAATCATTCCCAGTCACGTGAAAAGACACGAGATAAAAAGAGTGAACTAAGATATTTAAACTTATTAAAGTTTGCGGCAAAGATTAATTGACTTAGATTTTATATAGAAACGGAAATGCACCTTCCGCTAATAATCTAATAATTAAAACTGCAACTGATACGTAATTCCCTACTGAAAAAGCTTTGAAAAATGCCTGAGACGACTAAAATAGTTAATTAGATATCTAGCAAGAGAGTAGTGTGAAATGTATGAGGACAAGAGGTGTGCTTTGGTTTCTAAACAGGGTTTTGATAAAGGACATAAACCTAAACTTCAGGTGTCCTACAAATGAAACTAAACTGAATCCGGTATGAAGTCTCGGTTCTGAAGTTTTGGGAAGTGAGGAATCCCCCATTGGTTGCCATTACTCACAAGTTCACTCTGACATGGAGTGGCAACATTTAGAATTCAAATAGATGGTCAGATTAAATATTATGTATCCATAAAACCAATAATTTGTACAGCTATATATGTGTACAAATTATTTGTATTAAGAATAGTTACTATAGCAATAATTGTTAGCAAATCATAATCAAATAGAAATAGTTACTTTTATCCATATAATTACTTGCAAAAAAGACGTAATTTGGCATTAAATAATCCAACAAGGTTTGACATGCAGTAAAACCAACCAATCCGCCTAAACTAAATATCAGGCTATAGAATTACATAAACGTAAATTTTAAGCAACAATATAAGTTATGATAAAATTATATAATCCACTCGTAAAAAGAGAAAAAAAAATAGTCTGTTAAAAAATCAAACAATCAATCATCTGAAATTTCAGTTGAAACAAAATTTGCTATCAAATCTTTTCACGTGATAATTAAAGTTAATCACGTTCATTTTCTTGTGAAAGTCGAGACAATATCAACGATGATGAATGTTATAGACGCGCATGAAAAATGTCAAGAACCTGCGAGAAGATTGTTAGAAAAGATCGACTACAATCATAATAACTGTAAAAATAGTCTGCATTGATTAAGAGACATTTATCCGCAATCTATACTCCGCCGCGGACAGAATGCGATACAAAGTCAATTTTTGAACGGAATACAACTGATCTTGATTTAAAGCTCTCCCTTTTCCTTGACCGGTTGTTGTTGCACGAAGACTACAGAGCCCTGTGGGATATATAATGAATAGGTGCATATTCATTTTGTAATGAAGCGTAGAATTTTATGGGTATAATAGACAAGTATTTGATTTCCGATAGAAATGAAAATAAATAAATTTTGTATATTAGATGTAACACTAAATAAACTGTTATCAGCATTGTTTTTAGCACTACAAGACTTAAGAAACCTGGTATACAATTCACATTAATGAATTCTATGTCGCTAGATAATCATTTCTCTAATCTTGCGTCCAATGAAAATTCTTGCTTTCAGTTGGATTGGCTGGGATTTCTTGGATGTTTGTTCATCTCTGTGTCCATTCTTATTCTTATATATGAACACAAAGACTTCGCTTATAATTGACGTATTTATTTCCCAAAGATAACCAACATGCGTGGGGAGAAATAGCCATTTTTTTTTGCGTCCGTTCGTCACGGGGCCTGGAACTACTCTGATTAACTCTAATTCTAACCCTAACCCTCACGATGGAACCAAACAATAAGAGAACTCCTTAGAGGCCCGCTAAAGGTTGTCTTGTCTATCATTTTATTGGTTATTTTCCATGACTCTTCTTTAAATTCTACACTTTCCGTACAGTTAATTGACCACCTATTAATTATGCGACACTTTAACGTTGCTAGACTTCGTATACATAGTGCCATTGTTTTTGACAAAGTTCATTACGAAGAGGCAAAGTGTGATATAAAAGAACGAAGAAAACATTGTATGCAGTGGCATAATTGTTAGTCATTGTGCAAAGTCGTTTAACGTTTTCAAACAAATCTGAGTACAAATAATGAATCAGTATGTTCTTTTAGTCTAAAGCAAACACTTTTATCCGCGGTGACAAAATCTTTATTTCTCAATCTTGTCCATATCTGAGGAGTTCATCCTTAAAAAGGACTTAAACACATTTATATATAAAATTGGGAACCGTGAATATACCACGGTGTGATAATTTGACTATTACAACGTTTGATATGTTTAAGAGCTATTGCAAGTAATTCTTTCTTTTTTTTCTGTTTTTTTTTTTTCTATTTCATAGAAACTGACGATAAGTGCTATCGCTTCCTATATCTGGTCTTTCTTTCTTTCTTTTTTTCCTCTGACGTGTAGTACCTTCTTGTCTTTCCTTTCTTTCCTCATAATTACAACGACATGGTTCATTATTTATCTGAGGTGATGACAGGGGCTATCATTTGAATACATGCATTCATATCTTATGAATCAAAACGGCCTGTTATTTATCTGAAGGGATAACAGGGTGTGACATAGGTAGGTAGGTAGGTAGGTAGGTACTAGCAAATTAATATGTAGATTTTCTATAAGTAAAGTTTGGTGGTATATGGTCTCCTAAATATTATTCTCATATTTATTGCCTTGGACTGTGCACACACTTCTTTTTAAAGTGTATAATTTAAAACAGGAACGTCTAAGCCAGGAAAATGACAGCCTAATGAAATGATGTAATATAAACTAGGTTTGAACTCATTTCTGGGACAGGGCAAAGAGGAAACACAGTGAAGTTTCCTTTTTCAGCCCCCGGAATTACGTGCGTAAATGTCCACTAACCTACGCAAAATTCGAAATATTCCGTTTTGATGGGTGGTAACAAGATTCTGGGGGGGGGGTCTGTTTCACGTGAGGAATCCATCTGTCCTCCTGGACTTCATCTTGGCAATAACCATATTTGTTTGCATTAGAACATTGTACACAGGATTAGACTTTTCATTGATCCTGATTTGTTTGAGGCTATCGACGATGGTGGCCACCAAGGTTTTATTTGTTTTGTACGAGTCCAATTGCAAAGCAGCCTTCTCGAAATTGTTGTGTGGGCAGAGTCAAAAGTTTTTCAGACATTCAGAGAAATGTTTCACACTTCCCATTCTTCTTCTTTGGTAATGAAATCCATTTTGGCAAAGGTTGAGAGTTTCAAGGTTTATTTGTTTTGTTCATGTTTTCAGAGAACAAAGAGACTGACTGCTCGAATAAGGATTTGCCTTCTGTGTTGATGTGTTGAATAGACTAACAATTACTGGAATCAAGATTCTTCTAACGTTTTAATGGGATCCATCAAGTTTAGAAAATAAGTTTCTAGTTCCTACTTTATCTTCAAAAGGTAGGTATATGTATATGCACGTGCGTTGATTTATTTTGCATGCTACCGTCTCGATTAATATAGATGTGAAATTTATACGCAAAACACACACGCACACACTCAAACACATATATGCAGGGTGTCCTACAAGTCGCACACCATCCTGGTTTTCAAAAATACACCTTTATTGACGAAAAAAGACCTTTATTGATTTCAACTGTCTTTCCCACTCCAGATGGTTTCAGGGGTGATCTTTTGGCACTCAGTTGCTATTCTATCCTTCAAATCATCACGAGTGTGTGGACGATTCTGGTACACTACAGATGATATATATATATATATATATATATATATATATATATATATATATATATATATTATATATATCATGTTGAGCTGTTGGATCATGTAATATGACATAGGAGATTTCATTCAAACAAATTGGATTAAACAAAACAGAATAATAGAACTTTTTAGCATGTTCTGAAGTTCTTCGTTTTCAATGTTCAGTTCCCCCACCCTCTCTCTCTCTCTCTCTCTCTCTATATATATATATATATATATATATATATATATAGAAAAGAGAGAGACAGACAGGCAGAGACAGGGACAGGGACATGGACGAAGCGTTTGGGCAATCGGTCAGTGCCTCAGGGCTCAAAGCACTAAGAGACCTAAGAAACGAAATTTTTTTTCGTAAGTGGCCTCAAATGAATCAATGCGTTATCGCGAAAGTGTCTTAATTAGACGAATTCTTGGAAATAAATACCACAGATCTCTCTCTCTCTCTCTCTCTCTCTCTCTCTCTCTCTCTCTCTCTCTCTCTCTCTCTCTCTCTCTCTCTCTCTCTCTCTCTCTGAAAAGTTTAGAAACAAATATATGATTAAGTTTGTACATGTCTGTGTGGAATGAGTTAAGGAGCCAATAAGCTTTTTGTCCAGAGACCCAGGTCAGTCCGCCCTATATATATATATATATATATATATATATATATATATATATATATATATATATACATTTATGTTACAATGTGTAGTTTACAGCTGATATATGTCCACGTATTCTTTAAAACACATGTATAAACATGCATGTTCAATATATATATATATATATTGTCGGTATCAACCTAACAGCGAGGGAGTCTATCCCCTTTCCCTTGCGCTAAACCAGGGAGATTGTTTTTGCATCTGAGGTCGAGCACCACACATACCATCAGTTCCCTACTTTGATGAACAGATCCACCAAGCTTGTTACTCATGTGCTGATTTAACGTGTGTCGATATCGAACCGGAACCTCGCGGTTACTAAGCCCTATTTATAAGTAAAGACTGCTCTATATCATTCATAGACAATATAGATATATATATATATATATCTAAGGGTATATATACTTTATACCTGACTTATAAATTAGACACAACATATTGGCAACAAAAAAGTAACTGATAATAAAACATTTCAAAGAATATCTATATGTATTATTAAAAATATGTGTGTGTGTGTGTGTGTGTGTGTGTGTGCGTGTGTGTGTGTGTGTCATATATATTTGTACACTTACAAATAATATACTAATTAGAATCCTTCACTCCTTCCTTAATAGAAGCAACAACATCAGCATATGCCGTTATTTCAAATGGAACCCATGGGTCATCTAGTGTAGTGATAATAGTTATGTAACAGACTATTCATTTTTTACGTAGATATTAGCAACATCAGTATGGTGGGATGTATTCCGAAGGGGGTACACATTTGATTATCGTGGAAAAATTATTCCGTATATATATATTTACCAACACCTCCGTACAAGTAGGATGTAACACAAGGTCAGTTTCTTAAAACAGTTTTGAATTCAGAGTTCACATTCTCCTAGACTGGTCGCCTAACCAAGGTTAAAGAGACCAGTCTACCTTACTATTTACCCATAGCTGAAGGGAGTTGGATGCATACGTTTCCCAAGTGTATTAGCTCTATGTGAAATGCAAACAGCCTTGTCCAAGATTTTAACTCGAGTCGACAAGTCGATTTCCTATGATGATAATTATTACACTACGAAAACCTCCATTATATCATATATTCAATTGTATCATTCGACACTTTATGGAGACTCGGTAAATTACTATTGTAATGAACACTTGAAACTTGTTAACAGTCACCATTTGTATTTCCTGATTTACAAAATTCAATGTGTAGTGATCTCAATGGCGATGCAGGTTCACTATAGTCTCAAACTTTTCAACTTTATCTTTTCAATTCTTCGTCTCAATTGTCTAGAATTCGTATCTCTCACATCCCACGTGACCGCCTTTAGTCAATTCACATGATTCTCAGATTTGTTTCAACAATTGTTACCTGTTAATTATACCTCCACAGACGTTTGACACATCCGCCATCCAGAGTGGCAAGGATGGTGGTAGACATTACATCACTTACAGTAGAGAATGTTCTGCTTTTAATCTAAAGGAAGCGTTTTACAAATTGTGCTATATCCGGATTGCACTTTATAACCATTATTAATAAATAAATAAGAATATAAATTATAAATTGTTTATATCTGGAGTTGATCATTGGTAAGTAGGGAAAACAGAACTAGGAACCACTATATATATATATATATATATATATATATATATATATATATATATATATAGAGAGAGAGAGAGAGAGAGAGAGAGTTGTTCCCAGTTCCGTTTATATATATATATATATATATATATATATATATATATATATATATATATATACTGTGCTTCCCCTAAGGAAAATTATCCCACATCTGTTTTTCGTCATCGGCAGTTATTCCCTCAGTAAGTGACACTATCCTGCTTCAGACTATCTGCAAATTCCCTCGATCGTTTGTTTGCTTCTTGGTATCCTAACGATTATCATAACGGGTGGTCAAATGATTAAACTGCACGTACATTGGAATTGATGAACTTTGTAAAGGCAATCCAAATTGATCAATCAGGTCAGCTCATAGAGCGTTTAATGCAAACAATCTCGTCGAGGATTTAGATTATTTCTTATGATGATAACTGTTACGACAAGCACGCCTCCTGTTGGTACCATTTACGTATTGAATTACTTCTCTACAAAGAGATACAATACGAAGTTGTTAAACGTGGAACCCCACTCGTGTACATCAATGTGGGGACAAAAATTGCTAATCTGTCATCATTTCCCTTTTTGTTGGTTCAGATTTCAGGAATTGACCTTGACATTGTCCCTTTAAGTGCAATAGAGTGGTGCTTCCCTGAAATTATGGGACGTATTTAGAATGAATTTTGAAGAAGGTAAGTATGTAACTCAGTGCAAGCTGTCACATGGTCATGTAATTTCGATTAATCCGATTTCAGGGGTATTTACTAGTCATGACATCCCAGTGACCTAACAAATTTTCAAATACGTTCATGTTTGCTGCTTAGAGAATCGGGTTGGCAGATATTGTATTTTTTTAAGTATGAATTATCTGATAAATGTACTTTTTTATTCAATTTTATTTTTTATCTCATTGATAAGATAAAGCAAAAAAAGCTGTAGCCGTGTCAGTGCTACTATACGTCTGCATCACTTGGACACTAACGAAATGTTTAAAGAAAAGGCTAGATTTGGACTGTACAAACATGCTACATGCTGTCTTGAACAAATTCTGGAAGCAGCTCTCCACAAAAGAGCAACTGTGCAACCAATGCCTCCTATCACACAAACCATTCGGATTTGACGAACACTGCTGGAGATGTAAAGATGAGCTTATCCTATGGACACCGACATATGGACAACAAAAATCTATATCGATCAGGTCTGCATGGATACCGGATCCTATGCAGACGACCTACCAGGAGCGATCACCAATCGGAACGGATGACGAGAAAGAGTCACAGAGATGCGTACTTTCGGAACTACTTGATGATGATGATGATGATGATGATGATGATGATGATGATGATGATTTTTATCTTTAATTTCTATTCACTCGTGTATAGGTTGGATTCTCAATACGTCATTTTTAGGCAAAATATTGACGTACATGAGTTCATTTACCAAATTTAAAATTCAAGTCTAAGAGGAAAAGCAAATAACACTTCAAAACATTCTATAAATTAATGACTCTTTGACCATAAATCAAGGGTTCATCTATACAAGAGATTGACTTATACACGATTATATACGGTATTTTATTCAGTTATTCTCATAATTCAAACGCGAAATGTTTTGATATTTAAAAATTACTAAAAACCATTAGTATATATGTTTCATACTGACGTTTTCACAGTACCAATCGATACCTGTTCTATACCTTTCTTTACTTCTTAACTTCTAGTCGTCTTCTCTTCTGGTCGGCTTTGGTTCTATCTTCTAACATCTTGGTCTGGTCTCTTCTAAGGTCTGGACTTTCTTCTGTGGGGATTCCGGGTTTGGTTTCTGTTGGGATTTCTCGTTATCAGAAGCCCTGTGTCATTGTTAGTTTTTTGGTAATAAACACAAGACTTCGATTTACGTTGATGTTACTTTATTTATAAATCCCCAAACAAGACGTCTGTGCAGATCCTTACATCTTGCTAGCTCGGCTTCTAACTCCTAACTGACTGAGTTACTTAGTATCCTTAAACCGGAACAGGGTCTTCTATGGCTTCCGGTTCTCACGATTTATCCCCGGAAAGCAAGGTGAGAGTGAGGTCAAGCGCCGTCACTCACTCTCAAGGCCATCAGCTGCACTAATCGCCATTATGATTTCTACACTATTGCCATAATCATTAGGTATCTAATAATTATGTAACATATATTTTTATCGTAAAGTAATACTTAGCTTCAAAATATTCTATAAATCAATTCCATGAATACAAATAAAAAGTTCACTTATACATGGGAGAGAATTATACAAGAATTATACATTATGGGGTGAAGAGAAATAAATGTCTTCTGTATTATGACGATCTTAATGGTAAAAAATGACAAATTATTTACGTATGAACTGCTTCTGTATCGATGTGGGATGGTGTCAATAAGTAAAAGAAAGAAAGAAAGAAAGAAAGAAAGAAAGAAAGAAAGAAAAAAGATAAGAAAGAAAAGTATAGCAAACAAACAAACAAACAAACAAAAAAGAAACAAAGAAAGAAAAGGTGATGAAGCATGAGAAGTGGAAAGTCAAATGGGAATTAGCTGAAAGCAACAAAAAAAAAAGAAATGAAAATGACAAAGATGGGAGAAGAGTAATGTACAATAAGTTATAAGGAGAAATTAATAAAAATAAAAGTGTAAGAGCAAGAAAGAAGGAGAAAGATTAAGTTATGTTGTCTATTGGTATATATTTACGAATATATTTGAATTTCTATGAGATAACCTTTTTATACAAAAGAAACGAAATAACTTATTTAGATATATTTGTTCTGGCTCAAATAATGCTTTGTATTATAATCGTAGAATTTCTCCTTAATCTGTACTGATAACAGATTGCAGGACTAACACACACACACACACACACACACACACACACACACTATATATATATATATATATATATATATATATATATATATATATATATAGGTGTGTGTGTGTGTGTGTGTGTGTGTGCAATTAAGACTTTTGAGGGCCCATAGAACCGCTCTATCACGTCTGTTATTCTGCCTTAGAAACTTACGATTTCTTAGATATATCACTTTACATTTTTTTATATTTGTTTAGTATATACATTAAATATTGCCCTCATCAAGTTTAAACGTGCAGTAATCGACAATGAATGACGTCAATATTGATTGGTGCAATTCAACGGTGATCGATCGCAGCAAAAAGAAGTCAATGCATCATAAGAGAAATCAGCTCTTGTCAATCGTTTTAACTTCAGATCTTAGATGACAATAAAAACTGTTAAATCTGAAACTTTATCTTACAAGGTGCCTTTAACAAATCTCTCACTAACAAATAACGGTTTTAGAACAATTTGAACCTTTCTTTAACAGAACATTCATCAAATAGACATCTTTTGAAAATGTTTATTTGAAATGTTATTCCTGAACACCAACCTAACAACTTGAAAGATGTTTTTGTTATTTTTATAACCCTCCTTATTATTATTTACAATAAAACACATTACAAAATAATAAAAAAATCCATACCTGTCATGAAGTAGTGTAACCATTTTTTAAAAGCCGTTGATCGTAGTTTTCCATACCGATGACGTATTTAAGTACTAATCTCCCGTTCTTATTTGGTGTTTTCTTTGAGAGTCGGTCTTTGATCGTGTATATGTGTTCAAACGGTCAGTTAGAGAGAATGAATATTCTCTGATAAATTATTTTACAGTCGATGGGGTTGAGGGACACAGTCTAAATGTAACTACTCTGCCTCTCGTCCAAAAAGGCGTCCAAAAAGGCAAGTCTCGATGTCTAAAAAAATGGCAAAAATTTAAATTTCCCTTCACTTCTCTTCTATCACGTGAAATGCATCAAGCAAGCAACGCGCAGATTTTTTTTAAAACTATCTCATTCATTTTTCATCCAGTGCTCATAATATTTGATCTCCAGTCTGTCAATCAATCAAAATTCCGTTGTCCTCTCGGGGTAATCCCATGTCAAATCATCCAGAAAAAAGTAAAATTGTCACCCAACCATTTTAATTTTTCTGAATTTTTTTCCAGATGTGGACTATCTTAACATTAGTCGATCCCAAAAATCTGAGCTTCCAATGCTAAAAATTGGTGGAGTTATGTCGATTTTTAGCTCTCCAAATTTGGTGGGGTTCTCGAAAAATGGCAACATTTTGTAATATATTTTTGTCTGTAAAATGAGTTCTAGAGCATCCCTACTACTAAAAATTGGTTTATAAAGGCATTATTGCCCAAAGAATTAAACAATCCTAAAGTCAACCAATTTTAAGTTAGTGATGATCTCTGATTTTTTTCATATCTCTATGTGGCACTGCATCTATGACAAAAAATTGTTTTTTTATTATTTTACATATACTGAACATTATTTGCACCAAAAAGATAGTTTGATTTTTGCTCATAACCGAAGCTATAACATCAGAAATCATTAATGAATTAAAATTGGTTTACTTTAAGACCTTTTCGACAGCAACTGTGGATTTCTTGGGCTAAAATGCTCTTAGAAACCAATTTTAGGAGTAGGGAAGCTGTAGAACTCATTTTACAGACAGAAATAGGTTACAAAAAGTCGCCATTTTTCGCCTTTCAAATTTGGAGAGCTAAAAATTGACATAACCACGCCAATGTTTGGAACAACATTTCAGAAAAATTAAAGGGGGTGGATGACATGGCCTGGATGATTTGACATGGAATTACCCCTTAACTTCTTGCATATGTTGACTTGGAGATCATACATCCACTACCGAATCTTACTAATCTGCCGAGCCTACAACATAACTGTATGTAAACATGGATTTTTGTTTTTTTTAAAGAAACTCAAAATCAGAATGCCTATATATTTCAGATATAAGTATACTCAGTCTGTGAGTAACCACGTCAACCGAACCGAATGGCATAAACAGAAAGTCTGTTAGCTATGGATATATGAGGGCCATCCCAAAATAAGGTCTTTAAACGCTAGGGACGCAAGAAAATTTTTCGTACAGGTAATAACAACACTGTTGTGTTTGTTGTGCATGAGCCTGCGCCTGTCCATGTGCAAGCCTCAGATAAAAATAAAATCATGGAGGATGTGATGTCAATAACTAAGAGAATTTTGACTTGAGTAGGAATATAGTTTCGGTTACAGACAGAAAAAACACACAATCTCCATTATAATAAAGATGATAATAGTAATAAATATATATTAGTTCGTGTATATATATTTATTGCATGGAAGTAATTCTGCGACACTTGGTTTTCATGCCTTTATTTCGGCATTCACCAAGCAAATTTTGTCTGAAGCATGCCGAAATAAAGGCATGAAACAAGGGTCGCAGAATCACTTCCATGTATAAATATATATATACACGAACTAAATATATAATATATATATATATATATATATATATATATATATATATATATATAAGAGAGAGAGAGAGAGAGTCATGTAATGGTTATCGTCGTAGGAAATGGACATGGTGAAACGAGTTCAAATCCTGTACGAGGCTGTTTGCATCACATATAGCGCTAATACGCATGGGAAAGGTATACATCCAATTATCCTCCTTCCAGCTATGAGTATAGTAAGATAGATTGGGCTCTTTAACTGGTATGACAACCGTTCTAGGATAAGGAAAATGAATTCAAACCTATGTATCTCTGTATGGCTGTGTATTATTCGATGTGTGTCTATGTGTGTGTTTCGTGTTTGTTTGTGAGCATCTACAAGCGTGCCTGCATCTCTAGGCACCCGTCTTGTATGTCTGCATGGTTGTTTATTCTTTATTTGTACATATGTGTGTGTCCATTTGTGTCTACATGGTTGTTCATTTGTTTGCTTGTGAATGTGCATGTGTATCAATGACTTTCCATGTGTCTCAGTACATGGTTATTTGTATACATACGTAGGTGTGCATGTGTGCGTCCAATTTTTGTGTAGGTTGGAAATGACGGAACCTGTTTTTATTCTATTTTCATTTCTTTATTTATTACGCTGAACGCTGAATGCTTAATCAGATATATTTGGTTAATTAGTATAGACATATTTTGTCCAAATATTCTGGTTTCAATCCCTTCAAGTCGACGAATGAATGATACAATATCCGGCTGGAATTGGCTAATAAATTTGGCATAACTAATTTGTTCCCAAGTACTTTCAGCCCCGTCATTACCGTCATCAGAAGATGTTATATATTTTTTTCAATAACGCTTACAAAGTTGTATTGTTTTTTGCAATATACACCACCACCCTGATGATGGCTCCATCACGGAGCCGAAAGTACTTGTACTTATTTATGGCACATTTATAGCTAATTCCTGTCTGATATTGTATCATCCATTCAGCGACTTGAAAAGATTGAAACTAGAATATGTAAACAAAAGATTTTCTCCGTTGAATTAAAAAAATCTTTTACAATTTAGGGGAAGATCGTAAGATTAAATTAATATACCACGTAAGAAATTAAGATAAGAATTTGAATTAATTATTTTCTAAGTTGTCTTGGCAAAAGGCCAGAATAAGGGGATACCCAGTGAGAATCGAACTCAGTAATAATGATCTGTAAGTCTATCTCGCTAACTATTATACCATGCTTAATCATTTAATCGAACGAGAAAAATTATTATTTAAAATCGAAGTTATATACGAATTATGTGAAAATCAAATTTTATTCAATTCCAGTAATTTAAAAGCATAAATTTAAACATCTGTACAGCCTAACTAAATGCTCTCTCTCTCTCTCTCTCTCTCTCTCTCTCTCTCTCTCTCTCTCTCTCTCTCTCTCTCACACACACACACACACACACACACACACACACACACACACGAAACACACATTTTGCAATCATCTTTGTTTAAAGACACAAATTCCACAAAGAGGTTAATTGCAGGTACATGTAAACTTACAATAAATAAAGAGTTTATTTCATTTAACCTTGATGAAGGTTGACACATATTTGCAGCAACTTCTCATTATGCTTGTTTAAAATGCTCCTCTCAATATTTTCCTGCAATTCGTCAAATGCTTGAGGATTGTTTAGAAACATTATACCTAGTAGAATATTTGAACAAAGGTTTATAGACGAAATGAATCCTTAGAAATATCGTTTTTCGAAAAGGATATAGCTGACACTGCACAAAGGAATGGATGCCAAAATGAGGCTAGCACAATGCGCACTCATTTATCTACAGATACAATGTCAATTAAGAATTCCTTGAACCCATTATTTCTTGTATTATACATGCATAGATACGTAATAGCCATATATGTCTTGTATGCATAGCTTCGGTTTATCAGCATTANCTGTCCGCTTAGTTTTGGCTTGGCGGTGGTTTCTGATGGAGCTCCCGATTGACACTAACGACAAGTTCGTGCATTTATTCGGATTTTGAACAAAAGAAAACATTAAACCGATTGAATTTTGTCGCCAGTTAACGGAAGGGTATGGCAATTCGTACATGGATGTCTAAATATTTTGGAGACCTTCCGTTTAGTATTACCTCGTATACGTCTGGAAATGTAATCAAAGAAGTAACTGTTGTAGACTGAGACAGAAGAACTGATCTGTTGGATGTTAGAGCTTTGAAGGAAACGGGTAGAGTCATACCACAGTTTTGAACCGGTAATCAACATCTCAATCTTTTCTAAGTCGGCCTTTTTTGCTTTTTTATTGAAAGCAATTTTAAGGTTTCAAGAAAAACAGGATTTTATCTTGTGATCCATTTCATTAAGACACTCATCCAAACACATGAGAGACAAAATGGAACTGAATATAAGAGCTTAATGTTATTATTGATCAACATGGTTTTAATCAGAGTTGCCAACTTGAAAAATTAAACAATTAGTCTCCTTGCTTTCTAGATTGCTCTCCTATCAGCTTTCAAGTCACCTAATTGTAAGACCAACACATATATTAGTTGCTTGTTTTTCATATAAAAGCGAATAAATTTAGATGAATTCAGACGAATATTATTCTACCCAGTACATCAAATTAATGATGATTCAAAAAGCTCTGTTAGCCCAAGCAATGCTAAGTAACCTTCTTAGTGCTTTAACTAAATCGCTATCCTCTTTTGAGTGCGTTGGTTATGTGAAATTGCTCAATTTGTCCTTGCCTGGGGCCACAAGTACTACTTAGAAGCAATCTTGACTGAAATAACGACCTCCAAGCCCCACCTCCAACCCCAAAGAAGTCTCGCTAAGATCCGTAGCCAGAAGGCTTCTCCTACCTCACACCTTGAAACGGACGGTCACGTCAACAAAATCTGCTGTAAAGAAGGATAATGTTTAACGTCCGTCTTCACTACAGATAATTTTGACTTCTCAGGAAATATGTTTCTTCATTGTGCAGAAAGCTGTTACACTTCCGCTAGCAACCAATTTCAATATAATTATTTACTAGTTGAACCCGTAGAAATTCCATGGTGTAATTAGAAACAACTATCAAGGATTAAAGATCAATATGACATTATTGATGCTTATAGGGAAGGAGATCGAGTCCAATAAATATGCTTAAAACAATTTCGTAGCTCTGCATCAAATCGATTTTGTTTTTGCATTGCAAATTCGGTATTTTACTATGACAATGCATTGGCGTTCGACCGCCATATCAGAAGTTGGAAATTTGGTATTCGGAAATCAATTTAAAAAATGTCTTTTGAAGATTTGACGTGAGGAAGAGAGAAGACAAAAAATACTATGAAAATGCGTTGGAAATGGTTTTACTAGAAAAATGCATTGAAAATTATTTTACTCTGAAAAATCATTGAAAATGATTTTACTATGAAAATGCATAACAAGTGTTTTATCATCAAAATCCACTGGAAGTGAATTTCCTGTAAAAATTTATTGCATCAAACCGTTTGGACGTTTAAATAGGACAGACAAACAAAACTTATCACAATTATTGATATGAATTAAGAGATTGAAACAATTTGACCACCTTTCTCTTTCACATACAAACGAATATCCATATAAATATTTGTGTGTTTCTATAAGAAAGACTATTTAATTTCATTCGGGTGTAAAATACTTACTAAGGCCTTACAATTTTCTTTTTTAATTAATCAGAAGCTCTATAGTTGTGTGTGTGGTGTGAATATAAGTAAATATATACTCGGTTTTCTGCTGATATCATTAAAGATAGATAATCTATGCCAACTTTTGGCAAGCATCAATTTCCCCACCACCACCCCTGGCCTATCGACGTTTCGTTCTGGCAATTGTGGGTTATCGATCGAGATAATCATCAGACGATTACGCAAAACATTTTAATCGCACCACAAAACTAATCAATATAATGTTATAATTATAGATTCACTAATATATATATATATATATATATATATTATATATATATATATATAGTATAAAATATATATATAATATAAATATATATATATATTCATATATGATATAAATACATAGATATACATATATATATATATATATATATATATATATATATATTATTAATATAAATATATATATAATATAAATATATATATTCATATATGATATAAATACACACACACACACACACACACACACACACAACATATATATATATATATATATATATATATATATATATTATATATATATATATCCAAGAAGAAGAAGAAGATCTTACTCTTACACCGGAAATATAATACATATTATCAACAAGACGCTTGGTAGATGATTAATTCTCTCTCTCTCTCTCTCTCTCTCTTCTCTCTCTCTCTCTCTCTCTCTCTCTCTCTCTCTCTCTCTCTCTCAATCACTCACTGTGTGTGTGTGTGTGAATTAGACGTGGTATTTTGTAGTTGAAAACTTATCTATCGAATGAGTGATAAGAATGAAATAAATAATAATGAATAAGAATAATGAAATAATAATATAATAATATATAATAATAAATTAAAAGAAGAAGAAGAAAAGAAGAAGAAGAAAAAAGAAGAAAGAAAGAGAAGAGAGAAGGGAGGAGGAGGAGTGAAGAGAAGGAGGAGGGGAGAGAAGGTAGTGATGAGAGTTGAAGGGTGGTATAAAAAAAGAATAAAAGATAAAATATGCATTCTCTCATGTGATGAGTCAGAAAGAAATAATTTGTAAAACAAAAACATCTATATTGTCTGAAAAAAATTGAAAATTTTTATATCAAGTTATTACATCCGAAAATCTACTTGTATATAAAAACACTGTGTCTTATGTCTAATAATTCAATCAGTCACGCAATCTAGTTTCATGGTAGAGCAAGAAGAATATTTGGAATTAGGTAACACTCGATCTATAGTAAATATACGTAAATATGTTGTTTTTGTGTTTTGTTGTGTTTATCAAAATGTATGCGCGTGATTTTCAGGCGTAAAGACTAGAAGACTAACTCATCTCTCTCTCTCTCTCCTCTCTATCTCTCTCATCTCTCTCTCTCTCTCTCCTCTTCTCCTCCTCTTCTCTCTCTGAGTCGACTTATGTTCCTTTACTTCTATTATTCACAACTAATATATTCTCACTCTCCTCTTCTTGCGCTTCACTTCTTCTATTTTTTCCTTTTGTTACTGAAGTATTTGGAAAGGGATTCAGTCGGCACTAATGATCCTGCGTCTAACTCGCCAACATAATGATACTCACTTCTACGAAACCACGATAGAAAAACAGCCAATCCATACGTGAATGACAGGAACAATGCTACTGATTTGTAAGATCGAACTCATTTAACAGCAGTAACTAATTTGCAACTAACTTGCTTACTATATACAGCAGGACAGAACTGCTATTATGATTAATATATTTTTATTCATTAATTCATTTATTTATTTTTGAGCACGTTGTCATGGAAACCGTTAAGTCGATATTCTACAAAGAATTTTCACCACGTTTTCTAAAAAGAATAATAAAATTTAACTTTTAAAAAATCATACACCCTGAAATAAACAAATCTATGAGACTTGAATATCAACATCGACTCAACCGCTATCGATTATGTTCTATCGAGAATTACTCGTGAAAATATTCCATGCACAATTTAGATATAAATAACTGCGTAGCAGATGTGAAGTCGACATTGCTAAGTCGAGCGAATACTTCCCCTTCTTCATGACAAATGTCAAATAGACAACTAATTTTTCGGACTGATGTTTCTCGACTCTCAAATTCCGACCAAATGCACAAAAATCAAGAACATAATCAGATCGCCCAACTCTTAACCACAATGCAATGGCAATTCTCTCCCAAATCATTCTATTAATAAACTCCCACAACTATTAATATTCCCACAGATTTCAAAATTCTCCCATTGATTCATAATTGCATATTGAGCCTTTTGACTGTCATATCACAAGTCATTGTTGAAAAATAATTAAAATGTCTTTTGAAGATTTGACGTGAAGAAGAATAAAGACAAAAACAATTTATGGATGGGACGCAGAGTATTAGGGGAAAGATGTTCACATGATAGACGGGCGGAATATTGCACACACACACACCACACACACACAATAATATATATAATATATATATATATATTATATATATATAGGGATGGTGTATAATTATTACTGCCTTGTTTTTAACAATTCAATTGAAATGGGTCAAAAAAACAATAAATTGCAACCAAGATAGATAGATAGACAGACTAATATTGCAATAGTTTATGGTTATCACTATCTCAAGGTAAGTTAGTGGTGGGCCAAGATTTTGTGCTCGATTATTAGAGGAGTGCACAATATCAGTGATAGGACTAAATATACTACAGCAAATATATGCACCCTCCGGGTGCAAGTATTTTAAGTTTTAATGTAATAATAAAATATTTGTATTAAATTAGAAAGGCTAATGACACTAAATAAGTATACAGAATAAAATAATTGAAACAAGAGGGGGTATAATAAAAGATTTGAAACAGAGGGAGTATAAAAAAAATGGAACAACTGAAACTTACTCTTCCATCACTCTCGTCTTTCATTGTTATTTCTTTCTAATTTAAGTATTTAGTTATAAGAGAAAGAAAGATAAAATTACAGTTATTTTATCTTGTTAATGGATTTCATTTAAGATTCATTGAAGAGATTTTTGCTTATAATTCATTAAAAAAAACCAAACAGTTAGAAATCAATAAATACTAAGCACATATTTATAAATTCGATTTTTTAATATTAATATGCAAATTAGCCTTCCCGTTCACACTAGTAAACACTATTTTTGTTGTATATATAAAATATAATTGCATGTTATTAGTATGTAGATATAGTTAACAGTATTGATAATGTAAGACAATTTTATTAATAATTGAGGTTTAGATAAAAATAAAATCATGGAGGATGTGATGTCAATAACTAGAGAATTTTGACTTGAGTAGGAATATAGTTTCGGTTACAGACAGAAAAACACACAATCTCCATTATAATAAGATGATAATAGTAATAAATATTATATTAGTTCGTGTATATATATTTATTGCATGGAAGTAATTCTGCGACACTTGGTTTCATGCCTTTATTTCGCATTCACCAAGCAAATTTTTGTCTGAAGCATGCCGAAATAAAGGCATGAAACCAAGGGTCGCAGAATCACTTCCATGTAATAAATATATATACACGAACTATAATATATATAATATATATATATATAATATATATATATATATATATATATATATAGAGAGAGAGAGAGAGAGTCATGTAATGGTTATCGTCGTAGGAAATGGACATGGTGAAACGAGTTCAAATCCTGTACGAGGCTGTTTGCATCACATATAGCGCTAATACGCATGGGAAAGGTATACATCCAATTATCCTCCTTCCAGCTATGAGTATAGTAAGTAGATTGGCCTCTTTAACTTTGGTATGACAACCGTTCTAGGATAAGAAAATGATCAAACCTATGTATCTCTGTATGGCTGTGATATTATGCGTATGTGTGTCTATTGTGTGTTTGCGTGTTTGTTTGTGAGCATCTACAAAGCGTGCCTGCATCTCTAGCACCCGTCTTGTATGTCTGCATGGTTGTTTATTCTTTATTTGTACATATGTGTGTGTCCATTTGTGTCTACATGGTTGTTCATTTGTTTGCTTGTGAATGTGCATGTGTATCAATGACTTTCCATGTGTCTCAGTACATGGTTATTTGTATACATACGTAGGTGTGCATGTGTGCGTCCAATTTTTGTGTAGTGGTTGGAAATGACGGAACCTGTTTTTATTTCTATTTTCATTTCTTTATTTATTACGCTGAACGCTGAATGTCTAATCAGATATATTTGGTTAATTAGTATAGACATATTTTGTCCAAATATTCTGGTTTCAATCCCTTCAAGTCGACGAATGAATGATACAATATCCGGCTGGAATTGGCTAATAAATTGGCATAACTAATTTGTTCCCAAGTACTTTCAGCCCCGTCATTACCGTCATCAGAAGATGTATATATTTTTTTCAATAACGCTTACAAAGTTGTATTGTTTTTGCAATATACACACCACCCTGATGATGGCTCATCACGGAGCCGAAAGTACTTGTACTTATTTATGGCACATTTATTAGCTAATTCCTGTCTGATATTGTATCATCCATCAGCGACTTGAAAGGATTGAAACTAGAAATATGTAAACAAAAGATTTCTCCGTTGAATTAAAAAAATCTTTTACAATTTAGGGAGAGTCGTAAGATTAAAATTAATATACCACGTAAGAAATTAAGATAAGAATTTGAATTAATTATTTTCTAAGTTGTCTTGGCAAAAGGCCAGAATAAGGGGCATACCCAGTGAGAATCGACTCAGTAATAATGATCCTGTAAGTCTATCTCGCTAACTATATATACCATGCTTAAACATTTATCGAACGAGAAAAATATTTATTTAAAATCGAAGTTAATATACGAATATGTGAAATTGAAAATGTTTGACCCCCTCAAATCTGTCAAGCCTAACGATTCATATGGTTGCACCATGAAGTGATAGTTGCGGAGTGTCTACTGTGAAAATTTCGAGTAGTCATCTCTAGTGTAAGTGTTATTTCTTCAAGTTTCCCACTCATAAATATTTCGTATTTCGGTCAGACCATCGTCTTATACTTTGTCTACAGATAATTTCTATTCTTCTTCTCGCACCTTAAAATAAGATTGGTAGCTAAAAATAATGCAGTTAGTAAATATTGTTTGCGCAATTTGTTTATTTTTCAGAATTGTACTCTAGTATGCGCTATAACTGAATCTAATCATCTATTGTCTAATCTCATTATTCGAAGTGATCTATTAAATAAAAGATGCGCAAATTTCTGATGAATAGGCGTAGACACGAATGTTGTGACTGCGGACACAAAAAATGATAATATAGGGGATTTATTTGTACAATATCGCGAATCTGTAGTTAAACTTTGTTTTAATTTTAACACTTTTAAAATCTACATGGACAGACACGCTACAACTATAGGCTATATCTTATGATACTTTATATTGGGACAAATTTTTCTATGACCATTCCTTGGACTTCGTCTAGACGAGTCAGTACTATTTGTAAATTATGAAACCAGCCTTGATGCAATTTTGTATGAATTTTTAGGATTGGCAGTACAGTGCTCCTAACATAATCTCACGATACTTATTAATACGTAAATAATTAGCTATGTGTTCTAACACTTATGAACTGCAAGCAAAGAGTATATTTGAGGTCTGTTGAAGAATGTCGTGAAATTAAGAATAAACAAACGGAGAATTCTCAACTCTCACTTATTATGCAATAAAAGTGGTGCTTCGACTAACGTATCTGACTCGACTGGCATATAGTGGACTGACAGATGTAGAAAGTTAAGACTGGATGATTGATGAAAAAGTTTTCATTCGATTGTGGGTGTTTTACTTTGCGAGATGGACTTTGTCATTGATGATATAAATATACCTTATAAGTAATCATGAATCACACTGATATAGATCGTTTAATGAGATTATATTGCTGGTATGTATACATACCAGAGCTCTATCTACCGTTAATTTTTCTTGCGAGCGTGTGTAGCAATAGTGGTCTTTTCTTATGATTTTCATTACAACCGAGTCTCTTCTATGCACACAATATATAGATATTTATTTGGTAATAACAAGTGAAACGTATTTATCCTTTATTTTCATATAGGCAAGACAGAAAGCCCCTATTTCGATTGCTGCTTGCTTAAGAGGGACAATGATTCAGGTCATTCCCTCGATATCTGTGTACAGATTAACTCACTAGTAAAGTGGGTAGGTATCCGACTAAGGATGTAGAATTTTGTCCGCCAAGTTTGATTGCTCACAGCGGATAAGGGGTGCGAAAGTTCAAATACCTTGTTTTAACGTCTTAGACTCAAGAATGTACAGGTCGATTACGATGAATCTCTTGTGATGTCAAGTCCTGTTCATATCATCGATAATTGGGTAGGCCCGGTAGAGGAGGGTCTTCTGCTGTGCTTCTGCCCGATACAAGTTCTTCTCTCATATAAGAAACACTAATTCTACTAGGAATCGCTGCGACGAGATTCGTTTTGTCATTAACGCATCTTGATATTTGAACATGATCTATAGTATTGGCAATTTACGAATTTGGGATGTGGACTATTCCTTATCCAAAGTTCTAATTCTCAATCCTAAAATTTTACGTGTCAGTTTTAATCATATGCACCAACACCGGATTATGATACAGTTTAGATAGAACTACCAGAAGACAAACGAATACGATCTACGAGAATATTTGACAGACAATGCTGAAGCAGTGATATGACGGTCAAATACTTATATTTGAAGTGAATATATAGAAGCGATGATCCATATTAATACAGTTATGTTAAACTTTAGTCTAAGAAGGAAACTGATTTATCTCTTAGGGAAGTCTTGCTGCAGTATCGTCGTATTTGCACAGTAATTATATCTTATATATCTGTTAATTACGTTACGTGAATTGTTGTCGCTTACTATCTATACTATACAAGTGATATTTCTATATCATACTATACAGATTTATGTTACAAATTGGTCACAGTCGGCAATCTCTGGATACTTCAGTAAAACTCTCCTATAAACTTCTGAGTCGTGGTTCTCTCAATCATCTATCCAATACAAGACTAACTTCAACGTCGATAAATACCTCACACTTATTAATTATATATTATATTATATATATATGATATTAGTACACAGCACGTAGTACATACATCACGATCACTCACTGATCTACATCATCCACCTCAAACATGATTTACAATGATCAACCCAGAGCACACACTACACACGACCACTATCATATATAAATCTCGTATAAAATTCCTATATAGCCGACTTTGGTGTGTTATTTCATTATTATTTGAAGTAGATATCTAAGTAAAGCACACGATGCATATAAATTCTACACAGGTGCAAGAACGAATGCCGTTTGAATCCACATTGAGACTCTTAGGGTTGAATGAAAGTATATGAACTAACACACGACACAACAACACACATTTTGTAACAACCGACTATCCATCACTACTCCACGCATCACACAACACACACACATACACAACACACACACACACACACATACAATGAGAGATATACACGTATTGGAAAAAATAGTCATCTAAGATATCAACTTTAAATACTTTAAAATTATTTTATTCAGCCACTGGAATAAAAAATAAAGTCAAACCGAAAAATTCTTATAAAACAACTCGATTAATTTTTATTTATTTATTTATTTACTTATTTAGTCAAATAAAATACGATCATAAAAATCTATAATGAGTTGAAATTATAGATTCAATGGAATTATAGATTCAATGGACTGTTTGAGTTTATAATCTAAGGGAAGGAACTCTTACTTTAAAAATATATGACACCTTCCCTATATATATAGAGAGAGAGAGACAACGGGAGTGTTAATGAATAAATCCTTAGTCTGGCTGTTATTTACTGATGTTTGATCAGTCTGGTTAATGAATAAGTGTTGATTTAACTGCAAAAATAAAGAAGAGTGTTTTAAGATACATTTTTGTTATCTACAATGAATTCTTTTTTAAAATTACTAGTGACTCATTATTGTTTCTACATATATATATATATATATATATATATATATATATATATAATATATATAATATATATATATATATATGTGTGTGTGTGTGTGTGTGTGTGTGTGTGTGTGTGTGTGTGTGCTTTATATAATAAACAAATATGAATAATAAGAGTCGTGAGGATGATGCTTCTCGGACTGATGGGCGTGCAAAAACAATGACGTCATTATTTCGATGAGATCTTCATAAGTTCTTCAATGCCTTGTTTGATCAACAATCAAACTATTCAAAATTATTTCCCAAGTTGAATCATTGCTATGCTCAGATAGACAAAGAACACCTGAAGAAGGTCGGAGGACAACGGCTGAAATGTTACTTTTTTCACAATAAAGACGAGAACTACAGTCCTAATAATTAAGTAATACAATCAATTTTTAACAGAAGTTTTTGACGAAACACAGGATTGTGTAAATGCAACACTCTCCATACTAACCAGATTCCTTTTGATCTTACATTGTTTCCTAAACTGTAAGTACATCTCAAAAATAAGATTCAAGGACATGGGGAACATTAAAAGAAATACGGCAGCACAGCTTCCCACAGAGTCAAATTAGGGTTATTTTGATTACAAAATTTAAATCAGATAATCGAACAAAATGTTCAAGTTTTGTTCTTAATTTTCAGAAAAGAATCTGCTGAGGGATTCAGGGACGAGGAAGCCGGGTGGACTCTTCACAAAAATGGGACCACAACTATACCATTGTACTATTACTACTTTTGTTTTTGTCATACATCAAAGAAGAAAAAAGACGTGAAGAGAAAGAAGCAAATGAAATGTAATTATACATTGAAGTGACAATAATATATTTGATTACAATTATGAGAGAAAAAGAGAGTAAGAAAGAGAATCCACTTACAAGTTTACAGAACTCGTAATGGATAACTCACGTGATGTAATGGTTAACAAACTAAATTAACATAAAGAGATAGCAAGGTCGATTCTCAATGAGAGATGTATACTTCTTATTAAATGACAACATTATTCAAGATGTGTATATGTTTTGCATATTCAATTATCATTTATAGATTGATTTGCATAAATTTGTTTATCGCATGAGTAGAATAGCTTGGATTTGGGCGGTAAAGTGGGGAGCTGATGGTAGGTGTGACGATCCACCTCGCAACGCATACACAATCTCCCTGGTCTAGCACTAGTAAAAATGGGATAGAATCCCTCGCTGTCTGACTGATATTAACAATAGGCCACGCCACCAACTTTATTTATCAACCTATATTGTATTAGTTATTTGTAAACATAGATGAGTTTAGCACAAGGCCTGAATTATGGAACACCCGGTAAGGATCAAACTTGCTAACAATGGACTCCAGTATAGTAGTTATTTACTAAACTTAGTTTTGAGTTTAGCCTAAGACTAGAAGTATTGGACAACCCGGTGAGAATCGAACTCACTAACAATAATCTTGTAGCCTTATTATGATACCATGATATCTATTAAGCACCCATTCTACAGAATAGTTGACTGCACATAACAGTTGTGTCATGTTGTTTCTAGATAGACTTAAACGTAAGATTTGAGTCAATACATTCACATAGATAAAACAAAGAAAAAAGGTCTTAAAGAACTCTAATTATTCTGCTTACCTTTGCTCCAATCTGATTACCACATTGGCCGGCCTGCATGTGCACAATTTCCCTCATGTTGACTGTGGTTGATTGTTTTGAGAATAAAGCTAACTTTATGTTGATAGAGTATTTTCTATCAAGTGTGATTCTCGGGTGATCTTCTCTCTTGGCTAAAGTGACCAAAGAAGTTCCTCTTTTATGAATTACCCATCCTATATATGCGACAGACACTTCAAACTTTCTACCATGTCTGAACACATCTTATAAGGTTTATGTATCCCAACGCATAGCAATAACCCCGTGTACTTATACACCTGTATATGCGGCTTAATCGTTGTCTAACAACGGAAAAATCTGACAAACGACTGCGGGTTTATTTTTTGTTTTGTTTTTTGTTTTTGTTTTTTATCAGTGCACATATACGTAAAAATAAGCCGACATACAAACATAAAATCTCACATGAACATATATAAAATCTATCATACTCACACATGAGTATTAGGCCTGTCTCATAACTGAGATAATTGAGGATTTCATATGGGCATTAGTAGCTAGTGTTCAATCCCAGGTAAAAAGCTAAGATTTTCCAGGCAGACCTCTTTTATTTAGAACAGTTGCTCTCAACAAGGGCCCACAAGGACTCTATGTGTCCTTATGAAATTATTGGAGTCCACACACACAAAATACCGTATTGGTGGTCCATGGTGATAGTGGCCCATAGAGCAATCCTTAATTATTCACTTAGGTCTACTCTAAAATGGTTTATTAGGAATTATTTACTAGTGTACATAAATGTTCAATAGAATTTAATTGTTGGATTTTTCATTTGCAATAAATTAGTTTTCATTCCAAATAAAACAATCCTTTACTATTTCTTTAATTTTTATTCAATTCATTTGCGTTTTTATTTGTGAAAAATATACAAAGCTTAAAAATATTAAAAAAATATAAAAATATAAAAAGCTTTTTTTCTGATGAATGGCTATGAGGATCCACAAAAAAGTAAGAGGAAAAGTGATTCATGGGTAAAAAAAAGATTGAAAACCATTCATTTAGGAGATTGTTGTGATACAATCGTATTACTCCAATTTTCCCACATTTTTCTAAAATACAATTTGCTTATTCTTAGTAGAAGATTTTCTACTGACATAACAGAAAATGATGTTCGTATTATGACGAGGAATAAAACTCAACTATTTAATGGTGACAGTACTTTTAGACAAATTTTCGGCCCGTGGAGAAAAACATCGTTGCAACCTCCTTTAAACTACTTGCAGACGCTTTTGACATCTATCTATTTAATTTAATGCATTTTGCGTTCTTAAACCAAATAACTGCGCGAACTTTACACTTAGCAGTAGCGTCAATCAGGAGCTCCATCAGAAACGACCGCCAAGTCAAGACTGAGCGTGGCAGTGAGGCGCGTACAGGAGCTGGCACAGGCGCATGCACAACAAACACAACATTGTTACCAATAGCTATACAAACAGTTTACTAGCATCTTCACCTTACTTTTGGGATTATCCGCATAGTTGCAATACTACTTTGATATTTCTGTCGTTTATTACAGCAAGGGTAAAAAGGTGATTGATTGATTTTAACGGCATGTCAACCTGGCTAGAGTTATTTTACCCCCATAGGTTAAGAAATCTCGCTTATTTTATGTTCATGCTTACATATATTATAATGTTAACATATTTCGTTTGTTAGTTTTTGCATAGGAATAGATTTGTTTCAACATTGTTCGTATTCGAAATACGAACAATTCTTAAACAGATCTATTTGACCCATAGATGTGAACCTAACATGTACAAGCACTTCAGGTCAGAGTAGATCTAGTAATAATATCAATGAAGAGGTACTCCCCATATATTCAGAAATGGACCCCTTTATTCCTATTTTACTCTAGTCGACTCCCCATAACCATTCGACGTTTTAAAATCCTATTTTATTTTTATAATTAAAATTTGTCTGCTTGCCTGGACCAAAGAAATGTTATATGGTCTCCGGGGGTCCATATGGACCCCAATTGAGAACCACTGGTTTAGACCATCCGTAAACGAGTGATAAGAGGTTTGTGATTTCAGATAATATCGCATTTATAAGTTAGCTAGCTACATAAATAAATATATTGAGAGAGAGAGAGAGAGGGAGAGAGAGAGAGGGGGGGAATCACGGAAGGTTTGGTTTGTATTATTCAATGATATATCAACCCTTTATGGGTTATTTAATTCAGAAATTTGTTTTATCAATAAACTTCTGATTATAGTCATATCTTTATATTTTCAACGTGCTATTACAATCTTTCTTATAACGCTTTTTTGTCGATAATAATCATTTGTTTGCACCCAATTATATTGCATCAAGAACTATATAATACAAATAACTTACGCACAGTTAGATGTTTTCAAGGGGTTTTATCTAAAATTTATACACAATTATATAATTTTAAGTAACGATTCCAATTTAATAACAATCATTTATTTGCACACAGTTATATGGTTTCAAGTATTCCTACCCAATACTAATAATTTTCAAACAAATCCGTAGATGAGACCCTAACAGATATTCCTAGTCAGTGTGGACATGGGAGTAATGACAATAAAGGGGTACTCGACTCTCTTCAGAGCTCAAATATGATGATTAGATACCGAAAGAGAAAAAGAAAGGAAGAGAAGTAAGTAATAGATAGATAGATAGTATTATATACAGAGAAAGAAAAAGAAGGAATGAAAGAAGGAAAGAAGGAAGGGGGAAGAGAAAGAGAAAACATGCAAATTGTATTTTATCGATCGATAGATAGATAAGAAGGGCGGAAGGGAGAGAGGGAAATTAGATTGGGGTTAGATAGATAGATGAACAAGAAAGGAAAAATAAGAATGAGATAGGAAAGAAGGAAGGAAGGAAGGATGAAAAGGAGGGAGGCGGAGAATTAAAAAGGTTGATATGCTTGTAATCATGAAAGATTCGTCATTTAATTTATGTAGATAGGACATTACCCCCGACGCTAATGACCTTGGGAATAACATGAATCCGTCAATATTCTGACTAGAAATTGACCTTGTGTTGCATCCCTACCCGAAACGATGGGGATGTGGGTAAATACATACCACTACTTTTATTTTTCATTTCAACTGTTAATAGTTGTTTGGCATTTATCTTCTACATACACCAACACTCATTTATGTTTTTATAAACCAGACAACTTATCTACACGAAAGATATCGCCTAAATAAACACAAACTCTCCTTAAAATTCTAAAACCCTTTCCTTTACCAAGACAGAAATTGTTTAGCAATATTTTTGTTTTAATATTTGATAGACTCCATCTTTAACAGGAGAGTCCCAGTGGCGTAATGCCTAACATGCTGGACTGCAATATCGTACTAAGTGAGTTCGAACTTCAATCGCGATATTACATTCACTTTCGGACTAATACTTTTGGGAAAGGTATGAACACTCTCAATCCCCAATTATGTACCACTACTGTTCTTCTCCATGGATGGCTTTGGCATTAAATAACCCACAAAGTTCGATATGCTATTAAACAAAGTAACCTAACCAAACCCAAAAATCATTAAAAAAAAAAAAGGCCATAACTTTAGTTTCTGGCCAGGGAATTTTAATCTAGCAGTTGACTTTATATGGTTTAAAAAAAGGATAAAGATTCTGTTTAACTGACCTGATGGATACAAGGAAATTATCATGTTTAGCATTTTAGCTGCATTGTAAATCAATACTCTCTCTTAAAAACTTTAAAAGATTTGAATTTTTCACAAATGAATATACTAATAACAGGTTTCGAGCTGTTTACAATCTGCGCCCACGTCTTAGTTGTCTTTGACTTAGATGATGATAGAAAGATGGGCAAAAAAACACTTTTTTAAAAAGAAATTGATCCACAAACCCAATTGAAAAAATTAAAAATGCATTTCCCCTTGGAAAAAAACAAGGGTAAATAATAAACATTAACCACTTGGGCTCATTCCAGCAGTCCTTCAAGCAATTTGGAGGAAGGACCTAGGACACCGGACATTTCAATAACAATAGATATAAAAGGAAAAGGAAGTTATCGGTACACCTTGATAGTTTCCATTTCTTAGTCTACCTGGCGACGATGGCAAGATCCGTCACTGATTTAATCAAGTTACAGAGAAGGTATCCCTGCAGGTAGCATCTTATTTAAGAGACTTGCCACATTGGAATAGTAAAACCGTTATGCCATCCAGTCTCTTGTTGACCCCTGGATCTAATTCCAATTTTATGAATTATGATTTTATGACCCACAAAGTTACTTCATTTATTCTCGAAGGAATTTTATCAGAAATTATAACAGCAACTTTTCTTTTCTATTTTTAAACGGTGGTTAGTCTCGTTCTTGTATTCTCGCAAAATAAAATACAATATGGTTACTAAGAACTCTAGTCTCAAACAACATGTACCCGGCACTCGGCCGTCGAAATAATCACCTCCAGCAGGTTGGCTCTCAAAAGTAGTTAAACAATTTAAATCGATTCAATCTGATGTTAATCTCTTGACAACCTTTTCACTTTCTTCCTTAACGACATTATCGTTAATACACTACAGTCATTAATAAGTAAAGCCGTTGACATAACATTGACCATTCCCACTTGCCGTCGCAACGTCGCATGATTTACGGCTCTGGTGGTTTCACTTGTCACTACCATAGTTACTTATTTACCATTGACAACAAATATCAGTGTTCGAGCCAAGGTGAATGCCAAGAATATTGGAAGCTGATTTTATGGGCTATTCTGGTCGTACTCTTTTCTTTTTGCTGTATTAAAAGGCTGGTTTAGCTCAGTCGGTAGAACATTCACCTTGGAATCACAAGATTCCTGGCCGGTCCTTGCTAACTCAGCGCACGAGTAATACAGATTGGGTAATCTGAGCTGTAAAGTATCTGGGAGCTGACGGTACGTGTGGTGCTTTACATCAGCAAAATAATCTCTAGTCTAGCGCTAGCGAAAGGGGGTATACTCCATCGCTGTTCGGCAGATACCAACAATAGGCTACACTGCCGACTACACTGATATAATTGGCAGTTAGTAAACTTGTAAAGTTGAACCGAACCTTTTTTCTTTTTCTTTTTTCAATCCATGGAGGTAAATTGTTCTCATTCATCTGTCCATGCTTAAAAGATATCAATTAATTCTTTCTATAGCTCAGTCGATAGAGTGTTAGTCTGGTAACCTCAAGGATATTGGTTCGATACCGACCCTCGCAAACTCAGCATATGTGTATCACAGGGATCTATGCGGTAAAGTGAGGAACTGATAGGTGTGGCGCTCCGCCTCAGATACTAAAAACAATCTCCTTGGTCTAACGCTAGTAAAAATAGGATAGACTCCCTCGCTGTCTGGCTGATACCGACTTTTGGCCACACCGACGACTTTACTTACTTAGTTGTCATTTACTAAGCTTAGTTTAGCACAAGGCCCGAACTATAGGTTTAATTTGGTTTGGTTTGGTTTGGTTTAGTTTGTTTAATGGCATATCAACCTTAGTGGATTATCTAATGCCAAAGCCATCTTGCAGAAGAACAGTATTGGTAATATTTTACATAGAGCTGAGAATGGGGGGGGGTTCATACTTTTCCTAAGCGTATTAGTCCGAAATTGAACGTAATAACACGAACAAAGTATGGAATATCCAGTGAAAACTGAATTGACTGACAATCGTTTGGTAGCCTAATTCGCTAACCATTATACCAGGCACCTAAGTTTTAGTCATCCTCAAAATGTCAATTGTCTCTTCCGCCGAACAAAACTATATAACTGTTTCATGCACTATCCGATTCATGGATTGAACTCACAACCACCAGATAACTATATCCCCTTAAGCCAACACTTTTATCCACTAAACATTTGTCCAACAGAAGAAATTTAGAATCTTACCGTATCACGTATCATACGATTTTCTTTGACCTAAATGTTAGCTTAATATTAAGAGGTCGCACCATACGCGAAATAGAAACTTTGTGAGAGTAAATAGGCTGAGGCCAACTAGCACGTCTAAAATGTCTTGCTGCAAAATGTGTCAGTTTTGGTCTCAGAAAATCGCATGATACGTGAGTTGCATTGATGGTAAGTGTAATGTTACTTGTTTATCTCTTTATCTGGACCAAATTGAAAATATAATAAGATTAAACAGGTTAGGGGATGTAAGATATCTGTTAGATATTTCTTCTTAATTATTATCTTATTCTATCTCTGTTATCCAGGCTAAGTCCTCTTTGGTCTTCTCGTCGTCTTTGATTGTTGAATCTCTGCGTGTCCATTTCTTGGTCACATGTGCAGGACGTTCAGTATGTTAAATAGCTTTTCTTAATTACCATCTTACATGGTTCTATCTCTGCTATCCGGGCTTGGTCCTCTCTGGTTTTCTTGTCGTCTTGTGTTGTCCTGGATTGTTGAATCTCCGCGTGTCCATTTCTTGTTCTTATTAACGGTTTTTTTATTTGCCCAAGACCCATAACAATCTAGTCTTCTTCGCATAACGCATGAACGGTTACAACTAAATTTTCTGTGCAAGGAATGTGTTAAATAGCCTTTCTTGATTGTTATCTTACTTGGTTCTATTTCTGCTATCCAGGCTGAGTCTTCTTAGGCCTTCTCAGTGACTTGGGTTGGTTTGAGTTTCTTCTTGTTGGGGACATTTTCAGATTGACTCAATCTCCTTCTTTAGTCTTTATTCATGAACAGGGAGACTGGATATATATTCCCTATATTTTTGTTTTACGTGGAGAATAGTCAATATACATCTGAACAGTAAGATGCTTGAGACATATGACTAATGAACTAAAACTTTCTCACGGATTGTATGGTCACATGACCTAACCAATCAATCAGATAACTGCTTCCAGGTCAATCTAGTATCAAATACTTAGCTACCATACTTATATGTGAGCAATATGTGTTAAACATCTCCTCTTAATCATTATCTTATTTGTTACTATCTCTACTATTCAGCCCGAGACTCCTCGGACCCTCTAATTGACTTGGGTCGGTTTGAATCTAAATATGTATCTACTATTGTTAAATAGCCATTCTTAATTGTTATCTTACTTGAGTCTATCCCTGCTATTTGGGCTGGTCTCTCTCTCTCTCTCTCTCTCTCTCTCTCTCTCTCTCTCTCTCTTTCTCTCTCTCTCTCTCTCTCTCTCTCTCTCTCTCTCTCTCTCTCTCTCTCTCTCTCTCTCTGATCTTCTGGGCTGTCTTGGGTTGTCTTGGATTGTCTTGGATTACTGAATGTCTGTGTGTTCATTTCTTATTCTTATTAACAAACACGAAGACACAGTGTATTTTCATCGTCTTTTATTTGCCCAAGACCTATGATTCTAACGCGCCGATTGGAACTTCTGGGACAGACGCAATTCGCGTCAGTCTCCGTCAATCACTTTGATTCCATCTAAACTACCCTTGGTTTCCCCCAAATCTCAGTCACGTGATATTCTAAACGAATCACGTCCAGGTCAATAAGGGATCAAAATCTGTCAACCAAACAGCTGGTTATTTACCATTACTACTGTTAACTTTTGTAATCAAATATTTCAGTGCTTCCTTACAAAATTGATATGCTATCTATCCATTATGTAAACAGATTATCTTACTACTGACAGTGATTTCAGAAATGCTTTGACTAATGAAAAAAATGTTTTGAATGACAATTGCACTAATTTGAAGAAAATTAACATTTCATTTATTAATCATTTCTATTTTGATAAATACAGCTTCAGTGTCAATATTTCTAATACGCTTCATATATATTGTTTTGATTTTTCAGACTGTTTCGGATAGACAAATATTTTACAATTAGTGAGAGTAGCCAATGGAACACACCTGAAGAAGGCCAAAATTTTGTGCATGTGTATTTCACAATAATGATGAAGTCAAAAGTTTTGAAAATTAAAATGATACATAGCAAGCCTCATCTCCAAAATTCAGACAAATAACACCTCATATGTATTTATTTTCCTTATTGTAGAATATATATGAATAATATGATACTTTAATGTGTAGGCATCCTGTCAACAGAAAGTTCGATACTGACTTAGGACCTCAATTATTTAAGTTATCTGTTATTCTTAGCTTATGACTTACGGTAAAATCACACTAACAGTACCTGTTTCCATCATTTCAATACTTGAATCGGTGACCATTTGAAACGGCTGGTACTGTAAGCAACCTGAGGCTTATCTGTCAGAGTAAGCCATGTGTAGTGTAATGGTTAACATGATAGGCTAGCAGACCAATACTAATGAGTTCGATTCCCACTGGGTGTCTAATACTTCCGGCCATGTGCTAGTATATAAGTTCAAAGAACGCCAAAGTTCCACTTGCTCAGAACGCTAAGGACCTTAGAGCCGATTCTGATGGTTGTTACCTTGGAGATGCCCGTTTCCAAAGCAAGTGCTAAATTAAAACTAATCTTTCATTATAAAGATTATTTGCGCCTATAAAGACGGCGATCTAAACGAACGAGCTTCAAGATTTAGAAACAGTACATCTTGGTTGCCAGGGACAACGGGATTACCGGATTAAATATATATCTTGGAGGGATTTGTTCCCGAAAATTTATCTTATATACTGATCAGTTCTATTTATATGTATGTGAGTCAACATTTTATCATAAATGTTTTCCTAGATTTTATTATTACAATAACGAAATGACAATAGTTAGGGGATATAGATTTAAGCAAAATCTAGATGCTTACTCATAAGCATATACTGTATCAGATCAGTCATGACGTCAATTTATTTGTACATAATCAGTTTTGAAAGATTAAAGAGTATTTCATTTTTCAAATGAATAGAATCTAGTGGGAACGCAATTTAAGTCTCTTAAGAGGAATGCCGACGGAGCTGAGCTAGTTTTGACATTGACTCAACGGGAGAAATCTAAATAGACTCAAAAACAAACTATCATATTTATCAATATCAAAAGATATTCTCCCTAGTCTAGCGCTGTCATACCGACAATTGGCCATTCCGCCGATTTTACTTTACTTACATTGAACTTTGGATGGGACGATAATCCTTTTGATGTTTCGAAAATAAACTTTCTCTTAGTTTTTTATTTTTATTTTTATTTTTATTTTTTAATTTCATTTGTCTAAATTCTTTTAGATGAGTATGTATTATTTTGATTTTTCAGATTGTTTCTCATCTTTATTGCGAAATACACAAACACGATGTTTCAGCCGATGTACCTTCCGGCCTTATTCAGGCGTGCCTTGTAATCCATTGGAGTAGATTGTTCTCATTCCACTACAAGTGTTTTTGTTTATCCGAGTATAGTAACGCTTTGTTTGCACATCTGTCAAATTATTCAAAATGATTCCCCAAATTGAATCATTACTATAGTTGGATAAACAAATTCTTAACACTTGTAACCGAATGAGAACAATCTATCTCAATAGATTACAAGATACACCTGATGAAGGCAGAAGGGTACATCACCACAAACATTGTGTATATGTATTCTATTTTGAAGATGAGGAAAATAGTCCGAAAAAGCAAAATAATACATAGATTTTTTGCCTTTTTTAAGTATTAAATATAATTTCTATTTGAAAAAATTCATTTCTTTTAATTTGACAGATTTTTGCCAAATCTTCCTTCTAAATCAAAATGTTATAAAGAAAATGATTATAAAATGAAATAAAGTTTTTCAAACTTTGAGATTATTTTCTACTGTACGTTATGAGTTTTGTTTTTGTTTTTAAAAGTTCATTTCAAATAGGATCAAATGAGTTTAAACTGAAAAACAGGATCTGATAATCGACAATCAGCTGAAAGGAGTGCAAATCAAATGGCGAAAATTGCAAAATGGATGATTCAATGGAGAAACTCGAAAAATGTTTTCAAAAATGACTAAAATATCATCTATTCAGGGGCATTGGTCGAGATTAGTCGTCCTCAACTGGGGGTCGATATAAGATTTTAGGGGTCCACATAAGCAAATAAAGTAAATTGGGAGAGGGTCCAAAATAGTATTTTAATAGACAATGAAAATATTTTTTACTTTAGACATATTTAGAAATAACTAGGCTTTTTCTCTCTTATTAAATTGCAGAGTGATGGATTAGTTATACTTCTACAATACACAATTTTTTTAAATTTATACAGTTCCTAATAATATTTAGTTATACAAATACCATAGTGTTTTTTAAATATCGAATGGCTATGGAGGTCCTCCAAAGTAAGATAAGTAACAAAGAGGTCTATAAGTTAAAAAAAAAAAAAAAAAACAATAATCGCACACGAAAAACAATCCCTGCAACACTGTAAATTGAATCTCGAAATAACCCTGTAGTTTATGTCCAACTCTATGAGAACCTGCAGGAGGTGATATCCGGGCCCCTGAACACCGAAGGCCAATACTTACTCGAAGATTTTAATGCTTGAGTGGGAGCTGACCACGAGGTTTGGTCTACCTGTCTTATTGTCCATGGATGGGGCAAAATGAACGAAAACGACCAGAGACTACTCGATCTGTGCTGCTACCATGGCCTATATGTGATTACACCAACTTCAAGTGCAAAGACATCTATCAGGTATTATGGAGACATCCGCGTTCCTACCTCTGGTACCAGCTAGACTTTTTCATCACTAGGCGTGCGAAACTTACAAGCATTCTCTTCACCCGCTCTTACTTTAGGTGAAGACTGCGACACGAACCACTCCATGGTGGCGAGCAGAGTGGGAATGACACCCAAAAAGATCCACACGCCAAGAAGAGCGGTCGCGCTCGCATCAACTCGGAGAAAATGCAGCACTTCCTTGGCAGTCTTCAAGAAACCCTCGCTAACATGATGCCTGATTAAACCTCCATCGACACCATGTGGTCTCACCTCAGGGGTGCCGTTTATAACTCTGCCATCAACACCTACGGAAAAAAGGGCGAAAAGACGCGGACTGGTTTAAAGCCCACTGTGGGGAACTGGAGTTTGTGATTAAGGCGATGAGGAGAGCTCTCCTAGCATAAATGGCAACGCCTAGTCCTAGTACATTTGATGCCTTGAAAAGTGCCAGAAATAAAGCCCAGCAGACTGCTAGACACTAAGCCAACACCTACTGTCTGAACCTGCGCCGCGACATATAGACAACTGCCGACATGGGAGGGCATAAAAAAAGCAACTGGCCCATCCATCACAAAAACTGCGCCATTCAAGTCTAAGGCGAGAATCATTACTGACCAATGGAAGCAGCTGCAACGTTAGGTTGAGCACTACGTAGTGCTGTACGCTACGCAAAACGTTGTGACGGAGTCCCAGTGTGGTTTTCGATCTGGCCGGTCAACAATGGACATCTCTCTACACCAACTGCATGAAAAGTGTCAGTAGCAGTAGATGCCACTTTACATTGCATTCATATATCTAACGAGGGCTTTCGACCTGATCAGCCGAAGTGGACTCTTTAGACTACTGCAGAAGATTGACTGTCCACCCAGACTACTTGAGATCATTACCTCCTTCCATGCAGATATGCATATCACAGTCTGCTTTAATGGTACAACATCTGAGGTCTTTCTAATCAACAACAGAGGGAAATAGGGCAATGTCCTTGTGCCAACGTTGTTCGGGATCTTTTTCTCCATGCTTCTCCAGTCCACACTCAGGGACTGCAGCGAGAGAGTCTACATACATACCAGAGTTGACAGCAAGTTGTTCAACATCGCCTGTCTTCGTGTCATGATAAAATACACAGAGCTTCTCATTTGTGAAATGCTGTTTGCCAGCGATGTATCCTTGACGTCACACAATGAGGACGGCCTGAAAAAAGTTGTCAGTCACCTCTCATATGCTTGCAACCATACGTCTAAGGAAGACAAAAGTCATGGCGCAAAGCACATATACTCATCCAAACATCATTATCGTGGTGCAGACAGGAAGCCGTGATCTTCAAGTACCTCGGGTCCACCAACTCTAGTTCACTCTCCATTGATACTGAAGTCAACAGCAGAATCCCGAAAGCAGCCTACAACGCCTGCATTCTCAGTACACACCTCTACAGTAGTGAAGCCTGGACCATATACTCAAGCCACGAGAAGTAACTTGTCAGTTTTTTGCATCTCAGGTGCCCATGACGCATCATGCACATCCACTGGCAGAATAAAGTGGCCAACACAGACGTACTGGACCGAACCAACATGAAGAGCATGTTCGCCATCTTCTGTAAGAGGTGCCTTCGCTGGCTTGGTTATGTCAGAAGGATAGAGAAAGGCCGCATCGCCAAAGACTTACTTTACGGTGAATTAGTAGAAGGCTCTGGCAGGTAGACCTCGCCTACGCTTTAAAGATGTCAAGAAATACGTGAAGACATGCCACATTAACACCAACACATGGGAGGTCTGTGCAAACAACCTAGCGGGCTGGTGCCTCACTGTCAAACAAGACTTGAGAAGGAGAGAAACAGAGAGCAAAGTAGGCTCCACAGCAGAGAGCCAGAAGGAAGGAGAAACAACTGCAGCGCCAGTAAGCATCACTGTTTGTGTGCAATAAGGGCATCTCATCTAGTTAGGATAACGAAGACATGAAGTCAATGGCACTTGTAACAGACAGTTCCTCGCCTATGCGATTTTAAAATCAATTTGGTTCGAAAATTGCATAAGCAAGAAACTGTCAGTGACTAGAATCGTTTCTTGATAATGTCTTAAGTTCATTGAATTCAATTAAATAGATACGTATTCTTAATGCAATATTTAAGTCACGTGACTATTATGTGATTAATTAATTAAGTCACCATACCACAAAAGAGGAAGGAAATATTTACTCTTGTGGTAGCATTTACATCCCAATTTCGATCTTTTATCCAACAAATTGTTAAAATCCTAAAAAGTTTAAGGATTTAGTTCAGCTCAGTCGGTATTGCATCCTCCTCGGAACCACAAGATTCCGGGTTCGATACAAGCCCTCGCTAACTCAGTACATTTGTAGCACAGCTTGAATCTGTTATGTAATGTAAGGAGCTGATGGTAGTTGTGACGCTCTAACTCAGAGGCAAAAACAATTTCCCTGGTCTAGCGCTAGCGAAAAAGGGAGAGACTCTCTGACTAAATACAGAGACTCTCTGACTGTCCGGCTGATACCGACATTATGGCCACTCCGCCTGCTTTACATTCACGACTACTATAAGCACAATTTACAAATGTTTCGCACACACATCACAAACATTGGCTCATTTCAAAATAGAACGTTTAATCACTGTTCCTTTACGATACTTTTTCTTTATATTTCCAGGTGTAATTTCTTGTGACATTAGAGTAGCTTTCATTTCTGATGGCAGCTTTGCAATTATTGTATCATTCCTTTCACAGTCGTTATGTTTCGCTATAGGGATTGCATCATAAAAATGAATTCCTCAAATTAATTCTACTAGTGACAACGATTTGAATTTTTTTTAAATGAATAAATCAACAAGGGTTAAGTTAACATGAAAAATCAGATTAATATGTTTCGTTGTATATATATTCATCATATGCATCATCAGGTCTCTCTCTCTCTCTCTCTCTCTCTCTCTCTCTCTCTCTCTCTCTCTCTCTCTCTCAACCGTTCCTATCGGTCATTGTCCCTCACAGGCCTCTGTACGACATCCAGAGTCCGTACAGTTCTAATTAGTGTAGTTTTTCAGTGATTGGACTACACTGGCGTGTCCATGTGCGTGTAGTGTGTGTGTGTGTGTGTGTGTGTGTGTGTGTGTGTGTTTTGTGGGTGTGTGTTAGTGTGACTTGGTACTGTACACAATTTTATGTGTCCGTCGGATCTCCCGTAGATAAGAATAGAAGATTGTATTTTATGAGGAGTTCATATGTGTCTATTTGTGTGCCTCCATTATTACCCGTGTGTTTATACATTATAATTAAAACCAATAAATCTCTCAGAATGCCTCTAAGTATTCTTAAATGTGCCAACACTCAGTCGTTGTTATAAAGTTGTTTTTGTCATTTTTCTCTTTATGCTGAGTTCTTCCTTAATCCTGACGAAAGTCAACAACTCTGAACTTAGATAGTCCCGGTCACTGTCAATAACCCTCAACTGATACCCGGAGCCACGAATCTTTATTTCTCCCAACCCGCATTCTACATGCAAGGACATAGAATAAGGTTACCGCGGTCTCGTAAGATCTCGTCGCACGGTACTATTTCCAGTCTCGTGGAGACGTGACTAGATTAAGATAGCAGTAAATGATAACCTTTGATTACACAGATCGGCCATTTATTTAATCTCAGCTGTCATTTCAAAACCTTCTTCTTCTTCTCCTCCTCCTCCTCCTCTCTCTCTCTCTCTCTCTCTCTCTCTCTCTCTCTCTCTCTCTTCTCTCTCTCTCTCTCTCTCACGCACACACACACACACACACACACATATATATATATATATATATATATATATATATATATACTTTTTAGAAGCCAACGTTACATTTTAGTCAGCCAGATTTTCATACACCAATACAAACCTTTTAAGGTCTTTACTACCAGCGGAATCGCCAACTAAGGTTTCACTTATCCGCGGTTAGCTCAAACAACAGAACTTTTGTATTCAAAACGTTTATTAAACTAAAACTACTTTGAATATATATATATATATATATATATATATATATATATATATATATGTGTGTGTGTATATATATATATATATATATACACACACATATATATATACATGTGTGTGTGTGTGTGTGTGTGTGTGTGTGTGCTGAGTTTTTTTTCTTTTTTGAAGCATGTGAGAGCAGTGCAATCAATGATTCAAAAGGACTAATACTAAAGAAATGCGGTTGACTTACCGATTTCGTCTGGTTCTATTGTGTATTAATTTAAGATTTATATAGCATCTAGTCAGTCACTGGTTTCCGGTGCAGAAAGTATCGTAATTAATATTGAAGAGGTTTTTTTGTTTATTTGTTGTTTTGTTTTTTGTTTTTTTTTTTATTTTTTTTTTTAAGTTAATGGATTTTGATTAGAATGTAATTCGGAAAATTATTTACTAAATCAAAACTAATTAGTGGTCTTATGATTTAACTCCATGAAATTTATTCTTAAGGAATTGTTATAAAGGATTTGATAATACTTAAATTGTTGAGTCGTTGGTAATTGAATTTATATGTTTTTTGTTTGTTGAGTGATGGGAGGGGAAAAGTATTGGTGTAATATTATTTGTAGATATTTTTGTGGTATTTTGTGTGATTGATGATTTGGGGGGGGGGTATCTCGTTTTAAATTGTGTCCACTTTGGACGTTTTAACAATTAGAGATACAATGTGGTTGCCTTCCCAATAGTGTCCGCCTCAGACTTTGAAATTTGGAGAAAGGATTAGGTGTGTGTAGATTTAATGTGCGATACATTCTAATAAAGTCTTCATCAGATGATGACCTTGGGGTCGAACATGGTTTCGGGACCTTAGCATCATTACTATTACCCAAATTGCCCCAGTAGTATTGAATATACCACCAAACTTATTGGAAGAGAGTAGGGAAACTACTACGTAGGACTTACTTGTTACTGATACATTAACTTAAAAACAAATTATTTTTGAATATTATTTACCATACTTTCTGTACCGTAATATATATATATATATATATATATATATATATATATATATATATATATATATATATATTAGCATAGGTTGATTTTCAACTTTTTTTTAATATCAAAAAGTGTCAGCCGAGGAAAGTTGGCCATTGGTATAATAAGTACTGACATCAAAAAGTAGGTTTCTAACCTGCACAAATTTTTGAATATTTAGCTTTAAAGAGCGTCTAATATGAAGCTCCCCTTCTTTGTTTTTGTTACTTTTAGATATGAAATTGCTTAGAAATCTTATAATTTCAATCAAGAAAAGTTTGTTAATTTATTCTATTCAAATAAAATGAATAAGATATATCAAATGTAGCATTTAGGTTGAAGTTATAACCCCCACGACACCCCAAAAGTTCAGATAATCTCCATATACCTCATTAATTGAGATACATCAGTAAAACATTGCAAGATATTGCAAAACGGTTATTTTGTTCTGTTATCAATGAAACAAAAGCAAACAAATATGAACTCTTCTGTCAATCCAGGCTGACAAACTTTATTTTGAGACAGGTCAATCAATTGAGACATCATTTATGTGGCATCAAAATTTATCTTTGCTATTTTTTAACTTCTGTTGGGTTGGATATCCACTCCTGAAAAAACAAAAAATCAATTTATTGAATTAAATTAAAAATTTAACCTTACTTGTCTTAATTTTTAATTTATACAATGAAATTAGGCTAGTACTTTAAAATAAAACTATAAATCGATGAAGTCATTTTAATAAATTTTATGTGAATAACTTATCTAATGGCTAAAATTCTTTTTATAGCCTCTTCGCACACTTCTAGTTCATCTGATTTAAGCATTTAAGATCAACTCAGCCTGAGTGATATTCTTAGCGTGTTTACAACACCCTAAGAATATCTGTCAGGCTCATTATCTATTTCTTATTATTTGATGACTGGATAAGAAAAACATCCTGATCATAAGATGTGAAAGTAATAGAAGATAAATCAACTTGTTTTTTGTCTTTCTTCTTCCTCTTCACTCCTTTTGGCTTTCTGAAACTTTTCAGCAATTTATCTACAATATACTTTTCTGTTAACAGAGGCAATCGGTGATAAACTGTCTTCCAAATATCAATTATATTCTTTGCCATTAATTTTGAAATAGTAAAAATGTTTTTAAGCTTGATCAAGTATTTTTTTAGAAAATAACTATACTGGATGACTTGTCGAAAAGTAGACGGCTCTGATTTATTTAGTGGAATATCCAAATTTTGTAGCAGAAGCACTGCGAGTTCGTTTTCCAACCATTTTTATCAAACTATCAGAAAAGATGTATATTTTGTTATTATAAGAAATGAAACAAATTGAATTATAAATTCCTGATTGATTTTTTTCAAATGGAAAAATATAATAAAAGATAAAATAATGATGTGTATTTACTTACCTTACGAAATAAGAGCAAATCGGTTAGTAGTACGCAAAAAAAAATTGCTAATGAAAAATTATGTCTTCAAAAATTAAAAAATATTAAATATCACTGGGAATTTCTTTCGTTCTTTTTTCTAATAATTAAGTTTATTAAAAAAATTTTAGATGCAATAGTCTTAATGATTTTTGTGTTTTAAATCAGCTTAATAAATTTGAAATTCAAATGTAAACAAACAATACGTGTTGATACGGGGCATCAGCGCAGACTGAAAAAATAACTGCATAAAACAAGCTCGAATTTGTTCATAACTTATATGATTTTATAAATTAAATTTTATAATTTAAATATTTTTGTAATGTTTACTTTTTATCTAACGTGCCTAATTTAAATTTGAAATATAAAATTTAGTGGTTTCGGCAAAACACAGAACTGTACAAATGCAACACCCCTCATACTCACCCCACATACTTCCGTGTGAGTATCTTGTTTCATAAACTAAAAATTAACCCAAGTTGTAAGATTTGGGTGCATTGATAACATTAAAAGAAATACAACGGCGCAGCTTCACACCAAATCAAAAGAGATTGCTTCAAAAGTACTGCGACCAATGGAAAACTTGCTGGAATAAGTCTGTTGAATGCCAAGAGGAATATTGAAGACAACGTTTTATTCATTGTTCATTTCTGTCTTGGTAAATAAAGCTTCAGTCTCGATACGTTTTGAACATACCTCGTATATTTGTGTTGTTTACACACACGCGTACATGTGTGTGTGATTGTTTATATTTCTGTATGTACACACATGCGCGAGCGCACACACATATACATGCAAACAAATATTTGAATGAGAAAAAGCAGGATTTAAAAAGAAATAACAGACGCCTGGTAGATGTTGTATAAATATATTTGGCCTAGATCTACAGAAATATCCAAGACACAAACATTTATTCATGAACTCAATAACCTGCGAGTATACAAACATGAAACAAAAAATTTGTTACAGACCATATTTGAAATTAATTTCTTCAAATAATGTCGTTGATATTGTTGATACACGTCATAATCCAGAGAATTTGTTTCGTTTAGATAACATTTCCAAGTCTCGTCTTGTTTCACACAGAAACGAGACTCAACCTATTAAACACAATCTTTCAATATGAATATATGATGATTTTAAAATGAAGTGGTTATTAAACACTGGGCAATAAAGAAAAAACTTTTTTTAATCTAAGACACACACAAATAATATCGTATTAGACTATTTGTATGTTGATTTCGAATCAGAACTCAGAATTGTCCTAGCACATCAGGGTTTTTTTTGTAGATATTTGCATAATTATATATTAATAGTATATTAGTACATAGCATATATATTTTCAAGTGA
>CM042169.1:47990507-48160422 GCA_023376005.1 Doryteuthis pealeii
ATGGACCACGGCTGACTACACGTATTTAAAAGCCCAAACAGGCTTACGATGAAGTCTTATATCAAAGTCAACAATTATTGAAGAACTACGTTGTGGGCATTCATGTGTACATACAAATCTGAAAGGTAGCTTATGTGGACAATAACTCTGGTATCAAAAGAACTGTTCAAGGGTAGATAATGCAAATAGTTCTCATAATATCTCTAATAAATTGCCGGATGAAGTAATTGTATTTACATTAGTAATAACTTTTACCGAGTTCTGTTTAAACCTGTAAAATTTCACTTTTTGTCGAGGGTTATTTCATTTTGTTCTTTAAACATTTAATAAGAAGATTATTTTTCATTTTTACTCTTCTTTCATGTTTTAATTTCAATTGCATTTTATCGCAACTTACTCGAGTCGCCATTTTTATGAGCATCAGAGACAATAATAGAAAATAAGCATCTGCTGAGACTTGAACTCACTCTTCCCATTTTGCTTTGAAGAAGCCAGCTTATACGTACTAGCTGCTTTATCAATTAAGCTACGAGAGCAATTAGTATAGATAATCTAAAAATCTAAATAAATTTAGAGCAATGTCTAAATCACACCTATAACACATTCTTAGCTTCGTCTCCGAACTGTCGTCGCCATTTTTATTGTTGGTTTTACTCTCTATTTGTGTTAATAGCATAATGTAAATTTCTTTCTTTTTATTATTGTGATTAAAAGCATTGTTAACCATTTTATATCATATTGATAATTCTAGTTTGAAAGGGGTAAAAACAGTCGAATTAGCATTTCATAGTTATCTCCATAATATTGATAATCTGAAGAATTAAAGAATGACGTTCCTCCTCTTCCATCATTATTGTTGCAAATTGGATTGAATATTGCTAAGATAGATTTTCGAATGGATTGCTCTAATAAAGTGTCGTTTATATATATATATATATATATATATATATATATATATATATATATATATATATATATAATGCTAGTTTCAGTGATAGATAGAAAAAATGTCGTTCATGGAAGTTCCTATCTAGATACAAATTTGAATAAAAATTGCTTGTTGTCTCGCTATCAAATGTAGTTACAAGCATAATTAGAATTTTGATAATATAAAAACGATTGACAATGCTTCATGGAAAATAAATTGAATGCTTAAGAATATCATAACAATTATAGAAATGCAATATTATGAAATTTGAACACTGATCTGAAAATGAAAAAGAAAAACAAAATTTATAGAAAAAACTTGAAACAAAATTCACAAATCAAAACTAATATCACCATTTGTTTTTACAATGAATTCTTTTGTTATAAACAGTCAAAACATTTCATTTTTTTTCTTTTTTAATTTTTTTCAAAATAAGAAAATCTCTACAGTTCTTTTATATTCTAAGTGTTCAATTTTATCACAGTTTTATATGTTGAGGGGTTGTCTTTATTTTTAAAAATTCCATCCAGACTTGACTTTCTGGATGTGTGTCTGTGTTCATGAGTGCACGGGGTTATCTGTTTTTATTATATAATATATATATATATATATATATATATATATATATATATTAGGCCCGGGGTTTGTTTGAGATACGCAGCCAACAACCATAGGAATAAGAGTTCGACAAATTGACACAGTCAACTTTATATTTTCACCTACTATAACATCAATTAGACAAATATCTTTATTATTCTTTTTCGATGTTGCTTTCACAAATAAGTGCCATATCTACCGGCGTATAACATGCACTCTTAATTTTGGGATGGACATTTTAGATAAGGGGATGATATTTAAATCCAAGCTTTTTTTTATGCCATATCAGTATTATGAACACATCAATGGAAAAATACCGTTTCAAAATTTCAGACAAAAAAAATGAAAATCGGTTTAATAGAAAAGAAAGAAAATCTCATCAATCTACTTTGTGTTGCCATTGACCAATGAGAAAATAAATGTTGTGAATCGGCCACATAAAGTGAAATAGCCGCCTACCTCAAAATCAACTCTTACTCGATACTTTGTCCATGAGGAGATCTTTTACCACGACTCAGTCCTTATTTTGGAGACTCAGTCCTTTTCTAACAATCCAAAGAAATGAAATTATTTGGACCGTGATGGTATATATTAGTTTAATGATTAAATATAGATACATATAATTTGTGTCTTTGTATTAGTATATCTTAATTTACTCGCAAAATAATTTGAAAATATTTGATTTCTTAAGAAAATAATTTGACTAAAGAAAAAGTAACTTTTGCGTATAACACGCAGTGATGATTTAAAGATCCTTTTAAAGAAATAAAATGATTGTTATACGCCGGCAAATACGGTACTTGCTTGAAAACATCTAACTGATGTAGATTTTCCTGATTTTTCAATCTCTTCACTTACAATATATATATATATATATATATATATATATATATATATATATATATAGCCACAACCAGAAAAATATAGTGTATATGCACAAAAATGCAGAGCAATATTAGAATATTTCAATTATAAAAATAAACAGAAATCAATCATTTGTCAGTTTGACAAAATGATCTGCATAAATTCACCTAAAGATTGTGTGCCTGAGTATATACTTTTTTTATTCTTATCTTAAATTATTTTTTGCAGTGTGCTCGATATTTTAAAAAATGCAGCCGAATAATAATAATAATAATAATAATAATAATAATAATAATAATAATAATAATTTTTATTTAATATTCCATGAGGGTTGTTTCCTGTTCAATTATCTAAATGGATGATTGGTGTTCAATATAATTATCTGAATTGAATACTGAATATCAAATGTCTCTGGCCATCCGACTTCATTGTCACATTCTGCCAATCGCAAGGGTTTGAGACGGATGGAGAGTAAATTGGTTTGATGGGCCATAGTAAAATAGCTTTAAATTCGAAATAGGTTTTAACAAAATAGCTCTCAACCTGATATAGGACGATTACGGTGTATAATAGTGTTTAACACGAAATATCGAGTTTATAGGTTAAATAATAATTTGACTAGTTGGAATCTTTGCGAAAACCTCGTCCCATTAATAGATTATTAAGATGATTTTTTTTTTGGGGGGGGGGAGTCATATATCAATTTGATTTTTCGGACAGTTGTCCTCACCTTTATTATGAAACATAAAGACATGTTTTGGGCGTTGTACCCTCTGGCCTTTTTCAGATGTTCCTTGTCTATTCGAGCATAGCAGTGATTCAACATAAACTATTTTGAATTGTTTCGATCATTATATATATATATATATATATATACCTGTATTTTTTCAAATTTCTCACTATACTATATATATATATATATATAATATATATATATATATATATATATATATTGTTATTAGCGTTTCTTGTATAATTCTAAGCATAAAATCCAATGGCATCAGTTATTCTTCGATATTTCATTTTGTAAAGTAATTTACTTAAAAAAAATCTAGGCATTTCAATTATTGGTTCCCATATTGAATTCATCTCTATACTCGGTCTAATCAAGTGGTCACTAAATCATCTTTTGTTGTTGTTTTTTAGTTTATCCTAACATTTCGAGTTTAAAGAAAGAATCCTGATCGACTACGAATTTACATTGTAATTATTCGAATATGTCTCTTCATTTCATTTTAGCATTTTAAATCAAACCAAAAATATTTTTCATTTTTCAGACATCAAACAACATCAGAAAGAATTCACATAGAGTTTTATACCAACTCATACGATTAAAGATCTTTTTTGTCCATTTAAGCCCAGATAAATTTGAATGTCCTTACTTGATATTCTCATTGAATCATCGAAGCGAGGATTGTTTCATCTCTCTCCCAGTTTCAGTGGTCAAATGGCTGTGTATCTCATGATGGGAATTAAACCTTTTATACACAAAAGCACAATGAATACAAAAAGTAAAATAAAGCATACAATCATACACCCATATATATTATATATATATATATAGTGTTGCAGAAGTCTATTTCCACCCACATGTAGTTCATAATGAAAACAAAGTTTAGAATAGAATTGTATTTAATCAACCAATCACCAATGACTAAATTATTTCAAATCAATGTTCCTTTTCAGTAGGCCCATCGACTGAAACCACGGGAATTGCCAATGTTGAATTCGTCAACATCAAATCGAATCCTTTCAATCAGCAATTTTCAACCGCGGACTTAATGGCAGTCATGGAAACCTTGGAAGATTTTAAGAAAAGCTGAAAAGCTCTGAGAAATAAGAGCCATGTAATGCAGTCGTGGTGGTAAAATACAATAAGCAACAGGTAACGATTATAAGTCTTTCCTCATATTTGGTTGAGTGTGTATTCAGCAAGGTACGAATTTATAGCACAAAAGAAAGGTGACTTCCAACTTGTGTGATTGTCTAATATAAGCCGGCTGAAAAGCACCAAATTTAAGGATTGTATTAGAACTCATTAGAGCTTTGAATTTATACTGAATTTTTTTTTTTAATTTATATACTCTTTCTTTTTAGTAAGTTTTGTTTAGTATAATGGAATGTTTATGCTTGCTCAATATTCAAATTTGAATATATTGGACGACTTTAGACCTCTCAACTGCGTATTTGATTGGATGTTGTCAACAACCAATCAAATAATATATAATGATATGTATATGAATGCCTATTTGTTCGTGTTGTCACCATTTTTTCCACAAAGGGTTTGGAACCTGAGAGGAGCTCTTAAAAGAGCATTAGCCCCCCCCCAAAAAAAAAGATTGAGAATGTGTAAATTAAGTAAAACATTGCTTACTTACTAAACATAATACAATCTTCTCGATGTCTATTAGATATTTCTTATATCAAACTACATATGGGTATAAACGTCAGCAAAATACACACTTTATATATATATATATATATATTATATATATATATATATATATATATATTGGTTGGGGAAGATGTCTGCTTCACAAACCAATTCTGGAAACAATTAAATCTACCAAAAAGCAAAATATACAATCGTCAAATTTGAAAAACAATGTACAACATTTTTTTATATACTGACAGAAAATAAAATTGCACCAGACTGAAGGACGATACCGATGCATTAGAGTGGAATTTTCAAATTGTTCGGCCATTTTGTGACGTACACCGTCTGGAACACTGGAGGAAAGGACAGATCATTACTAACGCCCAACGATGATATACAGTGTATTAATAGCGGATTTGGGCATTTTGGAAATTGTGCATATATTAATCAATATATAATTACTTACTGTTTTGTTTTTTTTATCTTGAGTAAATTGAAACACATATTCAGGGAGTTGCAATTATATTTTCTGTCAGCGTATTTTACATTTTGTTGTGCAAGTAAACAAAAATATAATGAAAATTATGATAATAAAATCACCAGTTACGACTGGTTTGAAATTCATGAGTAAAATAAATAAGTAATTATAGCAAGGATAATAACAATAATTATATCAACATAATAATAACCATAACAATGTAATGTCAAAAATTTCTGGTATTTCAGTCAAGTGAAGACACATGTTTTACTAATAATAAATGACAACAATAGCAACAACTATAGCAAGAATGACCAGCAGCAGCAGTAAGAACAATTTTAAAGGAAGTTAAGTCATTATCATTATTTGGGGTTCTTTAAAAGGGTTTTATGAACACAATGTGGCAGCTTTACATATATATCGATCTACTTTACTGAGAAAGGTTTTTTATTGTGCTACATTATTAATATATACAACCAGAACCCGTCCGAGGTACCGGCATCACGGGCAGTTGCACAGGGCACCAAGTGCTACAAGGTGCCAATCATGTGTCTGCTACAGTAAGACGTTCCAAATACAAATGGAAACATGGGAAAATAACTTAAACAGAAATAAAATGGTAAACAAATTCCCTGGTGTGAAGTCAGAGTGCTCACAATGAGGGGTCTAGGAGGGCAGGTAAGTTGGATGAGGCGAGGTTAGAACGGATTTTCTGAACGACGTCTGCCTTCTATATTCTCTTTTACTCTCATCTTCCTCTTCACGGTTTTTGCATTGCAATTCAAAAACCTCGTCTCTACCCTCGCTGAATTGTAACAGCCAAAGTATTTACACTCTTTACAGCTTGAGACTTTCAACATTGTCTACATTACCTGCTACAATCTGCTAAAATGAAAGTAAATTAGGCTGGTACGAATTGTTTTATTTTACCTGATTATTGCAATAAACTTTTAATTCCTATATATTAATAACGTTGTATCTACCCACCTTTATTCTCAGAATTTGGTGTGTATCACAATAAGGAGGAGAGATACATAGACTAAGATAAGTGAAATCTTACGACAACATAACTAAGTACGTATGATTTAGCAACGCGAGTCGTGAACCCACTTATGAAATTACTTATTAACACACCAGTTATCCTTGTGACAACTTCGCTACAGCGTTTGTCCCAGCCAACCTGTTTCCACTACGTTGTCTCACTTTCGATGAAGTACGACAGCAGTAATGGATTTCTAACAATTGTTTTAGTTTTGTTCCTTAAAATTTGATTATACATAAAAAAAAAAGAAGCAAACATGCATATATCAAATTTCTACAAATAGATATTGATAAAGTTAAAAATGCTGAAATGCAGCAACAGTTTATAAATATCAACACATTAACAAGTCCTCAAGATTTTCGATTGTATTAAGCCAACAACCAGAAAAAATATAGTGTCATATGCACAAAAATGCAAGCAATATTAGAATATTTCAATTATAAAATAAACAGAAATCAATCATTTGTCAGTTTGACAAAAATGATCTGCATAAATTCACCTAAGATTGTGTGCCTGAGTATATACTTTTTTTAATTCTTATCTTAAATTATTTTTTGCAGTGTGCTCGATATTTTAAAAATGCAGCCGAATATAATAATATATAATAATAATATAATAATAATAATTTTATTTAATTTCCATGAGGGTTGTTTCCTGTTCAATTATCTAAATGGATGATTGGTTTCAATATAATTATCTGAATTGAATACTGAATATCAAATGTCTCTGGCCATCCGACTTCATTGTACATTCTGCAATCGCCAAGGGTTTGAGACGGATGGAGAGTAAATTGGTTTGATGGGCCATAGTAAAATAGCTTTAAATTCGAAATAGGTTTAACAAAATAGCTCTCAACCTGATATAGGACGATTACGGTGTATAATAGTGTTTAACACGAAATATCGAGTTTATAGGTTAATAATAATTTGACTAGTTGGATCTTTGCGAAAACCTCGTCCCATTAATAGATTATTAAGATGATTTTTTTTTTTTTGGGGGGGGGAGTCATATATCAATTTTGATTTTTCGGACAGTTGTCCTCACCTTTATTATGAAACATAAAGACATGTTTTGGGCGTTGTACCCTCTGGCCTTTTCAGATGTTCCTTGTCTATTCGACATAGCAGTGATTCAACATAAACTATTTTGAATTGTTTCGTCATTATTAATATAATATATATATATATACCTGTATTTTTTCAAATTTCTCACTTACTATATATATATATATATATTTATATATATAATATATATATATATATTGTTTATTAGCGTTTCTTGTATAATTCTAAGCATAAAATCCAATGGCATCAGTTATTCTTCGATATTTCATTTTGTAAAGTAATTTACTTAAAAAAAATAATCTAGGCATTTCAATTATTGGTTCCCATATTGAATTCATCTCTATACTCGGTCTAATCAAGTGGTCACTAAATCATCTTTTGTTGTTGTTTTTTAGTTTATCCTAACATTTAGAGTTTAAAGAAAGAATCCTGATCGACTACGAATTTACATTGTAATTATTCGAATATGTCTCTTCATTTCATTTTAGCATTTAAATCAAACCAATTTTTCAGACATCAAACAACATCAGTAAGAATTCACATAGAGTTTTATACCAACTCATACGATTAAAGATCTTTTTTGTCCATTTAAGCCCAGATAAATTTGAATGTCCTTACTTGATATTCTCATTGATCATCGAAGCGAGGATTGTTTCATCTCTCTCCCAGTTTCAGTGTCAAATGGCTGTGATCTCATGATGGGAATTAAACCTTTTATACACAAAGCACAATGAATACAAAAAGTAAATAAAGCATACAATCATACACCCATATATATATATATATATATAGTGTTGCAGAAGTCTATTTCCACCACATGTAGTTCATAATGAAAACAAAGTTTAGAATAGAATTGTATTTATCAACCATCACCAATGACTAAATTATTTCAAAATCAATGTCCTTTTCAGTAGGCCCATCCGACTGAAACCACGGGAATTGCCAATGTTGAATTCGTCAACATCAAATCGAATCCTTTCAATCAGCAATTATATATATATATATATATATATATATATATATATAAACGTTCACATGGAAACGACGTAACATGGACCACGGCTGACTACACGTATTTAAAAGCCCAAACAGGCTTACGATGAAGTCTTATATCAAAGTCAACAATTATTGAAGAACTACGTTGTGGGCATTCATGTGTACATACAAATCTGAAAGGTAGCTTATGTGGACAATAACTCTGGTATCAAAAGAACCTTCAAGGGCAGATAATGCAAATATTCTCATAATATCTCTAATAAATTGCCGGATGAAGTAATTGTATTTACATTAGTAATAACTTTTACCGATTCTGTTTAAACCCTTAAATTTCACTTTTGTCGAGGGTTATTTCATTTGTTCTTTAAACATTTAATAAGAAGATTATTTTTCATTTTTACTCTTCTTTCATGTTTTAATTTCAATTGCAATTTTATCGCAACTTACTCGAGTCGCCATTTTTATGAGCATCAGAGACAATAATAGAAAATAAGCATCTGCTGAGACTTGAACTCACTCTTCCCATTTTGCTTTGAAGAAGCCAGCTTATACGTACTAGCTGCTTTATCAATTAAGCTACGAGAGCAATTAGTATAGATAATCTAAAAATCTAAATAAATTTAGAAGCAATGTCAAATCACACCTATAACACATTCTTAGCTTCGTCTCCGAACTGTCGTCGCCATTTTTATTTGTTGGTTTTACTCTCTATTTGTGTTAATAGCATAATGTAAATTTCTTTCTTTTTATTATTGTGATTAAAAGCATTGTTAACCATTTTATATCATATTGATAATTCTAGTTTGAAAGGGGTAAAAAACAGTCGAATTAGCATTTCATAGTTATCTCCATAATATTGATAATCTGAAGAATTAAAGAATGACATTCCTCCTCTTCCATCATTATTGTTGCAAATTGGATTGAATATTGCTAAGATAGATTTTCGAATGGATTGCTCTAATAAAGTGTCGTTTATATATATATTTTATATATATAATTATATATATATATATATTATATATATATATATAATGCTAGTTTCAGTGATAGATAGAAAAAATGTCGTTCATGGAAGTTCCTATCTAGATACAAATTTGAATAAAAATTGCTTGTTGTCTCGCTATCAAATGTAGTTACAAGCATAATTAGAATTTTGATAATATAAAACGATTGACAATGCTTCATGGAAAATAAATTGAATGCTTAAGAATATCATAACAATTATAGAAATGCAATATTATGAAATTTGAACACTGATCTGAAAATGAAAAAGAAAACAAAATTATAGAAAAAACTTGAAACAAAAATTCACAAATCAAAACTAATATCACCATTTGTTTTTACAATGAATTCTTTTGTTATAAACAGTCAAAACATTTCATTTTTTTCTTTTTTAATTTTTTTCAAAATAAGAAAATCTCTACAGTTCTTTTATATTCTAAGTTTCAATTTTATCACAGTTTTATATGTTGAGGGGTTGTCTTTATTTTAAAAATTCCATCCAGACTTGACTTTCTGGATGTGTGTCTGTGTTCATGAGTGCACGGGGTTATCTTTTATTATATATATATATATATATATATATATATATATATATATATATACCCGGGGTTTGTTTGAGATACGCAGCCAACAACCATAGGAATAAGAGTTCGACAATTGACACAGTCAACTTTATATTTTCACCTACTATAACATCAATTAGACAAATATCTTTATTATTCTTTTTCGATGTTGCTTTCACAAATAAGTGCCATATCTACCGGCGTATAACATGCACTCTTAATTTTGGGATGGACATTTTAGATAAGGGGATGATATTTAAATCCAAGCTTTTTTTTATGCCATATCAGTATTATGAACACATCAATGGAAAAATACCGTTTTAAAAATTTCAGACAAAAAAAATGAAAATCGGTTTAATAGAAAAGAAAGAAAATCTCATCAATCTACTTTGTGTTGCCATTGACCAATGAGAAAATAAATGTTGTGAATCGGCCACATTAAAGTGAAATAGCCGCCTACCTCAAAAATCAACTCTTACTCGATACTTGTCCATGAGGAGATCTTTTACCACGACTCAGTCCTTATTTTGGAGACTCAGTCTTTTCTAACAATCAAAGAAATGAAATTATTTGGACCGTGATGGTATATATTAGTTTAATGATTAAATATAGATACATATAATTTGTGTCTTTGTATTAGTAAATTTAAAAATAATTTGAAAATATTGATTTTCTTAAGAAAATAATTTGACTAAAGAAAAAGTAACTTTTGCGTATAAACACGCAGTGATGATTTTAAGATCCTTTTAAAGAAATAAAATGATTGTTATACGCCGGCAATTACGGTACTTGCTTGAAAAATCTAACTGATGTAGATTTTCCTGATTTTTCAATCTCTTCATTTACATAATATATATATATATATATATATATATATATATATAATATATATATATATTATAAAATAGCCACAACCAGAAAAATATAGTGTCATATGCACAAAAATGCAGAGCAATATTAGAATATTTCAATTATAAAATAAACAGAAATCAATCATTTGTCAGTTTGACAAAAATGATCTGCATAAATTCACCTAAAGATTGTGTGCCTGAGTATATACTTTTTTTAATTCTTATCTTAAATTATTTTTTGCAGTGTGCTCGATATTTTAAAAAATGCAGCCGAATAATAATAATAATAATAATAATAATAATAATAATTAATAATTTTTATTTAATATTCCATGAGGGTTGTTTCCTGTTCAATTATCTAAATGGATGATTGGTGTTCAATATAATTATCTGAATTGAATACTGAATATCAAATGTCTCTGGCCATCCGACTTCATTGTCACATTCTGCCAATCGCAAGGGTTTGAGACGGATGGAGAGTAAATTGGTTTGATGGGCCATAGTAAAATAGCTTTAAATTCGAAAATAGGTTTTAACAAAATAGCTCTCAACCTGATATAGGACGATTACGGTGTATAATAGTGTTTAACACGAAATATCGAGTTTATAGGTTAATAATAATTTGACTAGTTGGAATCTTTGCGAAAACCTCGTCCCATTAATAGATTATTAAGATGATTTTTTTTTTTTGGGGGGGGGAGTCATATATCAATTTTGATTTTTCGGACAGTTGTCCTCACCTTTATTATGAAACATAAAGACATGTTTTGGGCGTTGTACCCTCTGGCCTTTTCAGATGTTCCTTGTCTATTCGAGCATAGCAGTGATTCAACATAAACTATTTTGAATTGTTTTCGATCATTATATATATATATATATATATATATACCTGTTATTTTTTCAAATTTCTCACTATACTATATATATATATATATATATATATATATATATATATATATATATATATTGTTTATTAGCGTTTCTTGTATAATTCTAAGCATAAAATCCAATGGCATCAGTTATTCTTCGATATTTCATTTTGTAAAGTAATTTACTTAAAAAAAATAATCTAGGCATTTCAATTATTGGTTCCCATATTGAATTCATCTCTATACTCGGTCTAATCAAGTGGTCACTAAATCATCTTTTGTTGTTGTTTTTTAGTTTATCCTAACATTTAGAGTTTAAAGAAAGAATCCTGATCGACTACGAATTTACATTGTAATTATTCGAATATGTCTCTTCATTTCATTTTAGCATTTTAAATCAAACCATTTTTCAGACATCAAACAACATCAGTAAGAATTCACATAGAGTTTTATACCAACTCATACGATTAAAGATCTTTTTTGTCCATTTAAGCCCAGATAAATTTGAATGTCCTTACTTGATATTCTCATTGAATCATCGAAGCGAGGATTGTTTCATCTCTCTCCCAGTTTCAGTGGTCAAATGGCTGTGTATCTCATGATGGGAATTAAACCTTTTATACACAAAAGCACAATGAATACAAAAAGTAAAATAAAGCATACAATCATACACCCATATATATATATATATATATAGTGTTGCAGAAGTCTATTTCCACCCACATGTAGTTCATAATGAAAACAAAGTTTAGAATAGAATTGTATTTAATCAACCAATCACCAATGACTAAATTATTTCAAAATCAATGTTCCTTTTCAGTAGGCCCATCCGACTGAAACCACGGGAATTGCCAATGTTGAATTCGTCAACATCAAATCGAATCCTTTCAATCAGCAATTTTCAACCGCGGACTTAATGGCAGTCATGGAAACCTTGGAAGATTTTAAGAAAAGCTGAAAAGCTCTGAGAAATAAGAGCCATGTAATGCAGTCGTGGTGGTAAAATACAATAAGCAACAGGTAACGATTATAAGTCTTTTCTCATATTTGGTTGAGTGTGTATTCAGCAAGGTACGGAATTTATAGCACAAAAGAAAGGTGACTTCCAACTTGTGTGATTGTCTAATATAAGCCAGGCTGAAAAGCACCAAATTTAAGGATTGTATTAGAACTCATTAGAGCTTTGAATTTATACTGAATTTTTTTTTTTAATTTATATACTCTTTCTTTTTAGTAAGTTTTGTTTAGTATAATGGAATGTTTATGCTTGCTCAATATTCAAATTTGAATATATTGGACGACTTTAGACCTCTCAACTGCGTATTTGATTGGATGTTGTCAACAACCAATCAAATAATATATAATGATATGTATATGAATGCCTATTTGTTCGTGTTGTCACCATTTTTTCCACAAAGGGTTTGGAACCTGAGAGGAGCTCTTAAAAGAGCATTAGCCCCCCCCCCAAAAAAAAAGATTGAGAATGTGTAAATTAAGTAAAACATTGCTTACTTACTAAACATAATACAATCTTCTCGATGTCTATTAGATATTTCTTATATCAAACTACATATGGGTATAAACGTCAGCAAAATACACACTTTATATATATATATATATATATATATATATATATATATTATATGGGTTGGGGAAGATGTCTGCTTCACAAACCAATTCTGGAAACAATTAAATCTACCAAAAAGCAAAATATACAATCGTCAAATTTGAAAAAACAATGTACAACATTTTTTATATACTGACAGAAAATAAAATTGCACCAGACTGAAGGACGATACCGATGCATTAGAGTGGAATTTTCAAATTGTTCGGCCATTTTGTGACGTACACCGTCTGGAACACTGGAGGAAAGGACAGATCATTACTAACGCCCAACGATGATATACAGTGTATTAATAGCGGATTTGGGCATTTTGGAAATTGTGCATATATTAATCAATATATAATTACTTACTGTTTTGTTTTTTTTATCTTGAGTAAATTGAAACACATATTCAGGGAGTTGCAATTATATTTTCTGTCAGCGTATTTTACATTTTTGTTGTGCAAGTAAACAAAAAATATAATGAAAATTATGATAATAAAATCACCAGTTACGACTGGTTTGAAATTCATGAGTAAAATAAATAAGTAATTATAGCAAGGATAATAACAATAATTATATCAACATAATAATAACCATAACAATGTAATGTCAAAAATTTCTGGTATTTCAGTCAAGTGAAGACACATGTTTTAACTAATAATAAATGACAACAATAGCAACAACTATAGCAAGAATGACCAGCAGCAGCAGTAAGAACAATTTTAAAGGAAGTTAGATGTCATTATCATTATTTGGGGTTCTTTAAAAGGGTTTTATGAACACAATGTGGCAGCTTTACATATATATCGATCTACTTTACTGAGAAAGGTTTTTATTGTGCTACATTATTAATATATACAACCAGAACCCGTCCGAGGTACCGGCATCACGGGCAGTTGCACAGGGCACCAAGTGCTACAAGGTGCCAATCATGTGTCTGCTACAGTAAGACGTTCCAAATACAAATGGAAACATGGGAAAATAACTTAAACAGAAATAAAATGGTAAACAAATTCCCTGGTGTGAAGTCAGAGTGCTCACAATGAGGGGGTCTAGGAGGGCAGGTAAGTTGGATGAGGCGAGGTTAGAACGGATTTTCTGAACGACGTCTGCCTTCTATATTCTCTTTTACTCTCATCTTCCTCTTCACGGTTTTTGCATTGCAATTCAAAACCTCGTCTCTACCCTCGCTGAATTGTAACAGCCAAAGTATTTACACTCTTTACAGCTTGAGACTTTCAACATTGTCTACATACCTGCTACAATCTGCTAAAATGAAAGTAAATTAGGCTGGGTACGAATTGTTTTATTTTACCTGATTATTGCAATAAACTTTTAATTCCTATATATTAATAACGTTGTATCTACCCACCTTTATTCTCAGAATTTGGTGTGTATCACAATAAGGAGGGAGAGATACATAGACTAAGATAAGTGAAATCTTACGACAACATAACTAAGTACGTATGATTTAGCAACGCGAGTCGTGAACCCACTTATGAAATTACTTATTAACACACCAGTTATCCTTGTGACAACTTCGCTACAGCGTTTGTCCCAGCCAACCTGTTTCCACTACGTTGTCTCACTTTCGATGAAGTACGACAGCAGTAATGGATTTCTAACAATTGTTTTAGTTTTGTTCCTTAAAATTTGATTATACATAAAAAAAAGAAGCAAACATGCATATATCAAATTTCTACAAATAGATATTGATAAAGTTAAAAATGCTGAAATGCAGCAACAGTTTATAAATATCAACACATTAACAAGTCCTCAAGATTTTCGATTGTTTAAATTCTAAATATCATCTTTTAGATAAATATTATATTATAACTTTAAAAGTGTTAATTGTGCAATCACACACACATATATATATATATATATATATATATATATATATATATATATATATATGCGCGTCAGAAGGAGAAAGAAATAAAATACAACAGTATACGTCGTTTTTGTAGATTTTAAATTCAAACCAATGAATATAGAAATAAAATGTTTGGCTGAATCAAATCCTCAGTTTGTTTTTATAATTTCAACTGCTATCCAAATGGCTCGTCCCAAGATTTTTATCCGAACAAGATATTAAATGAAATGGAGATTACAGCTGATCTCAAAGTTTTGCTTTCCATTTAACTATGAAGGCCTTTTTCTACGTGGAGGTGGGGAATGAGGGGTGCACCAAATTTTAATGGCGCGTTTTAATACATTCTGTTTCATACCAAATGGAAAGGGCAGATTCACTTGAAAATGGCTTGGGGGAAGGGGTGAACGACGGATCTTTCTTCAATAGTATCATCTAAAAGCAATGACTCTTCTGTCAGAAATAAAATGCATTCACACACACACACGTATATATATATATATATATATATATATATATATGTGTGTGTGTGTGTGTGTGTGTGTGTTCACAAAAAGAACACACGCTCATATAGCGTGAAATCCACTGAAAAGTGAACACATACACTGCGAGATTAACCAGTTCATGTTCGGTGTCCATTTATAAATATTGATAGTGAAAAAAGAAAACTTCACATTCGTGAAGCCTTTACCGTTAAAATAAAGATTTTTTTTAACATTTTAAATCCGCGAAAATATGACCAAACTGACCTCTATTTCGACCCCCCCACACACACATCAAATGAAGACCAGACCCGACGTGAGACATCAAGAAGAAAAAAGCCACATCTTCTACAAGCTATCTCGTATTGTCTCACTATGTATAACATATTATTTATTAACAAAACGGCCATGATGTAGAAAATTTGGCAGTATGTAGACTAACTTTTCGTACATGTTATGCATACAATTCCATGTAAAATATCATGTTGTATATTTGTGTATTTCTTTGCAAGGTACATATTATAAGTGAAGATGACCAGAGAATGTACCTGGCCGAAACGTCATGTGAACAACAAAAAGATTTATCCAAATCTTTTTTCTTTTTGAATAAACCACTAAGTAATCGATTAACAATGAAAACATCTTTTAATGACGATCTAAATTTGCTTTTTCTCCATTTTACATAAGTCTTGGGATCTTTGTAGTAGATCCAAAATAACCTTTGAGCACGGCATCGAACTGGTATTCAATAATGCTTACAGCCCAATTAAATATACGAATTATAATATTACCGCCATCTTTACAGTTTCGTCCTGAGACCATATCGGCAGCAAAGTTGCAATGAAAACAATAAAAATTAAGATATTCGTCTGAATAATTCGTAGAAGCACCACCAAGATATCTTCAATCCCGGCTGGTGAGCCTCACATACTGACATAAATAAATTAGGTAGTTTTTACTTGGATAGAATTTTGCAAGAATTGGCTTCAAAATGAAGAAACCTATACAGCATTACTGTTCATATGATTTGTATTTCATGTCGAAAATAACAGTACATGAAGGACGTTGTCCTCCACTACATGCAGAACATTCAATTATCTGCTCTTTGTTCGGAACTACTGCATCAGAGGGCGTAATGATAGCAGCTAAGAAAATCTTGTCCAGATAAAGGAGCCGTCAAAAATCTCTTACTCATCATTTTCATTTAACAAAGAATAAAAAGATCAAAACCAAAATGATAAACATTTCCACGTCACAAAACAAGATGTCTTGAAAGAAAGAAAGAAAAAATAATCAAACGAGCATGACTTATGGAATTTTCCCAGTAACTGAATTAAAATTTTCGTATATTTATTTATACACTTCGTAGATATTCTCTATTTATCTTCCTGTCTACATATTAATAATTCTATTGTTGCTATATAAAATGATTATCACTTATATATACATAATTTGTTGTTTTACCAACGGCATGTTGAATTCCCTCTGATAAAATAATTCATCTAAGAAGAGCGTAAAGGGAGATTGAGGTTTATGTTTTTCCTGAGGTTATTAGCAGCAAATGCGATGAGAGGTAAATAGAATTTAGAAACGATTTTCTGCTTCAATTATCTAATTATTAAGACATTTTCAATTCTGTCGCATACAGACATATCTATATATCTCTACTTTACACCTCTCTCTTTATATATATATATATATATATATATAAGTAATAAATAAATGTGAAACAAGATTTTTTATTAAATATTTGACGATGTTTAAAACAGTTTGATTATTAAATATATATCAATAATTAGATATATATCTTCAATCTGCATCAGGACGCCAATACAAGCGATATTTGAATCTCCGGGTGAAGACTGTAGATATATATTTGATATAAATTTGATGATCGAAACGTTTTGAAAGTCGACAATATTTTTCAAATATTAATAAAACGTCCTAACGAATCTTATTTTTTACATTTATTTATTACTTATCCATATATTATCGGATTGATCTCCATTTCTTCCTATATATATATATATATATATATATATATATATATATATATATATATATAACATTTCGTACGTCAAAACAGGCATTCACTTACGAACTCTACTTTTACTAGAAAAAGAAACTAACACTAATATTTCATTAAATGTAGATCGAAAAACAGATAAGCAATATAAATTATTCTACTCTGATTGGTTGTGGTTTATTTTATTAAAAGGGAAGTAACTCATATTATTAAATATTAGTTACTTCCCTTTGTATATAATTTTTGACTTTTATTTTATTAAAAGGGAAGTAACTCATGTTAGTAAATATTAGAGTTACTCCCCCTTTTCAATATAATTTTTTTCGAGATTAAAAAATTGATTTTTTTTTTGCTGTTTAATAATATAAATTATTCGAAAATCATCTAGGCTATTATATCCATTAAAACAGAAATACAAGCACACACATTTATTACAAAATGTTGAAAAATAGATATTTTATAAAATGCATATATAATAAAGCTTGCATAGTATATATGTATTCTATACATTATAAAACAGTACATACAATCTATATATCTTATATACATCACTAAAAACATTGACTTATTATCTATGTTACTATGATTATTTTTTTTTTAATTTGAACCAGAACTGAAATAACTAAGTCTTTTATCCTGAGGGGAACTACTTAATGATTCCTTATTTATAAGAAACCAAAAAAAAACCATTTCGAGGAGAATATATATGTAAGTACATATCAATGACTTAAAAAGTTTCCAAATAAAAATTATCAACATATATGATTTTATTAGATAATAGAGAAATAATTATTTTCACTGATTTAACTCTTCATGAATATATAGAAAATTCAAACCGTAAGTGAGAAATTTCTTGAGGATTTTGTGTCTATCCACTAAAATGTTTGAGCCACTGATAAAGTCCAGTTTTTACTGGAAGTTCCATAAATTTGTTTGTACGTCAGATTTGTTTCAGCAGATAAAATAATAAAGCACTACTGGTATTTTTGTAAACACCCAATCCTCAAAAAATAGAAATCAAAATAATGAATTAAAAATGACTAAAAATTGGAAAGTTGTGAACTTTGTTCTAAGATTGAATGTGTCATCTAAATTATGATGCAGAAATATATTGAATCTGTTCTTTTGAAAATAATTTCTGATTTTATTACACTTTTAAATGTAAAACCAGCAATCATTTTCAAATAAATAGATAAAAACTAATTTTTATAGAGTATTGCCCATAAATAAATACAGTCCTATCAATTTTTTTTATAAAAAGTTAATTTTCTTGTAAGATAATGTGATTTTATTATTTCTAATAGAGCATGGTTACCAAATTGGATATTATTAGGTATTATTTATTACCAAACTCTACAGAATTGAAACCCTGTAAACAAAAATAAAATTGCATAAATAAGAGTATACTTATTTTTTGATTGCTACTTATTCATATTTTTGGTTTAGAAGAAAATTAACATTTTATAAAAAAATATTATGGACAATACTACACTCAGACACACACACACACATACACACACAAACCATTTCATACCTTAATTTCTAGGTAGTACCTTATATATTTCTTTGTGTATATGATTATATAAGCATTAAATCATACACACACACACACACACACACACAATCTCATGCATATGTATACACGTGTGTGTGTGTGTGTGTGTATAATCTTAATTTTAAAAATGATGATCTAACTTGAGAGCAAAAAAATGAATAAGATAATCATTTCTGCTATTTGTGTCTGAGGATGAAAATGCACACAAAAATATATACATACATATGTAGAAATATATAAACAAGGGAGGTGAATATTCTCCGTTGCTTAAACATCACAAGATATTCAATAAAAATGTCACATGTATTGTTACATAAACACCCACAAGTATCCTGACTTTTCAGAAATTCCCTAAAATACTTTATTGTACAGATTTCGTTTGCATTTAAAAAATTATTTTTATTCATGTCAATATGAAATAATTAACTATTAACACTTATTAGCCATCAATTCTTTTCAAGACAATAAAACTAAATATAAAAACATAATTTGATATTCACTGATGTATTCAAACTTGTGTCCTCATCTTGGTTGTTATTATCACATTTCAACTTTTGTGACCTCTGACCTTAGTAAGCTTCCAGGAATTTGAAACCAAACTGAAATCCATGGAAATAAATTCTTCTAATCCCATTTTTCTATGCTTAGAAGATTGGATCAGTTAATTTGTCCAAGTTAATTCATACTTCAGATATCACCTGCGGGCAGGGGTGGAACAAAGTGGGGGTCAGGGAGGGACAATCGCTTTGGGGCACAACTTCAGAGGGACACAAAATCAAAAATAACATTGGAATATATTGCCTACCTTTTGCCACTATACTTACTCCTCCTGAACTATGAATGCAAAGAATTTGAAAGTGGGCGGATAGGTGAAGCTATGAGAAATCTGAATCAGTATTTATTGGCAATTGGAAGGGATGCTGGGCTGAGCTCTTGCCTGCGCCCTGGATCACAATTTTGGCATGACACTGCCTGTACATCTTTTCCATTGAACAAGAAGATATATTTTTGTACTTCCAGGCCCAGAAATTGAACTTACAACAATCAAATTACTAGATACATGTTAACTGATCCACGTTAACTGAAGAGATTTCCAAATTATGAATCACAACATTCTAAATAATTTGTTGATATTCACAAATTGTCAGTTTCTTTAATTACTAACTAAGTTTTCCATTAAATTATTTTTTAAGAACATTTTGAATCATTTGACTTGGCTAACAAATTAATTTTACCTTTAAAAAGTGAAAAAAAATTCTTTAAAATTTTGTATTAGGCTATGTGTTCTGTTGTCATAATGGAAGAGGCAGAAAGCAATAAGAATGATATAATAATAATAATAATAATAATAATAATGAAATTATTGTGCATAACAACTTATCAAAGGTTCATGTATAGTACATAGAATAATGTACAAATCTCAGAAAAAATGTACTTAAGTCGTGTTATATGTGTGTGTGTGTGTGTATGGAGGAGGGATATCAGATATAGTGTTGGCTAATTACAGGAAGCATGGAGGTTTTGAAGGATGCAGTGTTTTAGCAGGTAGTTTGTTCTATGCTTCAGCAACTCTGAGAGTAAAAAGATGTTTCCAAAAGTCATGGCTGCTGTGCTGTTTTTTTTTTTTTTACTCTGCAGGCGAGGCATAAGATATTCTCTGTAGCATTGAATAGTAGAATAAGAACAATCTATTCCTGTGGAATGAAGAAAAGTTTTGGTTCAAAATTCCCTGAAAAAGTCTGCAGGTGTGTGTGTGTGGGTGGTAACATAACTATAACAACTAAGATGAGGATACTAGTTTAAATAAGTCAGTGAATAATAATGATAATTTCTCATCTCAAAAAATCAGACAAAAAAGTTTAACTTTTTGAGCAAGCAAAAAAAACAACTTATCTTTATAATTTTGTTGAACAAATATATCAAATACGCTATTGAAAAATGTGTCAGGTCATATGACTCATTTTTCACGAGCTGTTTTGAATCAAAGCTACTATTTTTGCACCATTTAAGCAATCAAAAAAAATTGTTTTGGTATTTCTGTTCTTGTCCAATGTGTTTTTCCTTCCATGTTTTTTCTAGCTTCAAAAATATCTTTTAATGCTGTCAGAAGTTTTCAAAAGTCATTTTATATTTAAAATCAGTCTGTTAAAAATGGCAACAAAAACTATCAATAATAGACAAGAGTGGGTGTCATATTTACAAAGATTTTGGACATTTACAAAAATCACAGCAAAAAGATGAAAACATTTGAATGTAGACCAAGTTTTGGATATTACAGCCTCCTTCAACAAAAGGAGTTAAGCACAGTTTCTGCATTTTGAATTTTGTCTTTAGTAAAAAATATTTTATTTTCATTTTTTTTTTTTTTTTTTTTGCTTTATAAAATAAGTGTGTTTACAAGGAAACAATTAGCAACATTTTTAGTAACAATATATATTATATATATATATATATATATATACAGAATGAGAGGGAAAAAAGACTAAATCATATATATAGTTATATGTGTGTATGTGTATGCAGTCATTTTTATTATATATGAGTATATCATATAGTATATGTGAATATATAATATATGTGCATGTGTGCGTATATGTGTTATGTGTGTTATAATTGTGTGCCTGTATTATATTTCTGTGTATTTTATATATGGATATATTATGTGTTTTATGTATATATATAATATTATATATATATATATATATATATGTGTGTGTGTGTGTGTGTGATTAATTCTTTGCCAGCAAAAGCACAAAGATTTGTGGTTTTATCCAAACATAAAAGGGACTAATTATAGTTAATTGAAGTTTTGAATAAAGAAAAAAATCCCTTCCCAATGTAAAATGAAAAATAAAAATACACATGATGTCAGAGATAAAAAAAACATAAGTTTACAGTTTTGTTATAGAATCACTCCATTTCCCATAATAATCTTAAAATTCCTAACATTAAGAAAATGTGTTTGTCTCAGCAAATCATAAAAAGAAAAAACTGAATTTCAAACATCCCAAATCAATTCATTAGTTTCTCTTCAGATCTACAATAAAGATATAAATCTTTATAGAATCAGCAACAGCAAATTGGAATCATGTTTTGAAAGAATTTTTGTTAATGAGGATTCACAATAGTTGAAGTGGTAAAGTTTGCATTAAGTATTGGATTTAGGTAAATAAAAACATTCAAATAGAATTTGTTTAAAGAACATTACAGACATCATGATACTTAAATCTATGAATACAACAATGAAAGTTTCAATGAAAACAAATACATCAGACTTCATTGCTACATATTTTTCATCAAAGTACAAAAATGAGTAGATTCACAGGATCAATAAGTAAGAGGTTAGATGAGGAAAATTATTTCGTTTCTATCAAATAATTCAAATACAATAATTTCATTAAGAATGTTCCTAATTTTTATGAGACATTTTTTTTATCCTCATCTAAGTTTGGCACTAAGTCATTTTTTTAATGAGATTATATAATACTAGGAAATTAGAAACATAAAATTCACTTTTAGAAGATTTTACTTTAATTATGCTTTATGAGTTTGTTTTTTTCATTTGTAGATTTTTGACAAAGGTTTGTTTTTTCTCTCCTAGAATATTAACCTTTAGTGGTTGGTATTCGTACTAGAATTTCTACATAGAAATACACAAGTGGATTGAAGTCCAGGCAGGAAATCCACATTTTTTAAATTCTTATTGCTTTTAAGTGGAATTTTATATCCTATATGTAATGTAAAAAACAAAAAATTATAATTGATCATAAAGTAAAGTTCTATTGTAATTGTCACTATCAGCCAGACCAGAGAGTCTATCCACACTTTTCACTAGCGCTACACCAGGGAGATTGTTTTTGCTGATATGGAGTGTCACACCTACAGTCAGCTCCCAGATGCTTAACTACACACATCAGATTACTCAAGCTGTGCTACTCATGTGCAAAGTTGGTGAAGGTTGGTATCAAACCTAGAACCTTGCAATTCCTAGGCAGATGCTCTACCAACTGAGCTGTTATTCAACAACTTGTAGTGCTGTTAAGTTTAACAGGGTGGGTGGGGGCTACGGGAATGTGAGGCTCAAGAGTTTTAGGAGTTAAAAAGAATTTTACTGAAGTTCTTTAGTAGAAACTATTTTGTTACTAAAAATGAAAAATAAATCAGAATGTTTTTTTATGAAACACAAAATGGCTTTTAATTTTTTAAACTTACTAGAAATGAAAGTTTGAATGAAAAAAAAAGACTAGGTCTGTCATAAGTGTTAAATTTACATACATATACACACACACTTACTAAAGGCTAGGACATCCTTGAGGCAGTTACCTGTCCTAGCTTTTGTAGACAGAGATAATTGGTTATATTCAGAGTCATTAAATCATCCTGAAGATGAATAGTTTTTTTCTCTTCTTTCCAGTCTTTTTTTTCGATTTTTCAGCTTTTAATTAAATATATATATCTTGTCTATAACTTATAATTGAAAACTAAAAATTTCTTTTGAAAAGTTTTTTTTTACTACACTTAGCATTATATAATAAAGTGTGATTCCACTTATGGAAATAGTTTATTCTATTTTCTCTACTAAAATTTCATTGATCAGAATGATATATATACATATTACATAGATAATATGGGTGATATATTTATAAGTAAACAGTGCTCAATATCATGGATAAAGCATTTATACCAAAGTTAAGGTTACGTAAACATGGAGTCAACGGTGCCTGGTTACTTGATTTGAAGATCACATAGGTGAGGGAACTGACCAGACGCTGTTGACCCCATGTTTACACTACCATAATATTATGATATATAGATATCATATGCTAAATGTATCAACTATTAGGCATTAAATTTCTATAAAATTTCATTCATTTAAAATTAATTCAACTTGTAAGAACTCATTATTATTTGAATGACCAATAAATTTCATATTATGTCTCATTGAAATTTACATATAAGAGATTCCTATATGTCATGAACTTTTAAAACATTTAATAAAGAAAATTAAAAAGAAAAGAATTTGTGGGATCAAAATCCAAACTTTTTATGGTCCAAAGTAAATAAAGGGAAATCAAAAAATCTGTTTCTGATTCTTTGCATTTTTTCTTCTTTTTTTTTGGTCAGCACTCACCTCTTTTACGCTTCATGTCTATTCTAGAATTTCACTCTTGAAAAATACTTGCTTAAACGACACCAAAGCATTTATTCGATGTCAAGTCACTTTTAATTTTAAATTTATGAAATAATAATTGAAATTTCTACAAACCCATTTTAATTCTAAATTAGATCAATGTAAGGGAGATAACTCTTATCACAACTTGGTGAGGTTACCAGTAGGCAAGACTTCAGATCCTTCACTAATCTACTTACTATGGCGTCTCGCCGTGATGTAATAATTAGCATTACTACGATCCTTGCTGGATGCCCCATACTTGTGACCTTGTATCAAATCCTACACGTGGTGAATGGGTTGAGTAAATAATTTAATTTTTTTTTATCTATTTTCTACCATTCCCCCCCCCCCACTGAACAGAGTAAAACACTGACATAAAATACTGGTTTAGTTTCCATCTAATTTCATCTCTAACCAAATAATAAAAAGATTTTGTTAAACTGTCTTACAACACGAAAAATTCTATTCTATTTCTAAATTTCCAAACAAATTTAATCCATCATTTTTAATTCAAAGAATGCTTTCAAATTATCAAAAATAAACAAAAATTATTTTGATATTTAAATAATAGTTTCAAGTTCTATCCCCAATTCTTCATGTGGATAGAAAAATAGAGAATTAAGCCCCCCCCCCCCAAAAAAAAACCCCTAAAAGTTCAGAAATAATAAACAAAAAACCTACTTTGCTGGTTTAAAACATTATTTTTGCTAAAACAAGTGAAAAAAAAAAATTCCAATAAAGTGATTTAAAAAATATATATCTATTAGGGTGTATCAAATGTATTTTCAATTTTTTCCAGATTTTTATGCTTTAGCTTATTTTCATGCACATATTTGAAGGTCATCTATAGCTTAATTTTATTTATATATATATATATATATATATATATATATATATATATTGTAAGGGTTTGTGAATAGACATTACATCTTGTCATTTACCTATGGTTTAAATTTTGTTTAAATCAAAGGAAAAAAATTCAGAAGGGTCTATGTGACCCCCATTGATCAGAATGAAATATACTTATCCAAGTACCCTAAGTAATGTTGTTTTGGAATATATATGGTTATGGGGATCTATCTCCAAAACCTTAGGAGTTTGGGAACTAATAAACAGGCAGAAACTAAAACTTTATATAGATATATAATGAATGTGAGTGCGTGGTTTTTGTAGCTTTACATTTCACCCTTAAAAAGAATTGGAAGGAAAATTGACTGAGTGGCCTATTATTCTTGGTATCAGTTGGACAGCAAGGGAGTCTATCCCATTTTCATTAGTGCTAGACCAGGAAGATAGTTTTTGCATCCGAGGTGGAGCAGCACACCTACCATGAGTTCCCCACTTTACAACATAGATCAAAACCATGCTACTCCAGCACTGAGTTGGCAAGGGTCAGTATCAAACCCATAATCTTCTAGTTCCTTGGCAAATGTTCTATTGACAAAGCTAAACTGACCCTTGAATTTTTAAAGATGGTGGTTACTCTCATCAGTCATCATATTATGATATCTTAAAATGCAAAGTAAAAGACCATGATTATTGAGAAGAATTATCAATATAAAATGTATGCATTTTTTTAGGTATGCTATGTTATTCTTTTTTCTCCAGTAAGTAATATATAAAAAAATTATTTGAATCTGATCATTATTTTGGTGTTAGAAAGGCTGTGAACATGTCCTCCTCCAAATGCAAAATAACATCAACAATTCATGTACCAGGCAATATTATGTAGTATTAAAATTTATTTGGAACTTTTTAAACATCTGATGATTCATGAGAAACTTCCCATTAGTTTTTTTAGGCTTAATCTGCATACGGTATCTTTCAATGATTTTAACTCTTCTGAAAGTTTGTCATAGTTGTTAGTCAGGTTCTTCTCTATTGAAAATGAGTCATAAGGACAAAACTGATGGCTGAAAATAATAAAGAAAATAATTATTACTTACAAACGGGTAATTTTTATAATTTTTCCATTCAAAGTTTTAAGATGCAGCCTCACAAACTCTATTAAATGTACACCATTTGATAAATCATGAGAAAATAAGGAATTACTTTAATTTTTATTTATTCTATATTTTTTGTACAATTTCTTTTTTGTGTATCTAATTGATGAGCTGAAGTGAGAAAAGGGAGTTTATAGCTGATATCAATTTGTTGTATATTTTGTAGTGCATACATCATTTACAGATTGAAGCAGAAATGAGAGGGAAGTAAATATATTGTGTGAAATATTAACTGCCCTAATACTTCTCCTCAAACCTGTATATTAGTAGCTTAGCAATTTTTCTGATGAATAGAAATAAACCTAAAAAGATTTTTATAATTTACAACTGATTTTTTTTTTTAAATCATTTATTCAATCAATTCAACCATGGGTAGGATTTGACACAAGGTCACAAGTATGGAGCATCATACTCACTTTTCAGTAGTAATAGATCTGCGAGACTATCTTACTAACCATTACATCACAATGGTACACCTTTTACAATTGATTTTAATGCAATATAAAATTATGTATAAAAAGTTGGGTTTTTTTTTTAAATGTTTGGTAATTTCATAAAGTCAATTAGAACCAAAGTTTGATTTATACAAGTAATTGATTGACTATTTAGATAAATCTATTTTTGCTGTCCTGATTTCCAAATATGAATTAACAGTTTACAATGTCACATAATATTGACTTTTATTATCACTATATTCATTATTGAAATAATATTCAAAAGTTGATTACTTTATACTAAAAGAGAGTTAATGGTATGCAACCACCTTATTCAAAGGAAATTTGTCTACAACAATTTACATAAAAGTGTATATAAATGTAATTTAACATATATGATCGGGTTAGGGTAAACACATAAAATTTAATATCTTTAAACTATTAAATATATTCAGACCTCTCCCTCAATTTTTATAAAACGGCTTTGTAGGCAAATTATTGTAGACAAATTATTAACATTCAAAATTCCTAGTCAAATTTATTGTCAAACTAAAAATAAATTTTTTTTTAAAAAATGACATAAAAACAACCTGAAATGTATAAGTGGGGAAATGTTGCCCACATTCTCATTAATATTTGTGGAAGAAGAATAAAAAAAAATTATGCTCAAGGCTTTTATAAATTGTTTTTCTTTATTTCAATTTTTTTTAAATATACATTTGATTTTCCAATTTGTTTTTTGTTTTGTTTTAAACAACTAAATAATTTCTTATGGTTAAAAGTTTATTTGATACACTGGACCATATCACAATAAATTCAAAGATTTTTGGAAACAGACCAATTCCAAAGGGATCTGAATTTATAGGATTTTCTTTCTTAAATTTGCATTGATTATGAAGGGCAGGGTTTACATGCATTTATGTATATTAGGACAGAAAATAACAACTGAATAGATGATATATAAGAATATTCCAAATTAATACAAAACAATTTTGTCTTGTTCAACTTAATCTACAAAGTTCTTCAAGCCAGAACTTTTAAAAAAACATATAAAGCCATAAAAAACAAAGGAAAATTAAATTTCTCTTAGCAAAATTCTGTTTTATCCATAAAGTCATAAAAATGATTCATAAAGTTTTCATTTTACTCCATTTCAATAACTTTAAGTGTATTAAGTGAAATTACAATTTTTTTTTAATCATTAAATCAATGTAATAACTTTGGCATCTGTATATATAAGCTAAAAAAGAAAATATTTTAATAACTCTTGAAAAAAAAAATGCCAAATAACATCATTTAAAATGGATGTTGTCAAAAACAGAATTATCACAATTATCACAAGTCTGCAAGGTGGGTTGATGACATTTTTCGTTTGGCTTTAAATATCAAATTTCTTTCTCATGTTCTTACAAAGTATTGACAAAATAAAACAAGATATACTGACACCGTTCAGTCATAAGAAAAAAAAAGAAGAAAAAAATTATATATATATATATATATATATATATATATGCACACGCACACACACATACAGGATGAGTTTAGACTACGAAATCACAGCAAAATGCCATGGTGCCCTTAAAAAAACAAGCCACATCTATGCTAACTTTTGCCTTCAAATTAAAAAAAAAATTATTTAAAACAAAAGAAAGAAAATTAACTCATGGCAAAAAATTTTCTTGGAATTCAAATGTTATAATGCTTGATTTTTTTTTTTTAAATATTCCACTGCAATGTATCACTGCTAATAATTCTAGTCACAATCTCCATTATTTGTCAATAAAATATTTGATTTTAAACATTTTTTATTCATCTTTATCAACAATTTTTTGTAAAGATTTTACATGAATATTATTTTTTACAAATAAAAAACAAATTTTGCAAATTCTAAAAAAAATGCTGCAGCATCCTTCATTGCAGTGATGGCCTCATTTTTAAGGAGTCCACCAAGGCAATTTTTGCCTGCACCTCTCTTAGTCTAAACTCATCCCTATATATATATATATATATATATATATATATATATATATATATATACATACACACACACATAAAAATGTGTGTATGAATACATAATTGTTTGTATACTGCAATGTAAACAACAGACGTCTTGAGGAGTATATGGCCCCAGTTACATCACATCATCAATTTCAGTAGTTAGTTTTTCATGGAATGGAGTTGCCAGCCCCATGTCCCCTGGTTTTAATTCAGTTTTTTCCACTCCTAGACTGGTTGACTTACCAAGGCTAAAGAGCTGTCTGCCTAAATTCAACTGCATAAAAATTCATATATTAATCCCTTTTTATTTACTACTTCTGTATCATAATAGTTACATTTGCATAGATATTTCACACACAAAATATAATTATGGGACAGGGGTAATTATTTACTAAACTTAGCTTAGTGTGGCACAAGGCCAGAAGTATGGAGCATCCAGAGAGAATCAAATTCACTAACAATGGTCTGATAGTCTAGATCAATAACTATTACATCTTTTGAGGTGACCATTTTAGGACAAGGTAGTATTTGTTTAAAACTGATTTTTATCCATATTTTTGCAGATAAGGCAACAATTTAATCCCTAAGACTGATTTTGGTAAAACTGATACCAAAAAGAGGACTAATTTGTAGAGTTCTTTCACTAAGATCAGTAATAACAAACTGTAAAATTCAAGACCTATCCAGTAGTTTGGTCTATCATGTAGGAATAATGCTAAACCAGACACTTATTTTGTATCTGTCAAATTAGCTAAATTAAATCTTTAACTTTTTTGTTTAAATGTACAAAGTAGACATCTAACTGATAATTTCCAAACCAGAAAACAAAGTGATGATTTTCTTTCATGATTCTTCCAGTCAACAGAAAATTAAGACTTAAAAAAATATTGTGTGTTTATCCAAGCAATGCCCACCAGGGATTCATAAACATTAACCACAGGACAACATTTATTAACTTATAAGTCCTCCAAAAACAGTTTGGTGTTACTTAAAATCACACCTATTGAACAGGTTTTCAGTTAATAATATTAATTTAAATATCTGTTTTTACATTTCAACTATTTATTTACTAAGCTTAGTACAATGGCAAAAGTATGGAGCACTCAATGAGAATTGAACTCACTAACAATGACCTGCAAGTCTAGCTCACTAACCATTACACTGCACAAGATGTTTTTATATTTGAAGTAATTTTATAAGTTATCAAAAATAAGGACATAACTTGATAACCATGTTGGTGAATGCTTGGGTCACAGTTGAATTTTTTATGCTAATTTTTGTAACTGATTAGATTAAACCAAAATGGAATTGTAACTACTCAAAGGATTGGATTAACTATTTTCATGCCCTAAAAGTAAAACTGAGAATTATTTTTACAAAAAAAGGGAGTGGCCTTTTCTTAAAGCTTTCTATTTATTTCTTTATCTGTGAAATTATCTGAATTACTTTTGAGTAACTGATTTCATGGGTCCAAAAAAGACACCAACAAATGAAGAAAGGGGATATATATAAAGAAGTTGCTTGACTTTCTTAAGAATGAATTTGCTTTACGACTTAAACTGAAAAGTATATTGGATCAGGTTGAGGAAGTAAAAAAAAACTTTGAATCCAGAATGAAGTCCAATTTTTTTGACCACTCAAAACCTTTGAGTTTTGAAAAGGAAGATGGTGTTACTAAAATGAGAAACTATCTTCTTCAAATTGAATACTTTTGATAAATCACTGAAAGTGATGCTCCTCCTTCACCAGTTTAAGGAATATTATTTGTTTCTCGGAAAAGATTTGAATTTAAGATTCAACATTACATAAGTAGACAATACAGAATAAACAATGAAACAGTTCATTTGCTTAGTAAATTAATCTGCCATCTTTTCAATATTAAACTAAGAAAATGCTATGATCTTTCTTGAATTATTCATTCATCCCAATGTGGTGAACAAGCTTGTCTTGCAGATCCATTACTACTTTAAAGCAAATTCGATCCTTGCTAGATGCCCCATAAAACAAAAAATCCCCTATGTTAAATAGACTTTGTATTAATCTGACCTGGTGGGAGGTCAGGAATATATATATATATATATTCACTTTAATAATAAACACAAGTAAATCTCATATGTAGTTGTTGACAAGTCAATGTTAAGAAGAATGTAGTAATATTTTTTTTTTAATTCTTCTGATGAATCATCATTATATTATTAATCTTTACACTTGTTATTCCAAATGTTCTTAGTCTATTAAAACAAAAAGCACCAATTTAGAAAATTAAAAATTGGAAGATACTTCTTTGTTTCCAATTTCATATTTTTTACTCTCATATTGACTATGAGTTAATCAGTCCAAAAGCATTGTGATTAAAAAGCAATAATAAATAGAATGAATAAAGAAACTAGTAATGTCAGCAGAATGGCCTACTGTCAGTATCAGCCAGGGAGTATATCCCCTTTTCACTAGCACTACACCGGGAAGTTTTTTTGTACCCGAGGTGGAGTGCCACACTTACTATCAGCTCCCAGTGCTTTATTGCACAGATCCAAGCTGTGCTACTCATGTGCTGAGTTACCACGTGCCAGTATTGAACCTGGAATGTTGTGGTTCTACCAACTGAGCTAAACCAGCACTTTTATAAAAAAGAAAGTTATCAACCTAGTAATAAAATATAAGTTATCAGAAATTGTGTATTGATCCAGAATATTTTCATAAAAAGCAATGTGATGGAATAAAATTCCTAAAAAATAATAATGTGATAAACTTGTATTTCATGAGTTTTAAATAGGTTCTAAATGTTTAATGTTAACTTTTTTCTGCAATATTTCAAATAAATTCTGCCAATTATCATTAACTTTGAGAAGAAGAAACATTAACAATTCAGAAACTGTTCAGTGAATTGAACATTTTCTTCAAATTTCAATGTTTTAGATGATCCATTCTTCAACATTTATCACTAATGTACTTTCTTATGTCATTATTTGTTTTGTTTTTGTTTTCATGAAAATAGAAGTCCTTCCCCCCCCCCTTTTTTTCTCTTGGACAAGGACTAAAAAATAACTTGTCAGAAATGTTATGTTAACAATAAGAAAAATACAAACAAAAGGTTTGTTCAAAACTAAGTAAAGTCGGTGAAGTGGTCAATTGTCGATATCAGCCGGATAGCGAAGAAATCGAACCCTCTTTACTAGCACTAGATCAGGGAGATTGTTTTTGCATCCGAGGTGAGCACCACACCTATCATCAGCTTGGCACTTTACTGTGCTACTCATGTGCTGAATTCGTGGGGGCCAGTTTCAAACCTCGAACCTTATGATTCTTAAGTAGATACTCTACCAACTGAGCTAAACCATCCCTTATTTAAGTTACACATAGAAATTTTTGTTCTAGATAAGTTGACAAAAATAAGTTTCTATAATTACAAGAAATTTTAGAGTACATTTAGGTTATAAGTGAAGAGGTAATTTAAAAGGTTTTCTCAAGAGTTAAAATAATATACAAAATGACAATATGCCATTCAGAATTTCATTTTGAAATATATAAAGAAACAATCCTTGTATAAGTTTTGATCAGAAAACTGATAATTATCAAGTTACTTCATTTGTTTCTGTTATTAAAGAAGTCATATTTACAAAAGTAAAATCTAGATTTTGTAAAGCTGAAAAAAAATTTTAAAAAAGAAAAAGAGATTGTCAATGAATGAAAACCAAACTGAAATGTTGTTTTAAAAATCAATCAATTTCAATAATACCTCATCATAAAATTAAAAGAAAAATTAATAAAAGATCTAACTGGTTACCTTTACTTAACAGAAATACTTGTGTAAAAATATTATTTGAAAATCAGAGATTTTTTTTCTTTCTTTTTTTTAAGCACCAAGGGTTGCTTCCATAGAAACTTAGGATTGAATTTCAATCTTACAAAATTATTATTACTATGGTTACAAAGTCTACAAATTTTGACTAATACATTAGTGAAGTCGACAGAGTGGCATATTGTCAGTATCAGCCGGACAATGAGTGCTAGACCATAAAGATTGTTTTGCATCTGAAATGAAGAGCCACACCTACCATCAGCTCCCCATTTTACTGCACAGATCCAAGCACTAAGTTAGCGAGGGCCAGCATGAAGCCAGAACTTTCTGGTTCTTAGGTGGATGCTCTATCAACTGAGCTAAACCAGCCCCTTTAGTATATACTGTAAATACAATCTAACCAAGATTGCACTCTATTCATATGAAGAAAAAATAACAGTTGTTTAAGATGCATTCTTTAAAACCTTTTCGTCATAAGAAATTCTACTGCCAAATGAATGAGAGTAGAAATTGATAAATATATCCAGTTGAAAATGACCAGAGCTAATCCAAGATACCAGCAACACAGTATCAAGTGCTATGGAGTACTTGTCATGTCTGAGACAGTAAGACTTTCCAAATACAAATAGAAAAATGAATTAATTAAACTAAAAAAATGGTCAAAATTACAAAATTCCTTGATGTGAAGTCAGAGTGTTCACGAGGGCTGGAGCTAAAGAAGGTAAGTGGGGTAAGGTGAGGTAGCAAGAGAATTTCTACGCCACACTTACCTTTCATTTTACATTGATATGCACAGCTAGTTTATCTACCCTGTCTTCTTCAAGGGTTTTATACTGCAGAACCTCTTCTCTCATCTATTTCTATATATTCATTTTTCTCAGTTTAAGCTGAAGTAAATCATACCAAACCAAGTTCAAACTTCAATGCTCTTAAAAAAAGCTATGAATCTATCTCTTATCCTCTCATCACTACCTACCAATAATGAAACTAGTCTAGAAGGAAAAACTGAGTTCAAATCCCTTGACAACATGTCAAGTAAGGCTCATTACCCCCAAGTCTTAAAGACTATGATAAAGGCCAGTGTTATGCAGTGGACTGGGAATGATAGAATGAGATGAGGATATTTTAAAGGATGCTGAAGTTCAGGTTGTCAAAGATAACCATGGAGGCTGGCCCTAATAATGATAAACTGTTATAAAAAAGGGTATCTTGATTTGTTCATTTTTTTTAAATACAATTTTATATCTTGGAAAAAGAAAAAATGGAGTCCTCTCATTGATCCGATCTCTGAGATAAAATCACAAATTGATATAAATATCAACATATACACACAGTGAGATTTAAAAGTGTCAGTTGAATTCAGCCTGACACTTTTTTCTCTGATCTTTTTTCTTCCCATTTTGTGTATTTATGATAAAATCCTCACCAAATAAATATCTGAATTGTAATATCTGGATTCTTCATCTCTACCTTCATAAAAACCAATCCCTGGTATTACAGCTTCAGATATTTCTTTGAATCAAACTCATCAAAAGAAACAAAAATAACCAAGTCAGTTATTATGGCAATTAATTCTAAAGATGTCACATAATTTTGCATCAAATACAAGTACATGGTAGAAATTGTACATTTTAATTAGCATATTAAGTTTTGTCTTTTATTTTGCAATATAAAGATTCAGAGTATAAGACAAGGCTCATTATCTTTGATATATTTTTAATTTGATTAAAATAATTTTTTTTTCCGAGAAAAGCAATAATTAAAATCCAAGCAGGTTCAGCATTAGTCTACTCATCTTTGTCAACCAACATTCACACTCGGACAACTTTTTTAATATCATGATTTTTTTTTTTTTTTAAATTTTAAAAGTGGAAACAAAGATGAGAAAGCAGTCAAAAAGAAACTTTTCTGGATTTTAATGGAAATTTTGTTACTGTAAACAATGTTAAAATAATAATGAAAATATACACGTCGGAGGGAGGAGTTAAAAAAATTCACTCAAAACATGAAGCAGATAGTTGCTTTATTTTCCCACCCTATCCCAAAATGAACTCTCAAAAAATACATCCACCATTAAATAATGTTTCCCCTCAAAGAATAAGACAAAGTCATGGTTTTGTTAAAATAAGCAGTAGTTCCCAACCATTTTAAGATTTCTTATCTTCTTGAAATTCCTTATTTACACAAAACCAAAAAGCCAATTCTTGCTTACAGTAAATGATTTACAACATGAATGAGCTGTAAGCCAGAGAGACTTTTAAGCCTTGTTTTGAAAATATTTGTTCTTAGAGAAGAGATGTAGTAATGAGCCTTACCAACTCGGCACTTGAGAGAATGTTGATTTACTGTTCTACATCTTAGCATAATCAGACAAGTGCAGAAAAATCATTGGAAATTTAATGCAAGACATCTTTGCCAAACAAAACTGTTTATCTATAAATAAATTTAAAAAGAAAAAAAATTTTTTTAAAACAAATTTTTCTTTAGCTAAATTTTTCTTAATTTGGTTCCAGAGACCATCTTGTAAATACGTTCTCTTCTCCACTTCCTTGGTATGGGGGTTGGACCATTATTATTTTTTTTAAGGTGGGGATATCTACTGCCCTCAGGTTGGGAACACTGAAGAATACAAAATATTTAAAGATATTCGTAAGGATTTGGGGAAACTTCTTTTTTTTTTTTTCTCCCTGGCAGAGATAAGACACATGCCTTAGATCTGCAGCAGTAAAAGAGTTAATCACAGCACAAGTACCTTTGGATAAGGTGACAAAGGCATAAATTTAGAGAAAGAACAAGAGTGAAAGAAAGAAGGATGTAGAAGAGAAAGAGAAAGTAAAGAGGAAGAGGGGGAGCAAAAAAAGATGGTCAACTGGAGGAGAATTTACGGTGTGCAGTATTTTGACTTTTGGTCAAGGTGGCCGCTTGGGCTCGAGTGCCAGTAATCACTGGCAATGGCAAGGATTACAACCAGAAGAAACAAGACTTGTAGAAACATGATTTGTTGAACACGGCGTTCAATCCGTTGATTGGCAAACTGTAGGGCTTCAATCTGAAAATAAAAGAGAAAAATTATTCTCACAATTGTCAGGAGCTAAAAATACAATTAAAAAAAGTCAAGTCAGCAGAATGGCCTATTGTCAGTATCAGCCAGATAGTAAGGGAGTCTATCCCTTTTTCACTAGCACTAGACCAGGGAAATTGTTTTTTTGCATCTGAGATAAAACCCAACACTTATCATCAGCTCCCCACTTTACCATATAGATCCCAGCTGCGCTACTCATGTGCTGACTTGGTGAAGGCCAATATTGAACCCAGAACCTTGTGGCTCCAAGGTAGAGGGTCTACTGACTGAGCTAAACTGGTCTCTTAAGTAAAGTAGGCAGAGATGCCTATTATTATTATCAGCAAGACAGCAAGGGAGTCTATCCTCTTTTCACAAGCACTAGACCAGGGAGATTGTTTTTTTGTGTCTGAGAGAGTGCCATACCTACCATCAGCTTCCCACTTTACTGCACAGATCCAAGCTGTGCTACTCAAGCACTGAGCTGGGGATGGCCGTTATCAAAACCGGAACTTTGTGGTTCCAAGACAAATGCTCTATTGACTGAGCTAAACTGGCCTTTAGATTTAGAGTTTATTTAGTTTTAAGATTAAAACACAAATTTGCAGTTTAAAGGTTATTGGGTATAACAAAAAGGACCTGAAGAAGGTCAGAGAGTACAGTAACTAAAACGTGAGTATAGCAGTCCAAAATGTCCTTTTGTCTATCTGTCTATCATCACATGACTCAAACATGGCTACAATTAAGTCAACCAAATTTTCCACGATTACTAGGTAAACCTGGAACATGTTTTTAGCATATGTATTTAAAGTTTTTATTAAGGAGTTCAATTTACAATGTAACTATGACACTAAACTCTACCTTTACATTGGGTCCATCACAGTAAATCAAATCTTTATCTTGTTTAACCATATAAAGTAGGCATCTAAAATTTTCTAGCAAAACCTAAAGCTTTTTTTTCTTTTTTTTCAGTTTACTAGAAAAATCATGACTTAAAAGGTATTATTGTGTTTATATTTAAGTAAAGGCAAAGGCTAAAAATGTTAACCTCCCCATGACCCTTATTAACTTATATGTCAACAGAGTGGCCTATTATCAGTCGGAGTCTATCCCCTTTTCACTAGCGCTAGACCAGGGAGATTGTTTTGGCATCTGGGGTGGAACACCACACCTACTATCAGCTCCCCACTTCACTGCAGAGATCCAAGCTGTGCTACCTTGCGCTGAATTAGTGAGTGCCAATTTTAAACCCAGAACCCAGTTCTGTGTTAATTATTGTAATAACAAGTAGGACAGATAAATTTACGGTTAGTTTATTGAACTTAAAATCCAACTGAGGGAGAAGTTAGCTTATAATGATCATTTCTTTTTTTGGGGGGGGGGTCTACAAGTTACTACCCAAAATCTGAATTCAACTTGCATCTCACCAAATGTTTTACACATTTTTCAAACTCACTTCAGCAGAACATTTTCTATTAGTATTATTTGGACTATTGTCCTCATATTCATTGTTATCTGTACAATGTTTCGGCTGACGTGCCCTCTGGCCTTCTTCAGGTATTTATTGTCGGATTCGGGAACCTTTATGTCGTAATCGGGAGCCATCACGAAACTTTGAACCTAACCCTTTATTCAGTCCACAGAGGTATCCTGTTCTCATTCCATTAAACATAGCAGGGGTATAGGTGTTCAATCCTGGTCAGGGCAGCAGTAACATAGAATAATAATTAACACAGCTTAACACCTGTACCCTAGCTATGGTTAGCGAAATGAGAACAGGATATCCCCTGGGCTGAATAAAGGGTTAGGTACAAAGTTTTGTGATGGCTCCCGATTACGACAAGAAGGTTCCCAAGTCCAATAAGAAATGCCTGAAGAAGGCCAGAGGGCATATCATCCGAAATGTTGTACAGATAACAATGAAGATGAGGACAATAGTCTGAATAATACAAATAATACTAATTATCAAGCCTCATCTCAAAAATTCAGAGAAATAGTATTTTCTATTAGCTTTTTTTTTTCTTTCTTGGAGGAAACTATTTTGCATCTTAAGTGCCTCCAAATTTTACATAATGGTTTGTACCCATAGATAAGACCAATTCACTGGAATTGTTTAAATTGTTAAAAATTCAAAGCCAATTCTTACAAAAAGAGAGAGAGAGAGAAGGAAGATCACTTGAAAGAAAAGACTTTACAAAAGATTTGGTTTACTGATGGTTGGAGAATAGTATGGTCAACAAAGTTAATGATAAAATAAATTCAAAACAACTTACTTTTTCAGACAAAACATTGATGTCACTTGTTGGTTTGGAACGAACCGGTTCGGAATTTAATATACAACGTAATCTGGAAAAGAAATAGTTTTAAATGCAAAATTAGTTAAAACTCAAAAATAGGACAACATTTTATTAAAAAAAAAAAAAAAAAAAATTAAAGCAAAAGGTCAACATAAAGAATTTAGAATTATGTCCAAAAAGCATCATAACAGTCAGTTACTTATGAAAAAAAAAACAAAAAAAAAACAACAGATAATAAGAGTAAACTGACACTAATCTGGGCTCCCTGGGGAAAAATGGCTATTAGCTCTTTAATTCATCTCACCCTACCATCTATTCTCTACATATATATCCATTCTTAAAACATTTGTTCTTAAAGCTCCATGTCTAAGAAAACAAAAAACAAATAAAGAAAGTATTATTTGTATTATTCAGACTATTGTCCTCATCTTCATTGGTATCTGTACAACATTTCAGCCGATGTGCCCTCCAGCCTTCTTCATATATTTCTTGTCGGACTCGGAACCAACATGGAACTTTGAACGGGGGTATCCTGTTCTCATTCCACTAACCATAGCTGATCTATTTGTTTGTTTTTTTTTAAATTTCCAGTGCTACAGAGTAGCATCATAAAACATACCAACAGCAGAGATTGACATTGTGAACATTTTTTAGGTATTTCATATTGATTCATTTGAGGCCATTTCTAAAATGTAACTTTTTCAACTTGAGCCTCTGGGTAATGTTGCTATCATATAGTCAGTAGCCTATCTTGATAACTACTACACAACTAGAGGTTCCCCACCGAAAAAAAAAAGAAAGAAAGTAGCTTAGGTTTGGCACAAAGCAAACAGTATGGGGCACCTAGTGAGGAGCAACCTCACTATTCAATCGTAATTGGTTTGAGAGTTTAGCTGGTAAACAAGTACACCACAACATGGTGATTCTTTATGCAGGTGAGAATTTGATTTAAGAAAATCCCCAAATTACCTGTGTTCCATAATAGATTCCCGCTGAACCGTCTTCCACAACTCTGTGATATCTTTACTTTCATCGGTCACTTCCATGGCACGGACAAGGAACTTATCAGATTGGATATGGTGTTCGAAACCTAAAAGAAAGAAACAGAAAGTAATGAATGGTTTTCAACCAGTAAAGTAAAAGTTTACAATCTTGGTATGGTTTGATCTGATCTTTTTTTGTTTAATGGCATATTAACTCCTTATGGGGTATTTAATGCAAGAAATTTGATTCATTTGGAAATATTATAACCATAACTGTTTATATTTTCAATGTTCCACTGCAATTTAAAAAAATTGTACTTTGTAATCATTTTAAGTCCTCTACCCACCCATCTTATATGATGAATCATGCTATATCATAAAACATTTTCCAGATTAGAGGTAATGGGTACTTTACTTCCTTTATATAAGGTCTAATATAAAAGATTTTTCGATCTCACCTTTGGTTATAGCCTTGTTATATACTTCAAGTCAGGTTTTTAGCGTCTGGCTTGTTGGTTTACACATTGAAGGTCTTTCTAATTATTTATAAATCTTATTTTATGTTGAAATTGCTGACACTATAATACTGGTTTTAAAACAAAAATGGAAAAAAAAAATCAACCCTCTGCTTGTTTGTAGAAATAACACCCAAGTAGTGAAAGTATATGAATTCTTTTTCAATATTAAATTCTACCAGCACAAGGAGGAGAATTGAATTTGAACTGAAAAGATGGTCAGTATCATAAAATAGTTTTCAGCAAAATGATGCAATAGATTTAAAACACTTTGAAAATTGAGAAACATAATAATGAGTTTTAATAGACAAATTCATTTTGTTAATTAAATTCTTATGTTCTATATGATTTTTTCATGTATGAAAATGTATTAACAATCTTATATATAAATTATGTCTTACTCTGAAGAGACATATTCCGTGGATATAAAATAGAAGAAAACTATCAACAAACCTGGTTGAATATGTACATAAACAATGACAGGTGAACCAGGCATCACCAAACCTCCACTTGGACGAACTCGAAACTTTTCTGGTGATGTTGTTTTTACCTGAATGAACAAAAGAAGAAAAAAATGTTTTTTAGGAGGTTCAAGATTTTAAAGGCTTATTATGATTAATATCCTGAACTTAGCATTGTATTTATAAAAATACAACTGACTGTTATTCATTGTTATTATTTCCATATTTACTGCCAACTGACTGTTATTTAAATTTTATTTGTCAAGACTTTATTGCAGTGAATTTCAGTCAATTTAATGCCTTTTGCATTCAAAAACTGAATAACTGCATGAACTTTACACTTGGTAGTATCGTCAATCGGGAATTCCATCAGAAATAACTGCCAAGTCAAGAATGAGCATGACAGTGAGGCACAACAAACACAACAGTGTCACCAATAGGCACACAAACAGTTGCCTTGTATCTAACTAGTAGCCTGGTGACTTATTTTTGACAGAAAAATCGTGCATTCTGATGTGACAAGAATGAACAAGAAATGTTTCTGAATGGCATTTTGATTTGAAAATTAAAGAAAAAATAAATATAAGATCAATTTAAAATGTTTGTTGAATTTCAATTTTTTTATTTTCTAATTTCCTTCTTCCCATTAATTCCCATCCATCTTTCTTTCAGTTTATTTCTCCCCATCCCCCACTATCATTTCTTTTTTTTTCTCTCCAAAATCATCATTTCTTTTCAGGTTTCTTCATGTTTACTCCCTCTTTTTATCTGTCCTTCTTCTCTTTAGTTAGGAATTTTATTATCAAACTTATTTATTTCTATTATTTAAATTTTTCAGACTGTGGTCCTCATCTTTATTGTTATATACACAATGTTTTGGACATTGTGTCTTCCTAGTTTCTTCAGGTGTTTCTTGTCGAACTCCTGACCAAAACATTGTGTATATAACAATAAAGACGAGGACAATAGACTAGAAAATCCAAATGAATTATCAAGCCTCTCAAAAATTCAGACGAATAATACATTTTTATTTTATTTTTGACCCCCCTCCCCCTCACCTACATTTTGTTAACCCAATGAAGCCATGAAATTCTTTATATGCTAATTAATATTGTAGGAATTTTGTAGAAAAAAATTAATAAAATCATAATCATAAAATATTATATTTTCTTTTCTTTTTTTTAAGCTATTTAGTTACATCCTTACTCTCCATTTGTCATTTTGTAACCCTTTGCCAACTGGTGACTCTGAGAATTACAAAAATCTAAATGTCTACGATTAAATTTGGTCATAATATTATTGTTTCAAACTAGCTGAGTAGTGATTAGTTTATGAATGCTGCTGCATCCTAGATTATACAAAGATATATTTAGCTATTTCTTTTAATATAAACATGTGAAATTATTTCTGTATAGGTTTTCTATTGAAAGTTAGGGCTTGACTTTTTGCTGATAATCAATCAGCAAAAAGTCAAGCCCTAACATCTATATGATTTAGGAGAGTCTCTTCAACTGTCCATCTAGCTTAAGTAAAGGCTAAAGTAGAGTGTTTCAAGTCATGGACTGCTCAGCCACCAGGATTCCATGAAGTAACATTTCTGATGATAAACACAATAATCCAGTAGTTGTATGTGTAGAAATTACATGGAATTCACACATAATTGCATAAATGTAAACTTGTATGTTGGATGTTGAATAACATATTTAAAAAAAGATGAGAGAACAAGAAATATTGAGTATAAAGAGGCATTTGGAAGTTAATCAGAATTTTCTTAATGTTTAAAACTCATTTTAATATCTGTATATTGATAGAATCTTTCTAAAATATATACAAAAATTATTTCATTAAAACATTTCATTTCATCATTGTTTTCTTCCTCAAGTACCATTATGCTAGCATTAAGTGACTGGAGAAGTTAATACCCCTAGAAACTCCCAGATACATTATTCTCCAAATTTTACTTACTTAATATATATAGACGTATTGGTCAGATTGCAAAATGTTTTATGACAATGTAAAAAATAAAAAAATAAACAGCACAAATTAAGGTGAAAATACAAAATTAACTAGTGATTGTAACACGAAAGATGCTTTCACAAGTAGTTCCACCGATGAAGTGAATGAACAATGCATGAAGATGTGGATTGAAAAAGTGGGAAGATGTGGATTGAAAAGGAAGATGTGCACAAATATGAATGCTACATTGTGTTTGGTTTCTGAAAATGTGTTCAGCTTTTAGAGCAAAATTTTCTTTAAAAAAATTGTTCAGATTACAATTTGTTTAAATATTGAGGCATTTAGATTCTAGAAGCACCACTGAAACTTGTTTTCCCAGAAATTTTTGAAGCAAAATATGCAAATTAGGTAACCCATTAGGAAAAAAAATAATCACAATCTTTGTAGTAAAATCAATAAGATCAAGCATCAAACATATTTACTGTAAAAGTTGTTTTATTATGAAGACTAAAAAAAATATTTTGTTTACCTTGTATGCAACTGGATTATTGAGAGCATTAGATAGACTGATGGTGCTGAAAATTTCCTTCACATTTTCTTCAACTTGAAAACATAATTCTTCAGCAGGCCTGAAAGGATCAGAAGAAAAAACAAAAGTACAATAAATGGAAAATTCAAATAACCAAGAAAAATACAATTAATAAGTGTTGTAACACAAGTATCAGAGTTAACAAAGAAATAATAGGAAGAAATATGAATATTAAGGTTAAAAGGTTTACAAGGTAAAGAGTAATTAGCAAATTGCTATGTTGAATTAACAAGCCCCATGAGATCTCATTGTTTCTTTTCTCCAAGGGTTTATCAGACATCATTTACAGGAAAAACAGACCATTCTCATTATTTAAGTACTACATGACAATAAGCAAGATACAAATGGTACATCAATTATCTTTTTCTTCAAGGCAGCACTTCGTTCATTGCACTAAAATGTATGTGGGTATGTATGCATGTTGGAGCAATTAAAGAGCAATTCCTGATGTCTGAAGTTTACTTAAAGGAGAATACCAAATGAGCTGAGCAATCTTGTCATTACCCTCACATATGTGTGAGAAACCCTGCAAAATCTTGACCACATGTTATATCTCACTCTCAAATGGTTGGCAGCTGGGTGCAGATAAATATCAACATTGCAAATGATACTGAAATAGTTTATTGCTTATTTAGCAAAAATAAGCAAGTCAAAATTAAAAATAAAGAAAAAACGACTTAAGACTTTTTTCAGAGTTGCTAAAGCATTTTAGCTAATAAGACACTGCGTCCTTTAAAACCTCTATGTTTCCTGTAATTCACCAACCTGATATCCTACTTCCATACATATGTATATTATGACTCAGACACTGTTCATTTTCCAGAAATTTGTATATTATTCTATGCACTATACATAGACCTTTGATGAGTTGTAGTGCACCTGAGCAATAATAATAATTTCATTATTATTATTATTATTATATTAAGAATGGTATTTCATGTCCCACTATCAAGGAAAGCATTCACTTTCACAAAATAAAACTGATTAAAAAAAATAAGCAATTTGTGAACACTTATTTTGTCAAAATATTTTTGAAAAATTTGAAGATTCAAAATTATCCAATCAATGACCTAAAACCAAATACAGGCAATCTTTCTTCCATCTAAATTTCTAGTGGCTTTTTAACAACTCACTTGATCCATCAATCTACAGGTAGGGAGAAGAAGAAAAAAAAACAGCATGTATCAGAGACTAGAATAAAGGATAAGCTATTGTAGATTGACAGTCTGAGTGAGTTTTGATAAAAATGCAATGTCAAAATTATTAGCTTTATGTAAAAAAAAAAAAAAATAGAATAAAACGATGCTTTTTTGTTATTGTTTGAGTTTTTTTTATAAAGTTAAAAGAATACAGCCATAAAGTAAAGCCAAAAATATGTTCTTCATCAAGAACTGGGAATTCTTTATATAATTATAATGGAAAAAGAAAAAAAACAAATTATTCAAATAAATATTTAACACTCACCGAATTTGGAGAAGTCGGGATTGAAAGGAGTTATCTTTATTGTGGGTCCGTTTATCAAGGGGACCCAATGCCTAATGATGAAGAATTAAGATAATTAAAAAATAAAATAAAAAGAATATTAAGGTAAAATTAATGCTATCGTCAATGAAAATATATATATATAAAAAAAGAAGATACAGTTTGAGAAGATAATTGTTTGAAGAGCCCAATCTTAGTTTTTTCTTCTCTTTGGCTCCAAAAAAAAAAAAAAAAAAAAAAAAGAAATTTACTGCTAAAAAATTTGGTTTTGTTTTATTCTTTCTAAATGTACTAAAAAAGAATATATATATATATATATATATATATATATATATATTGAAGTATAGGCTCTATGTATGCTTCTTATATAAATTAGATGAAAATGCCATGGAAGAAAAAACTTTTCTTTCTTTTTTGCTCGTGCTTTATTCCAAATGAAATTGTAAGTACATTACATTTTTTGAACACTTTTTTACACCCAAAACCACAATAATAACTTGGTAGTGAAATTTAGAATATCTTGATTATTTGTGAATTGATTTTGATGAAATTTCTCCAGATGTTATAATATCTTTCTCAGAACGGGTCAAGTCACATTTGCAATCCATAATTGCATGATAATAATGACTCATTTATAGTTTAGAAGATTTCTGTATTGTGTTAATATTGCAAATAGCCACTGTTTGTTTCCTGTTGCAAAGAACAATACAGTTTTTATGCAGCCTACATATATATCTATTCCCATTATACTGTGAAAGTTTCATTAAATTTAGACTTGTAGTTTTTTGAGAAATTGAAAATATGTCACCTAGTTAATGATTTGAAATGCAGTGTGTGTGTGTGTGTGTTAATGACATTATATATATATATATATATATAATTTCTCTCATGCAATGCTGATGTTGAGGATAATTACATTTAAAATTTTACATTTGAGTTTCAAAACTCTTTAAATATAGACATCATTGTTTACAGTGTCACCTATCAATCAAGCTATCATAACATATTTTTCTGCTCTAAACTAACATTTATAAAACTCTAGCTGTTGATGGTGACATATTTTCCCAACACAAAATTGTCTCATAAAATCACAAATTCAATTCAGAGCAAGTGTACAGAGCAAACAATTATCTTCTGAAAAATTCTTTATTCAACATCTTTCACAAAAAGCAAACAGATGATACCAATTCACAAAGAATAACATCTGTTTCTGGAGTTCTTTGAAAATCTGGAATTCCATCTGCAAAGCATTACCATTTCTCCTTTAAAAAGAAAAACATTTATACAGCAGGGTCTTTGTTATTTTCTTCTTTTTTTTGTTCATAGCAGCAAACAGGAATTGAAATATTTTGTCTTTTTTATATTTCTTTCGTTCTAATGGTACATCAAAATCTACTAAAGCTACAAGAGAAGGTTACAAAAAGCAAATTAGAATGAAGCTGTGAAGCAAGAGTTCTTAATTACAGCATTAAGCACATTGAAGTTATTAATTTAGGAGAACAGCAGGCACAAAAGTTATAAACATCCACTTCTCTAAAAGGCTTCTTTTTTTCCTAAACCCTTTGGACAGATACCCAGTACACATAAAATCCACCAAAGTAATAAAATAATTAAAAAGAAACTGATAATAAAACATGCTTAAAGTTTCACATTAAAAGAAAAGCAGTAAATAGTCACTATATCAAGCATTTTATTATTAGTATATCTGGTGTAATCATCCTGAGCCCAAAGTAACAGGCTCATCATGCTGTGTGCAATAGCACTCTTCAAAATATTGGGTTTACCGCAATTAACCAGAAATATCAGACTTAGATAAAAAAAAAGTAATAAGTATTCAAATTAACATAGTGTTTAACCCAAAATATCATTAGGCTTATGAGTTCAACAAGTTCAAATCTCTAATTAAATCAATCTATTTATTAGTTTCACACATTCATTTTTAAGGGAAAAAGAATTAAAATTTTCTATTTATACCAATTTCAGAGTTTAAAAAAAAAATAATATCAAAAGCTGTTTTTCTTAAATAATCAAATATGGGGAAATGACTGATTTTAATAGTATATTTAGGGCTGCTATTAACACACTCATCTCAAATTAAACTTATCTAAAATGGCTTCAATTGCAATTGATGAATAGTAATACTGCACACACCAAAATGCCTATATATATATATATATATATATATATATATATATATATATATATATATATATATAAGGTGTGTCCAAAATGAAATCAATGTTTTTTTTTTTTTAAATACAAACATATTTATTGCTTTACATAAAACTTGATTAGACATTTCTCCTTCAAATAGTCCCTCCTACTGTTGACACACTGTTACCAGCATTTTGTCCAGTTCTGAAAGCCATTTTGAGAGAATGTGTGACCTTATAGTACATTTTCTTCTGTTTCTTCTATTGTCTGAAATTAATGACCGCTCAGAGTAGATGTTTGCAAGAGCTAAATCCAGAGAGTTAGGTAACTGAATGATAAAAAGGGTTTTATTTTGTAAAAAATCCTGAATGTGATCATTGTCCATTGACATGAAAGGTTATTCAAATTTAGGATCATCCTTGGTGGATGTTTTTCTCCAATTTGAAACATTTGTACCACTCCTGACATAACATACTGCATAAAAAATCTTTCTTATAATCATGTTGGAATATTAAGTTTATCTTAATCTGAAACAGAATTTCAGATCTTTCTTTGTTCAACTTTTCTTTTCTTTTTTAACTTGCACAATAGTTCTAACATCTATAACTTCAAATACTAAAATGATGCAGGGTTTTTTAATGCAAAAGTTCAGTCAATGTAAAAAGTTTAATGTAAAATTTGAGCTATGATTTTACTTATTGAAGAACTATTCTAAAAGTTTGGTTTCTTTTTAGACACACCGCATATATAATATATATCATAAATATTTGTTCTTATAAATTTCAGTTCAAATTCAGAAGAGAAAGTTAAACCAGCTGCTGAGTAGAGATATCACTATAAAGTTGGTGGAATGGCCTATTGTCAGTATCAGCTGGACAGCAAGAGAGTCTATTCCCTTTTCACTAGTGCAAAACCAGGCAGATTGTTTTTGCATCTCAGGTGGAGTATCACACCTATCATCAGCTCCCCTCTTTACTAAACAGGTCCAAGCTGTGCTACTCATTAGTGGTTCCTACACATATGCTCTACTGACTGAGGTAAACCAGCCAATTTCCTGTATATTATAGAAGTGTGATTTAAAGAAACAGAATTCATGTAAACTGCAGCAAATGGAAAGCATTAAAATATGAACACTTTTTTCTTATTTTTTTTAATTAAATGGCTATTACCAAAAATGAAAATAATGATAGATGTTTAATTTTAACCTGGTTGAACTCACTGAATATAAAATGTACTTTTAAGTCTACAATGAAAAGGAGAATCATTCTCCTCCTCCTTTTATTTATTTAAAACAGGTGAGATAAACATAATTAGTGATGCTTTGCTACAATATTCTAAAGAATTTTAAAAAAAAGATACTTATATGAATAAAAGGGAAAGAATTTCAGGATCCATCCTCAGTGCTATTTAAACTCCGAGATCAGAGAGGATTCCTGCCCCTAAATAGCAGATCCCTTACCTAGATGGACCACCACAATGGATGTGGTTGATTCCCCAAGACACCAAACAAATAAAAATTCAAATGATGTAATTGACCATTTGATTCATATAGGATTAGAACTTTTTCAACTGTGAACTCTGAGATACAAATATAATCAATGTATGTAGAATAATAAGAGTTGGAAAACAAGTTTGTCCTTTTGTGCTTTCATACAAACTTGTGTATTAAGACAATAGATTGTACTATTATAATAACAAATGAAAAGAATAAAATTTAAAAAAAGAAAAAAGAAGACCTGCTCTGGATAAGAGATTCTAATTAAATGGCCATTGTTTTTTTGTTTAGTTTTAGTCATGAGGTCTTGATTAGCAAGCAGAGACAAAAGTCACCCACCCCACCCCACCCCAAACCCCACATATTCAACTGATTCATATATGATTTAAATTTTCAAAAAGCTGAAAATATGATAATGAAGATTTTTTCTTTTTTTTTTTTTTCTTTTTTTTTTTGAAATTGCTTTCATATGAATGAGAAAATTGATTATGCTGAAAACGTTTCTGGATTTAGTCCAATTATTTTAATCATGATAATCTTAGCTTTTTTTTTTTTTTTTTTTTCTTTTATGACAACATTTCTTCTTTTAAAGTTTCAGAAAACAAAGATCAAAAGCCCCAAGAGATTAAATTAGTTTAAAAAAAATAAATTCAGACACTCTTACTCAATGCAGAGAAAAATATAGTCAATATAGCCCATTTGCAGAAGTTAGGGGTGTAAGAGAGCTGCAAAAGTAGAATTTAAACTCAATTTTACTGTATAAATGTAAAACACATTGCACTGCAACATTATATTTTATAAATTTAAAATGGCAGTATCAACAGTGTAAAGGAAGACTGAAAGAGTTCACATACAGTACATGTTTAATTTTAGGCATTATTGCCAAAAAAAAAAACTGATGATTGAAAACTGGTTAGGTACTATTTGCTTTCAGACAATAATTCTTTTTGTACCTATTGCTGTTGAAACATCCAATATCCAAGGTTTTCAAACAACCTTCCTGACAGTGCCAAATTGGGTTAAGGACTGCCAAACTTAGGAACAAGTCCCAAGAGGTTTAATGGATGTTACAATGAGTTTCACTTGACATTCTGCAGGGTAACACTGTTTTTATTTTTTTGGTTGAGATTGTGGATCAGAAATGATGTTATTGTTTATTGTTTTATGGCATATCAATTTTTTGGTAATTTAATGTCAAATCAAGTCATTTTTGATAAACAAAGGACTCAGGCTGATTACCTTCTCTTGCTTAAGTGGTCACTCAATCGAGTATTAAACAAGCTCATTGCTGCTTAACTTCAAGGATCTAGCGGGAACTGGTGCTTTCAGTGTGAATTTCATCATTATTCTATGATAAACTAATTCTAGCATGTGTATTTTTATTATTAACCAATATAACATGATACTTTTTTTTTTAAATAAAAAACAGTTAAGTTTACTGTTACACAACATTTCAGTTGCAAATTGCTTAAAACATCTCAGCTTGATGCTGTCTGAAAAGTTTGTTTCTTCTTGGACACACTTTGTATAAATATCTGTCTTGATTTCACAGCATTTTCAACATTACAAAAGAATATTTAAACAAAAAGAAGTAAAATATTTGCCCAAAATTTATAGCCATAGATAATTCATCGCCAACAATACTTCAATATCTATATCTAAAAATTTGTAGATATGTTAAGTAAGTAACAAGTGAGATAAAGAATAAAGGAAGGTAAAGAAGTTTCAACAATATGCAGTTTTATGACTTGACTGATATAAAAAAAAATACTGTCAACTTTAATTTTTTTTTTTTATTTAATTTAGGCAGCTCTTTGCGCCTCTTCTGGTTTTGAGCTGTAGTTAAAAATAATGTACCTTGAAACTTCTTGTTTTTCTTTACTTTTCCTCCCACCATCTGTTGCTTACAAGTTTATTACCCCCACTACCATCACCACTAATCCTTTGCCAACTAACAGTGATTGATACTGTTTCTATAGCAATAAAAGTAGTGGAATTTAGTTTATTATAGGAATCTTATGACTGACTTAATTCTTTTTTTATGATTAATCTCTATTTGGTACTAAATGTGTTAAATAAGGTTGGAGATGAATTTTGAGCTATGAATTGTTGGTGATGAATGTTTCTTAATCCATGAAGAAAAGACAGGAGATAATGATTTATTCATGTTGCAACAAGATCAATAAAACTGTCTTTATATCATCTTCAATAAACTTATGAAAAATCGAAAAGTCATAAGCCATCATATAGCAGAACTTGTCATGTTTTTATTTGTTTTTTGAAGCCCACATTTCTCAACATGCCAATATAATAATGTAAGGATTTGTTAGCCATATGCACTAAAAGGTTTTTAAAAATGGTTTGACAATGAATCAATGCATAATTCTGATTTGGAAAGATAAAGCGATTAATGCAGCAACAGCAATAACTATAACGACAACAACAAAGAATGTCCGATTCCAGTTGGAACTTACCAGTGGCAACCTACTCTGTGGTGCAATATGACTGCTTCCTTCTTTGAAGCTATCCGAGCTGTAACTCCTAAGCAACAAACTGTTCTCAGAGAATTTCACCTTCAGAAAGAAGAGAGAATGACAGAAAGAAAAGAAGAAGAAAATAACACCTACATAACAGAGTTGTTATTGTTGTCGAAGGTAAAAAAAATAAATGAATAAAAGAGTAATTTTCTTTTCTATCTCATAATAATAATGGCCTTTTTCTTTTCTTTTTTTTCATAAAATTTTTTAATTTTGTTAAAAACAAAATAAAAATTAAATGACCTACCTTTACAAAATTTTAGATCGAATACTAGGTGAAAAAATATTACAGCAAACAATGATGGTTTGTTGTTTGGCCATTAGGCCTATCAAACCTTGTGGGCTATTTAATGCCAAATCGTTTTTGGTTTTTTTTTTTTTAGATATATATGTATGATTTTAGCAATAATTTTCATTAACTTCCAATGCCTTAATAAATATTGGTCAACCTTCAACCACTGCCTTCTAGCACCTATACGATAAAAAGTGGTGGGTGTTTGCCATAAGAGCAATTTAAAGGATACAGTCTGGACAATCATATTGTTGCTAGGGCTTGACATGACCAGCCCAGAGTAAGGGCTGAAGTGGAGTGTTGCATGTCACAGGACCATTTAGTACCCAGTTCACAGACAGCTCACAGCCACCACACCTATCATCAGCTCCCCACTTTACCGCACAGATCCAAACAGTGCTACTCATGCGCTAAATTAGCCAGGACCAGTATGAAACTCAGAACCTAGTGGTTCTTAGGCAGATGCTCTACCAACTGAGCAAAACTGACTGATATTAGAAGTATTATCAATCATTATTATTATTAATAATTTTGACAAGCATTTTCTTTCATTTTATAAGTTTATCACTCTTTCTTTAACTATAACTCACCCATTGTTTTTTCAAGAACAATGCTTAGCAGAGACAATAATAAAGGATAAGCTTTTGGTGTAAGCCAAACATGTCTCTCCTTCTGAGAAGCCAGATAAAATACACCAGCTGCTCAAGTGGGGGGAAAAAAACAATTAAAGAAATATTTTTGTTTTTAAGCAGAGTTCAACAGGTTTGAATTCAGAGTTTTTCTTCTCCTAGACCAATTGCCATACCAAGGTTAAATAGGCCAGTCTGCCCTACTATTAACCAATAGTTGGAGGAAGAATAATTGGATTCATACCTTTCCTAAGGATATTAGTTACTATGTGAAATGCAAACAACCACGTCCAGGATTTGAACTCAATTCCCCATGTCTATTTTCTACAAGGATGATCATTACACCACAAAAGATATTGATGTATATCTTTACTGAAGGCATTAAATACAGATGAATAGCTGCAGCCAGAAATTGAATCTGAATCTGGTTTTGTTCCATTTTCCATACTGACAACAATGATACCATGCTATATGTTCACATCATCAATAAATTCATTCTGACTGCTTGTAAAACAGTTATCATCAAGTAACTAGATATACTTTAAACCAGTGCTTTTATCTACCAGGATATTGGGAGTTCAATCCTTGAGTTGGGTTGAGTATAAAAAGCCATATTCTGGTTTAGTGGAAGAGATAAGCAATATCTTAAGAGTGAATTAACTTATTCCATCTCTCCTCTAAGACCCACCCCCATTGATTCAATAAAGGATCTAGTTTAGAATTCTCATAAGTATAAAGCAAATACCTAAAGAAGGCAAAAGGTTGGTCGGTTGGGTTCTATGACATATCAACTTTTGGTTTATTTTATGCTGAAGATGTTTTTGTTTTATTCATTAGTGTTGGGTATTTAATTTCATTTTTCTATAACTCATATTTTTTATTTAATCCATAAATGGGATCCTAACAGTTATTACCACTCCAAAGGTGAAAGGGTATGACTGAAAAGTTGTGATAATAATAACAATTAAGATGAGGATACTTGTCTCAATATATCAGTGTACAATAATAATTCATAAGAGGTCTACACACATATATATATATATATATATATATATATATATATATATATATATATGGCATGTGCATTTTTACATATACAGAACCCATTTAATTTTCATGGAATTTTTTAAACAACAATAAAAAAAAAATTAATTTAAAAATGTAAAATTCACTTTTTGTCAGTATAACAATTTTAGGACTAATTTTGTATAACTTGAAATGATTGAAGTTTATGATTTAAATGAATAAAGAAGGCCAAATATTGATATGAATTAAAAAGAAAAATACTCTTCCACCTATAGAAAAGAAATGTGTAGAGTGCAGTGATTGGAGCCAATGCCAGTATAAATTGAATCTAAGTGTTGATGAGAAAGTTTTAGGTGAAAATGAAAAGTGATATGAACAGAAAAGGAAGAAAAAAAATGCAGATATTATGATTGTATGAAATATAGCAATGAAATGAAATGCTTGAGATTTTCATTTCCTCAAATCTCAGGTGATGATAGCCAGTGCCAGATATTTTGGTTTAACATTATTCAGTGTTGCAATTTCAAACAAGCAGATCAAATAGATTGGTGCCAAAAATAGTATATGTGCTGTGTTCAGATAGAAAAATTATTACAAAACACTTGAACTTATATCAGAATAAAATAAAGAAAAACAAAAGTCCTGTGATGGATGGATGGATTTTACAGCATGTCAACCCTTGAGTTATTTTATGGCAAAGACGTTTTGGATTTATTCATTCTTGTTGGATATTCAATTTTTTTAAAACACATTTGTTAAAACATATTTTATGATCTATTTAACCAATTGATGGGGCCCTAACAGGCAGTACCACTCCAGGTCAGAGTAGACCTAGGGGTAATAGCAATGAAGGAGTACTCCATACACCACTGTGCTCCAGAATTGAGTTGGAGTTGGAATCAGAAGCAATTAAGGGGTCACTGGAGTTAGAGTCGGTAAAACTATCCAGTTAAATTTACTTTTCATGTGGCCCTAGTTTAGTATTTAAAAGTATACAGTGCACACTTCTTATAAATAGATTAGAAAAAAATCATGGTTTTATATTTATTTATAGGCCATAAAAACTTAATCATATAAAGAGGAGGAGGAGTCAAAGGTTTTATGTTCCAACCTCCACAGCCCTGGTTATGACAACATATATACAAAACTAGGATCATTGAGATATATATATATATATATATATATATATACACGATTAAAATTAAATGGTTTAAAATATGGATTGTTTAAAATATACCAACTCAGGTTTCTCAGCCGAAGATTCACGCTATTGCGAGAAACTTGAGTTGGTATATTTTAAACAATCCGTATTTTAAACCATTCAATTTTAATCGTCTATTTAGCTCTCTATATTGGGCACTTTTTAATAGATTTTAGTGAAAAAATCTTAAAGTAAATAAGATTGTATACTTATTTGCTTGGTGGATTTAATGGTAACTGCAGTATATATATATGTGTGTGTGTGTGTGTGTGTGTGTGTATGTACATATATATAAAGAGAGAGTGAGAGATTATTTTCAATACATAGATACACAATATTATAAATATGAAAAATCTTTACTAGAAAAGACAGCTAAAAATCTTAGAAAGTTTTATTCTATTAAGTAAGGAGATGAATATATCAATAGAAAAAAGAAAATACAATTTAAAGACAATAGCTGTATATTTATTTAGAAATTCCCAAAATGCTGACATCAATTAAAATCACGTATGGTACAAGGCCACATTCACAAAACATCTAAATAAGATTTAGAATACCAAGAAATGTGCAAAAGCTGAATCCTATTAAAGATTGTCATACAGATAGCAAAACTAGCATGAGATTGTTGACACTGATTCTGCTATGTGAAACAATGTTTAAATATTAATTGGTAAATGCCTAATTAAAGTATGCTCCACACACAAACAAGATGACTTGATATGTTGCTCTGATGGTATGAAACAAATGGAGTAATTCTTTTGGCTTCTATGCACAAAGGAATAATAAGTCAAGAAAACAGTTAAAAAAAGAAAGAACAGATGAAATAACCATTTGATATTGTACTACCAAATTTGATATGGACTCATATGAAGATGGGGAAAAAAAAGGAAAATTTCAACATATATATACATTTTCACACACCCGTACTCAATGTGGCTTTGGGCTGGATTGAAGCAACTTTATCTTCCTTAGCAATTGTTGGTCTCAGTTATATGTTGAATTGATAATGTATTACCAACTAGAACCTACTGGATGTAGTCACACAAAAATTATATATATATACATATATATATAGTCTGGTCAGGGAAGAAGACAAATGATATCAACAATGATATTGGGGAAATCTGCTTGAAAGAAAAGATTAAATTGCTGAAAGGGTTGCTCAGAGCCCAATCTTGACTTCCAATAGTTGAATTCCAGTTGAAAAAAAAAAGTCTCATAGAACCAACAGCTACACAAGTTGCTGCATCTTGCCAGGCTACAGTTACTGATCTGAGTCTGCCTTCATGGAGATATGCCAGTTTGTTTAGGGCTGTCTTTACCCAAGGCAGGGAGTGGGGCAGAGGTTCAGTTGTCTAAACTGGTTGCCCACTCAAGGTTATAGAGTTTAGTCTGCCCCTACTATTTTACCCATAGATGGGGAGAAGATGATATGAATATCCTCAGCTAGAAATTTCTATTTTCTAAAATGATAATCATTATGTAAGTCACATCTTCTATATATTGAAAGAGAAAAATCACAAAAGTAAAAATGGTTTCAGTTTAGACTGATAAAAAAGTGTGTGTGTGTGTGCAATCGGCAGAACGGCCTTATGTCAGTATCAGACATACAGCAAAGGAGTCTATCCCCTTTTCACTAGCACTAGGCCAGCAAGATTGTTTTTGCATCTGAGGTAGAGTGATACACTTATCATCAGCTACCTACTTCACTGCACACATCCAAGATGGGTTACTCATGTGCTGAATTGGCAAGGGTTGGTATCAAACCCAGAATCTGGTGATTACAAGGGAAGAAACAGAGACGGATAATGAAAAATATTATTTTAAAAATGGGGGGTAAACGATGATATTGACACACACACACACACACACAAAAAAAAGATAATAACCATAAAGTGAGTATAATTGTCATTCATGTCATGCAGCATTTAAAGCTTATTTCATGCATTGTATTTCAGGAAAAAATTAATTCAAAAGTATTGCTTATAATTTCAAAACCATGAAATTGTTGTTATTTTGATAGTAGTAAAATCAAAATGGATGAAATAATCATGCTATTAATTTAATTTCAAAATGTTATAAGCATTTCTAGGATATAATTCATTCATATATCCTTAGTTGCAGTGTTTGAATTTGTGCATAAAATGTATTCGTTGGAAAATATCAACAAAAGCTTAAAAATTCAAATATAGCAAAATATATGACAAATTTTAGTTAATACTGAATAAGATTCAATAATATATATAAAAAATGTAGAAACTGTAAAAAGAAGTTGTCAAACCAAATTATAACAGTAAAACATTTTTTAAAATAGAAATGAACACAATTTATTTAAGATTGTAAAAAAAGAAAAACTTCCAAGTTTAAAAACTGGTAAATTGAATTAAATGTACAGAACAAGTAAAAACGTTCATGTTGACTAAAACAAATTAAGGACGAAGTTATTGAGTGACAAAAACAAGGGAAGTAACTGATAATTGACTATATTTATCTAATGAAAAGGATATAAAAAAGACTCAATGTATGTTAGCTTGCATGACAACAAATAAAAACAGAATTTGGTATGGAATATATTAACTAAGTTTTCCAAATACTCTCTTGTGTGTGTGTGTGTGTGATGTGTGTGTATATATGTGCGTATGTGTGTGGAAAATTAATAAATAAAAATAAAAAATAGGAAATGTGAGGATGATTTATTGATATCTGAAAAATATATATTGTTGATTTTTTTTATTCAAGAAGATTGGAGATACATATTTGATATATATTTAATATGTACATATCAAAACATTAATCGTCAACAAATATATTTTTCAAATATCAATAAATCATTTTCAGATGCTTTTCACTTTCATTTATTACTTTTCAACATACTGTCAGATTCATTTCCATTTTTCTGTCCTATTGATATATACGCCCATAAAAGCTGGGGCATAATAGGGCAGGCAATATAATCAAAAGTGAACATTATATATAAAAAATAGTGTCTTGTCAATTCAGTATCCACATATGAAACATCTACAGTTCTGTTAAAGATTTCAAACTGTTGGACTACCAACACAGGTGATTTGTTTATAATGGTAAAAACTGATCTTTTGGGGTGAGTTGTTAACAAAAGAATAGTGCAACAGTGTGGCACAAATTCTCTGAACAAGACTCAAAATGACTTTAGAGTTTTTCTTCTCCTAAACTGTTTACCCTACCAATATACAAAATAATGTCAATATTATTAAATACTAATCTATAGCTATAACAAATAATGTCTGACTTACAGTCAAGACAAACTGAAATAACTGGTTCTCATGATATTACTTGCTGATAAATTCAACTGTAATCTTAAAAGTTTGATTTCTGACTATTTAGAGAAATAGAACAAAAAATATCCTCACTTAATACTATACTAAAATCAAATGTACTTTTTAAATATTCTTAGCCACTATATACGTTTCAAATGACATGACAAAATTCAGAGAGAACATACCTTCTTTGTGCTAGCAACACCATCTGGTGACAACTTGGTGGAACTATTGTTTTCTACTTCACTATACATGGTGTTTGGAGGACTGTATGAATACTGGAACTTCTCCTGCAGAAAAAAAAGAAGTTTCTTATTATCATGACATACAACAAATGACATTTTATGCATTTTTCTATAATATTTCACCAGGAAATATTTCCATAATCCCTTGCCTTCTCTCACAGATATCAAATCCAATTCCATAACTAAGACATGAAGGCTGAAAATCATAATCTGCATTCTTTACATGCCAGAATATTAAACAACAAGATGATACTTTGAATTATGAATAATACAATGGTAGTTTTTTTTATTAAAGACAGGTAAAAACTTGTCATTATTCTATTGTGCCCCACTACATAAGCAAGTTTACAGAGTCGATATCAGTCAGACGGCGAGGGATTCTACCCCTCTTTTTGCTAGCACTAGACCAGGGAGATTGTTTTTGCTGAGATGGAGAATTACACCTACTGTCAGCCTCCAGATGCTTTACTGCACAGATCAGATTACCAAGCTGTGCTACTCGTACTGAGTTGGTGGGGGCCAATATTGAACCTAGAACTATGCGATTCCTAGACGAATGCTCTACCAACTGAGCTAAACCAGCCTTTATATAAAAAAATGACTATATTTCTTATAAAATTTAACAAAAGTTACAAAAATTGATTAATTAAAAATTATTTTTTATTTGAATATTTAAAAACTTAGAAATCTGAATTTTCACTATTCAATACCAAATGAAAATGCATACTACATTTTTAGGGGTGCTGAAAAGTCCTCAACCCAAACAAGATGGAGGAATGAACTAGAGCCAGGAAATTTACATGTCATTCCACAGTTAAACACACATGCTACATCCTTTATTACATTTTTATAACACTTTCTAAAAATGAAAATTAATTAAAAATAATTCTTTTTTTAGATTTTTAAACTCTAAAATATTATTATATCATATATCATATTACTATTAAAAAAAATATCAAAATATTAAGTTTTAAAAAAATCAAATTAAATTTGAAGAAAAAAAAGCTAATTCTCTTTTTAGTTGAGCTAAGAACTTTTCAGCATCCTCTTATACAAGAATTGAAGCATAGTGAATAAGAAAAAGTTATTTCTTCCAGTAAATAATGATCCTTACTTATCAGGATTTGTGGTTAAACTACAAACATTGCCAATGCTTGAAATGTATACATGTTAAAACACACATGGTATATTTATTTTTATCTTTCTTTTCCAACTTGAAACAAAAAATCACAAGTCAATACCTGTCCTATTCCTCATCCTACCACTATTTCTTTACCATAAATATTCAGTCAGCATTCTTTTACATGGAGGTTCAGTTGTGATCATTTTGTTAAATAATACAGAGATTATTCAATTATTTGAAAGATTTGTGACATAGCTGGATTAACCCAGAAAGATTATCCAGGGATTACCATCCCAACAATGAAACTGTAATATGATAATAGTGCTAAAATTATAGCTTTGGTATCTTCATCTCTTTCATTTATAATTTTAGTTGTTATTTTGAAATGAAAGCTATTCTCCTCCTACTTATGGTTTATTCAACTTAATGCTTTCATGTCAATGACTTATTGATTAATAACTAAATGTAGCTTAGTAAACATAAGGTTAGAAAGATCTTGATAATTGGATTCAAAGTAAACAAAAAAAAAAAATTATTTTACTCCTTGAGAATTTTTTCCACCAGCCTAAGGTGGTCATTCCCCGGAGGCAAGTTTCTTCAGGTCTCCAGGACTTTTCTGAGTATTATAGATGATTTTAACAATGCTGTCATTTGGATGATCTTGATTCTTCCTCTGATTTCCAATTCATCAAGACTCTTTACCAAACCCTTAGGGACTGTTTCAAGAGCACTAATTACAATTGGTACAACCTTTACTTTTGTGTTGTTCTACAGTTTTTCAGTTCTCTGAATAGGTCCAAATATTTATTAATAAAAGTTAAAGTGTTATAACTTCTCCAGGAACAGTTCATTAAGCTGAGGATGTGTTTTACCATTCCACTAACCAATAGTGAACAATCTAAGACAGTTCTAAGTGACAGGCTGCAGGTTCAATCCTGGTCAAGGGTAAAAGTAACAGAATGATAATTAATTAACATTTATCTTTTCATTTTCTTTCATTTTAACTAAAAAGATTATTATTATTATTATAATTATTATTGATTGATTTTAACAGCATGTCAACTTGTCTAGGGTTATTTTTATGCCTAAACATTAGGGAATCACATTTTGGGAGGGTGTTATCCGTCAGCAGAGTATACAGTCAACTGAGAGCCATTGGGCTCTCAGCTAACTGAAAGGCTGGTATTATGATCATATTCATAATCACAATAATTAGCAATTCCAGTGGAAACTTCAGTTTTTATAAGTTTTCTTTTTCATATTTTGATATAGGAATTTACATACAACTTTTTTCTCTGAATTTTTGAGATGAGGCTTGATTATTTGGATTAATCAGACTATTGTCCTCATCTTTATTGTTTTTTAATTGTACAACGTTTCGGCCAATGTGCCCTCTGGCCTTCTTCAGATATTTCTCACTGGACTTGAGCTTAACACTTATACCCAGCTATGGTTAGCATAACGAGAACAGGATACCCCCATAGATTGAATAAAGGGTTTGGGTCAAAGTTCTGTGATGGCTCCCGATTATGAAAAGAAGGTTCCCAAATTTGAAAAGAAATACCTGAAGAAGGGGGGGGGGGGGGCACATTATTCATTGCTTGCTTCCTTGCAAATAAACAGATAAATAAATGAATAAGTGTAATTCAACCAGTTTGGATTTAATGTTCACTTTATTTTCATCTGTGACTGAATGAATAGCAAAAATGTTGATAAAATTGAAAAATTTGTTAAATTTCAAAAAGTTTTATCATATTGCTTTTTTGTTTGAAAATCGTAAAGTCAGTGGAGTGGTATCAGCCAAACAGCAAGGGAGTCTATCCCCATTTTACTAGCGCTAGACCAGGGATATTATTTTGGTTGGAGCACCACACCTACCATCAGCTCACAGATGCTTTACTGCATAGATCAGATTACTGAACTTATGCTACTCATGACCTGAGTTGGTGGGGACCGGTATCAAATGCAGAATGTTGCAATTCCTATGCAGATGCTCTACTGACTGACCTAAACTTAAAAAAATAAAAAAATAAGTTTTTAAAAGAAACATTATTTATTTCTTTTCCATTTCTTTCTCTAAATTCTTTTCTTTTCTTCTTTTTCTATTGAAGCAGAAAATAAGTGTCTGATGTATAGTGTTATCACTTCCTCTATCTCACTCATCCATTTCTTACTATATTTGTTTTCTTTTTCTATAACATGTAGCCATGTTCTTTCTCTCCTATCTTTCCTCACAATCAAAATAGAATCATCCATTATCTATCTGAAGTAATGACAGGACATTCAACATTTAAATGCATATGTTCAGGTCTTATTTTATATTATAAATTGTTGTTCATATCATTGTCATTATACCAGCTAACCCTGCTGGAGTTCTAACATAGTGGCTGCACATCAACAGGTTTTTCTTTATGGATCTATGGATTTCCTGTTACCTGGCTTGGTAGAGCAGCGTGTTGATATAGAATAGCATTGCCTTTATTGGCCTTCTTCAGGCCCAGATTGAAGATAAACTTTTCAGAATAAAAATTATCCTTCCTTATTCACTGACCAAAGCATTAAACCAGAATTTGGTTTGTTTCATTGGCAGATTCCTCATAAATTATGGCTATTTTACTAAAAATAAATTTAATACTTTCTACAAAGTGACCAGACAAGCTTTTTTAACAAAATAAATAAATGAATAAATAAAAACAAGATAGGGAGAGAATAGAATATTAAACAGACAAAGGCATATGTAAATAATGAAGAGCTAACATGTATTTATTTAGCACAAGGCCAGAAGTATGAAACACCTAGTGAGAATTAAACAATGGTCTGTTAGCCTTGATCACTAACTATGGCACCATATTTTGTTCTTTCTGATTTTGCATTCAAATTGCATGTATCTCTTTGCTGTCATACATTTAAAGAACAAGAGGTATGGATATCAGTGTTTTTGGGGGTTTTTTTTAGGTTTACCAGAAGATTATTCAACATTTTTTCAACACTTTCCTTTAGTTATTTACATTAGTTAAATATATAGGCTATGGCATTTTCCTCTGATATTATATATATATATATATTTAGTTCAGATTTAGCTCAGTCGGTAGAGCATCCACCTATGAACCATAAGCTCCTGGGTTCGATACCAGCCCTCACAACTCAACACAGGAATAGTACAACTTGGATCTTTGCAGTAAAATGAGGAGCTAATGGTATGTATGGTACTCCACCTCAGACATAAAAACAATCTCCTTGGTCTAGTGCTAATGAAAAGTGGATAGATTCCCTCACTATCCAGCTGATACCAACAATAGGCCACTCCACTGACTTTACTTAATATTAATGATTTCAACAAAATATGTTAAATATAAACCTTGAATTATAGAAGATTTTTATTATACCCATGATATTAAGTCCCATAGAAACACAAAATAAGAGCTTTGTAAACTCACAGTTCCTCCCATTTGCTCCATTAGATGGTCTCGACTTATAAACTCCTGGATAGTTAATTTGTCAACAAACTTGATTTTCTGTACAGCCTCCGGACTCAGCCATGTTTTGATGATCTTCCAGGCAGCTGCAAAAAAAAAAAAATTTTTTTTTACAAAATAGATAATTGAACAAAACAAAAAAATACAAAAATAATGAAAAGGGAGCAGTCAGATGTGTGCATATATCTAAATTTCTCATTCATGTTTATATAGGGAGAGGTAAGATAAAAAAAATAAAAATAAAAAATAAATTATTTAATCAACCTGTTCACCAAGGGTAGGATTTGACACAAGGTCAAAAGTTTGGAGTATCCAGCAAGGATCAAGCTCTCATTTCAATTGTAATGGATATGCTAAACTAACTTTCTAACAATTATACCACTCCAGGATAATAGTGGGTATAATATCCAACAAAATAGTACTTTTGTTTTTAATCATAGTTTGGTCATGTTATAAAAAATAAATAATGAAACCACCTCCAAAGTAGAGTAGATGAAATACCCTGGAAAATTTGCCACAAAAAATACGAGAGAAATATCAAGATCTCTGATCAGAACCCTGGTAGCTGAGCAGTTCATGACATGCAACACTCTACTCTGGCCCTTACTTGGGATAGATAGACAATCCAAGAGGGCCCCCTTTGATTAATTGGCTGGTCAATTGAAAGCCCTAGCACCTATATGATTGTCCCAACTATATTGCTCTTATAGCAAACCCCCAAACCTTTTTATCATATATATTCTAGAAGGACTGAGGTTATTAGTTTCCTGGATATGATGTTAAACTGCATCTAGTGGTGAGGTTCTAATTCTGGAGCTCTAGGGAAGTGTAGAGTACCCTCTCTCCATTGCCATTACTCCCAGATTCACTCTGAATCGGAGATGTGGTACCTGTTAGAGTCTCATCTATGGGATAAATATTTTTTTTTTTAAGTTTAAAAAATCTGTTTAAAAAAATGAGTTTAGAAAAGAAAATTAATACCCAACAAGAATGAATAAAACAAAGTGTCTTCAGTAGAGAATAATTCAAGGGTTGACATGCTGAAAATCCAACCAACCAACAATGGCAAAAGTAAACCTCATACAACCATAGGAGTTTAAGCATAAAAATAGTAAAGATAAATAAATAACAGCAATAAAAAAAAGTATGCTTTTACAGCTGAATGCCCTTCCTGATACTAATCCATTAATTTATTTTAGAAGTTTCCCATCAAGAGTGGACATGTGTCCATCTTTTTTCAAACATGAATTAAGTTCTATCTGAGTTCATATAGAGACCAAAATAATTACCATTACCCTTATAAGGTGTTGTAGTTTTATATTTTATTATAAGTCACCAAATGTCTATACAGCTACTGATGTTATACTGTTTTTAGCCAGATTTCAACAAAACATTTTGGAATTGTTAGAGTCATGCCGGTTTTAAACTTTACTAGGAGACCCAATTCAGACTAGCTTTTAGTTGGGATCTCTCTCTCATCCTCTGTTTTACTGTCCTCCTCTCTGTAAATTCTGGTAACCCAATCTCTTCTCTTAGTAAGCACTCCAGATGGCTCTCTCTCTCTCTCTATCTCTATATATATATATATATATATATGAACTTCAACCCTCTCTGTCACAGATAGGTGTAAAGCTTATAAGAGGGAATCCATTTCATCTCCATGCTCACCAGCCTTTTAAAAAATGCTCAGCCCCCCCCCCTACACACCTTTTTTTAGATTAATATGACTCTTTAAAGTCTAGAAAATAAAATAAAATATTCATTAGAAATATTTTTTTATTTTTATGGTTTTCAGAATTCCAAATAATTATATAAGTAAAAAAGCAGTAACCTACATTATATAAACAATAAAAAATAAATGAAATATCCTCACAAATAATTATCCAAAACTTCAATAAAAGTCTCTACATCTTATTTTTAATAATGACCATCTTTATAACATGTAGGTGATATAGCTATCAGTATAAGTTAGTATAATGATCAATCCCAACTGGACCCGATATTATCAGTACATCAATCTTCATCTTAAGTGTTTGTGCTCAAAATTACATCCTGGCATTTTATCAAAGAATTAATACTTTAAGAGGATTAGCAATACATATACACAGGCAAATATCTTAAAGCTAAGTCAATTTCAACCTAATTCAAAGAAAAGATATTCATTTCACAATTCTATCTTTTAAATAAAATATATGGCTTATAGCTTACAAAAGGTTACAGAAAGCCATGACACAAGGTCAATTTTTTAAGTGGAGTAAAGCTGGTTTGAATTCAGTTTTCCTCCTCCTAGACTGGTTGCTCAACTATGGCTAGAGAACCCAGTCTGCCATACATTGGGAATCCCCCATAGTTGGGAGTAGAAAAAATGGATTCATGCCTTTTCCAAAGATTTAAACTCTGGTCACTAATGCCATTTCCTACATTAATAACTATTATACTAGGCACTTCACTTCCATAAAAGGAGATTGTTCTCATTCTGATTTCCATAATTAGGAGATATCTTATGTCAGTTAATTCTTAATTAATATTTGTGATGCTGCATATTTGTCTCTTCCACTAAACCAGAATATATGATTTTTTGTCCTACCTGACCCAGGGATTAAACTCATGACTGCCATGTAACTAGATACACTAACCAATGCCTTTATTCACTTTTGTCCCTAAAACAATCTGAAGTTGATAACTTGAAGGCTTAAACCTCATGCAGTTAGTCTGTGAATCATCTTTTTTTTTTCACTACAAATAATAGATGGTAGAATTTTTGAGTCATAAGACTAATCCCATTTCTTTCTTTCTTAATTATTAAAGAGTGGCACATAACAGACAAAGATGCTAAAACTAAAATGAAGTACATTGAAATCAAGTTACAGTGAGAGGAATTATTTAAAAAAAATTAAAATAATATTTTAGTGAAATAAAAAATATGGGCTGACCTTTTACTACACGACCCTCTCCCTTAATCAATACACGACCCTCTCCCTTAATCAATACACGACCCTCTCCTTAATCATGCCTCTTGCATATTTGGGCATAATGAATAGCAAGTCAGCAAACCATTGTAATGTTTAATATATATATATTTTAAACTAATACAAATAATATATTATAAAGATTACAGCAAAAATATTTAATACCTGACAGTTGAATTGGTGGCATATTAAAATATTTCTGTGATATCCCAATAGCCTATTTTGTGTGCCCTCACTCAAATATGACATATGGGGCTTTGAATTAAAACTTTTCCTTCTTCTACCAAGGTTAAATAACCCATCTACCCTACTATTTACCCATAGCTAAGGGAGAATAGATAGTTTCATGCATTTTCTAAGGGCATTATTCAATATATATATGTAGCATTCCCAGTTGATTTTTTTTTTTTGGGGGGGTGGGGAGGTTATTGTTATTTAATCACGTTAGTAATATAGAGCTTTGTAAATGGAGTTCAGAACTGTTTGAATTATACAAATATCCTGAGTGGCTCAAAAGTTATGAGAATCTAAAGCCCCGAAATTGGGGATACAAAAGTGGACATGATTTTGTTATAAAAAAAATATGTTAAATCACGGACTAATTCAAAACAAGAAATCTAGTAATTTCTTCACCATTTCTTTATTTTTGGAACAATTTTGATAAAACTTTGCATTCTTGTGTAAAATTGTATGTTCTTTCTGATTCTGAACTTAAATTTTATGTATCTCCATGCTAGAACCCATTATTTGGGGAATAAAAAGTAGGGATATCAAGATTTTTTGCTTTGTTTTTTTTTTTAAGTTTACCACAAGATTATTCAACATTTTCATTTTAATACGGCATATATACATATATATAGTATTAATTTATATAAATAACATCACTTTGGACTTAAAATACCTTTTTAAATACCAGGTATGTTGTATTACATACAAGAAATAGAATAATTCTATATAATTCTATTTAACAAAGCCTGCATGTAGCATGTACATCTTTGTTTTAAAATAATACCATTTTAACTAGCCGTAAAAAATAATTCAAAGGTTAAAAACACATAAAAGTTACATATTTAGAAAGATTATTTTCTTTTCTTTCCAACCATGTAAATATTTTAAAGATTAGATCAGGAATAGGTTCATACCTTTCCCAAAGGTATTAGTTCAAAAGTGAACATAATAGTGTGAATGGAGTTCAAACTCGCTTACTTGTCCAGCATGTTAGCCACTACGTCAGAGGGACTCTCCAGATTTTTATATTAGATTTATTAATTTCATGTTTATCAAAGTGGACCTGGAAGCAATGGAAGGATGAACAAGTGCTCCAGAAAACAGTTTAGATTTCACTTGGATTTCTGTTTGTTTTGTTTGTTTTTGTTTGTTTTTTAAACCTCAAAAACTCTTAAGATTAACAGATATTTTTAATAAATATCTAATTTTATTATTTTCCTAACTTAGAGGAGTAGTATTAACCTAAATTCAAGAAAAAATATGTTACTAAGATAAAAATGGATTCCCTCTTAGCACTTTAACACCTGATCATGACAGAAATAGACAGACATATCCCACCTTTAAAAAACAAACAATATAAGTAGCATCTTTTAGTTTAAAACCTTTCCAGACATGACTAACAATCCCTGAAAGGTTAGTTGAATTCAGGCCAAAAATGACAGAGGCTTATCTGCACAGATGCACATACTTGATAAATTGTAATAATATTGTTGTTAATAATAATAATAATAATAATAATAATAATGGTTGAGATGCTCTATCTAAAAATAAATAAAGATATTCCATGGTGGTTTACATAAATGCACAGGGATTAAAGTAAATCATACATTCTATGATTCGATTCCTGCTCAACACTGTCCTTTGTTTATCAAAATTACTTGATTTGGTTTGAATAACCTGAAAAGGGTTGATATGCTGTAAAACAAAACAGCCTGACCTCAGATTTTTTAAAAATTGATAACTAAAGAGAAAATAAATCCAGAATTGATCCAATTTTATCCTAGATATTTTCCCAGCCAGCAAAAATGAAAAAAGAATCATAGCACATTATCAATAACACTGCAATAAATGCTATTAGGTTCATAAAATTTCAAAGTTAAAGCTTCATTCACTTTATGGAGTGTGTGGGGGGGGGTACATATGAGGTCTGTCTAAAAAGTAATAAGACTGGTTCATTCCCCCCCCCCAACCACCAACTCTGGCAACTCTGAAAATCATCTGATCAATATTGACCGGGAATGTGATAACTTTCAGTTGATGTCTGCCTCTCAAAATTCACTTTCCACTGTGTAATTTTACAAGTGTGAATTGGTTAGGTATGTCACAAACATAGAACACAAGATCAAATTCTATATGAAATTCCAGTACAATTCAACAGAAACATTTAACAACATGGCCTTATGAAGATTCAGTTGTATTGTGGACAGGTTTTTAGGTGGTATAAGGATTTGTGGAAGAAAAGCCCCAAGTTTGGTCAATCAGTCATATATCACAAACTGAGGAAGATGCAATAAAAGTGAGCATATATCAGATCTGATCCATTGTTTAACAATGAGAACGATTGATGATTAATCAACATCGATCAATTGATGATTAATTAACATCGATCAATTGACTTTCAATCATAGTTGCTTACTTACTGGACACACTCTCAATGAATAAGTTTTTGACCCAAAGAAATATTCATTTACTACCACAACCCCTTTACTCTTCTGATTTGAATCCTCATCCACAAAAATCAAAACCAAGCTCCATAGTCAATATTTGGAATCTGCTGAGAATATGCAATAGTTGTGATGAATCAACTGAAGGTAGTGTCATTTGAAGACTACCAGCATTATTTCCAGGAGTGGAACAAAGTCTTTTGTCAATAAATGGCTTCCTATGAGAACTATTATGAAGAAGATAAGTTGATTTGTAATTAAATTAACAATAAAAATATCTTACATATTAATTCTCATTACACAATAGTATGACTTTGTATATACATACAAATAGTATTAGTTGTCCTAGAAAATTTGTTATATTTGCATATACATTTCATACTCTAAATGTAACTACTATTAAAAAACAGAGGTAGTATTATTTACGTAATGTAAGAGCATAGTGTTTATTGTTGCATTGGCTGTCTGCAAAGTTGATCAGTGAAAGTTGTAAATGTAAACATATCTCTGATGGGTAGATCAAAGAAGGTTTATATATATATATATATATATATATATATATATATATAGATAGAGAGAGAGGCAATCAAGACACATGAATCTAACTAGCATAACTACTGAGGATGGGTGCTGGAGAGAGAAGATAATCATAGTTGTCATAAGATGAATAAAATCACTGCATTTTCACAAGCTTAAGGGATAGGAAAACACTATTTCTAAAATCTCAAACTTGTGAAAAAAGAGATTTGCTGTGTTTCTTTTCTGACTTTCCTGCATTACAAATGATTGCACCACAACAGGAGAAGCAAGTGTCCCTTCCCTGATTGAAGCAATGAACCCTGATAAACTAGTTCTCTCTCTCATTTCACTAAGTCTCTTTAACTTTTCCTCAAAAGAGACCCCTACCCACCACTACAATGAATGTTTTACAGTTACATTTATCTGTGTTGGTATCAATAATTGATTACACAGCTATTCTAAAAAGGACATGTCAGAATGTTCATTAGAAGGTTAGCATTCCCAGTTGATTTTTTTTTTTTTTTTTGGAGGTTATTGTTATTTAATCCCATTAGTTATATAGAGCTTTGGAAATGGAGTTCAGAACTGTTTGAATTATGCAAATATCCCCAGTAGTTTTTTTATTTTTTAAGAAATTTTGATAAAACTTTGCATTCTTATGTAAAATTCTATGTTCTTTCTGATTCTGTACTTAAATTTTATGCATCTCCATGCTAGTCCCCATTATTTGGGGAATAAAAAGTAGGAATATCAAGATTTTGTGTTTTTTAAAAGTTTACCACAAGATTATTCAACATTTTCATTTTTATACTGCATGTATACACATATATAATATTAATTTAAATATATAACATCACTTTGAACTTAAAAATACATTCCTAATGGCTTATGTTGAATTACATAAAAGAAATAGATTACCTATTTACATATGTTTTTACACAAACCCAGACTGCTTGTGCTGTGTTTTATTTACATTTCTCGTAATTTTTTTTTTTTTTTTTCCAAAAATGAAACTGATGTAAAAAAATAATTCAATTCACATAAAAGTTACATATTTAGAAAGATTATGTTATTTTATTTCCAATCATATAAATATTTAAAAAATTGGACGAGAAATAAGTGATGATTTTAAACTTTATGGTCTGGATAAATGATGCCTAGCCGAGTTTATGTTACGGAACGGAGGACAACTAAATTTGAGTTTTTTTTCTCTTCAAAATTCAAAGTTTCAAAGCAATTCCCTGATGGTATACAATCGTTTTTATTTCACATATTATATAAGAAAATAATCCTACGGCTGTCTCCTATAAGGGATATAGTGCTTTTTTTTCTTTTTTTTTCTTTTTTCTTTTTTTTTGGTTATTTTATTTTATTTTTTTTTATTTTTTTGTTATTTTATATTTTTGGAAGAAATTGCTTTTAACTTTGGTCTATTGTAGTTTCACTCCCAAAGAACGGAAAAGAAAAAAACAAATTTCTGCTTGTAGTTAAAAGTCTCCCCTATTTAATTGTGAAATTTCAAGAATATTAATTAAGATTAACCACTTTGATTTTACAAAAAAATAACACAGAAAATTCGACTGTGGAACAAAATTTCTATCACACATTGGCCGATTTAACACAAAATACTGTTTAACTCACCGTATAAGATAGTTCAATGGATAAAAAACACATAAAAATTACATATTCAAAAAGATTATTTCATTTTCTTTCCAACCATATAAATATTTTTTAAACTGGGCCCAAAATACACTAGTAATTACCTTTTTAAGCTGATATGGTCAAAATTACAAGGGATTGTTTACATTTGAAAAAATATTTTTAAGATTGGTTAAGAAATACTCGAGAAATTGCAACTTTTACTGATTAAGGTCGCAAATTTGAAAATGTCCACATTTATCAGCTTGTAATGCTACTCACAAGCTATTACAGCTGATTTAAGTTATTTAAGGGGTGTACAGTTAATCAGTCCTTGTAAGTTGGTTTTGACTATTGAACATCAATATATGTGTGTGTGTGTGTGTGTGTGTAGAACTATGAAAAAGCAAACACTTAGAGGATGTATTTATTTATGAATGAATATATAGTTCTGGCTACATTATAGAATTTCAGTTTTTATGTATATTGGATATATTAACAATCATCAGGATACTATTAAGGCATAATGTCATGAAGCTCCTTCATAAAATGTGCATTTCTTAAAATTCATTTTGTTTACAAAAAACAACTCTTATACATTAAAATCTAAATTTATATTTTTTTTTAATATTTAAAAAAAATCACCATATTTTGAAGGAAAAAAAAGGAATGCTGTTAATGATAACGAAATAAATGTCACATTTTCATTTCATTTCATTTGTAAATAATATTTTTTTGATGGGCTCCATGACATTGCTCCTTAATATTGCCCTGATAATGATTAATATATTCCATATATAAAAACCAAAATGATCTAACTATTTATTCATTCATAAATAAATACATCCTCTGAATATTTGTTTTTTCACATTTCTATCTGATACCATCAGATTTATTTATATTTTTAAATATATAATATTCCATATTTTCTCTTTATCCTACCATAATACAGAATTTTTTCCATAAATACAATAACATTAAGATGCTCTAAATTGTACTGGAAATAATAATAAAATAATTTCCAGTACAATTTGCAACTTAATCATCTGCCTTGGAACCATAAGGTTCTGGATTCAATACCAGCCCTCACACCAACTCAGTGCATAAGTAGCACAGCTTAGATCTGTGTGGTATAGTGAGAAGCTGATGCTAGGTGTGGAGCTCCACCTTAGATTCAAAAACAATCTCCCTGGTCTAGCACTATAGAAAAGGGGATAGACTCCCTCATTGTTTGGCTAATATCATCAATAGGCCATTCCACTGACTTTAGTTTAATAGTGTAATGTTAGCATTTGCACTAACCTTATAATTATCATTTCTCAAAGGAGATAACTATAAAATTCTTATTATGTAGTACTTCCCCTCATTTATTTATCTTTTGCAAATAATTACAAAAGCTTTGTAAAATATGACTCAATATTGCCAATGGCTTTTAAATGATTAATTCTTAATGATAGAAGTTATACATTTTCCTAATGAATAATGTTCTGTTTTTTCTCTAACTGGAAAACAATTGAAAAGGGCAGAAACTGAATACAAAATTCAGAACCATGACAAGTATGACAAATAATTCAACAGTTTTTGGAATGAGCTGGCTTCTCATAGATAAACTAATACATCTGCCTGTAGACCAGGATGGTGGAAATAGATAGAATGAAAATCTCACAATTTCCTCCCCACCCATCAAAAAAAAAAAAAAGTAGTAGCAAGCCAATTTACTGTTAATATTTGCCAGTAAAAAAAATCAGTTTACTCCAATTGCTTACTTAATTGAAGTCACATGGAACAGAGGCCCTAGTCAGTTCCTAAACTGTGACAGACATTTTATTTTTACTGGATTTCTTTTTGAATATAATAATCCAAGGAAAAGTTCTCAGGACTGATTCTAAAAATGCAGAAAATATCCTTTGCTTCAAATTAAATTTTGAAAAATAAATAAATAAATAAAAGAAAGAAACTGAAAACATTTTAAGGAAAAATATGAAGTTATACATCAAAGTTATTTCTATCAGATTGCATATTAAACTATTTATTATCCGTGTTAAAACAGGGAGATCTGTTTATATAGCTACAAAAATTAAATTAAAAAAATCTGCATATATAAACTGCATTGTATATGTATATATGTGTGTGTAATTGGGCAGCATTCCTTCATTCAAACATATTTGGTTAAATAATATAGACATTTTTTGTCTACATATTTTAGTTTCAACCCTTTCAAGTCACCAAATGGAGGTTACATCAAGCTGAAATTGGCTAATAAATTTGCCATAGCTATCAGTCTGATATTGTAACATCCATTCGGTGACTTGAAAGGATTGAAACCAAAATATGTAGACAAAAGATATATATATATATATATATATATATATATATATATATATAGTCAGGTCACTTGAAGAGGGCTACTGGTACCATATATTCCAGTACTACCTACCATAGGAGCAGGTGAATGATAACTAAACCAGTTCTTCCACCAGATTTACCTGATGAGCAGAATGGCAGATATCTGGCAGGATGAAAAATAAGACTATTCAAATGGCAGATGAACTTTCAGCACATCTAGCACATTCATGTCATGATAGATACCAATATTTTGAAAAATTATCTAGGAGAAAAACACTCATATAATACTTTTTTATTATTAATAAATTCTTCACTTTTCTAACATCTGTCTAAGAGAAGTAAACTAATATAAATCCTGCAGTTTCAATAAAATTCCAATAATGTAAGCCATTATGATACATGTTGTTGAAGTCTTTCCTCATTATAGAAAAAACTTCATGCTCAGATATTACTACAAAATTTTATTATGCAATGACCATATTCAAATTTAAGATTACAGTCAAGTCATGCTGAAAGCACCAGTTCTCACTAGATCACCAAATTTAAGCATCAATGAGCCTGTTCAATACATAATGGGGTGACCTCTTAAGCAATAGCAGATACTGTAAGCAACCCGAGTCCTTTGTTTATCAAAATGATTTGATTTAGCATTAAATAACCCAAGGGTTGATATTCCGTAAAAAGAAACAACCAAATTAAACCTTAGGTGGCAGCCAGTGTGTGTGTGTGTGTGTGTGTGTGTGTGTGTGTGTGTGTGTGCATATGTAAAAAAAAAAATTTTTTTTGGTCCCTAACACTGATGTAATGAAATTTTCTAATGACATACAAAATAGTAATGTTAAACTCAATAAATAAGACTCCATAAATATGTAATGGTGATGGGCAATGTCTCAGTAATAAGTGAGTTTTCTGTTATTTTAAATTATAAAAATAAAATATAATTATTCAGGTTTTAAATTAGTTTTAGTTAGCAAATGGATAATGATTTTGCATTTACATTCTACTTATAAAAAAGTAATGTCAGTGCAGTGGTCTATTGTAGACAGCATTATAGTTTATCCCCTTTTTGCTAGCACAAAACCAGGGAGATTGTTTTTGCATCTGAGATGGAGCGCCATACTTACCAACAGCTCTCCATTATACAACACAACTCAAATTACCCAAGATCTGCAACTCATGTGCTGAGTTGGCAAGGGCCGGTATCAAACCCGGAACCTTGTGGTTCCTAGGCGGATGATCAAAAATTTAAAAACTTTCATTTCTTAACAGTATAGGTAAACTAGTAAATAAATTTTTAAAATAAGTTTTTAGCAGGTATTTTATTTTTGTGATGCCAGGTAAACTTGTTGGCAGTAAGTAATAGCCAAAAACTAAGTAAAAATCAAGTTCTGAAGACAGGTAATATCTACTGTACTACCTTCATGTATTGTCTTAATTTAACTGAAATCAATAAGTAAACTTTTCACTTACTATTTTATACTCAACTAGTGATATGTAATCTATATTTTGATGCATACATGAAATGGTGGCAAGAAATAATGCACCCCCCTACCCACAAGGAAAAAATTAAATCAGTCAAAGATGTTGAGTAAAATAAATTCTTAAAAATTTATACATGTATATAGTTTTATCAAGAGAATTGAAAAAAATCAGTATAGAGTTTTAAATATGGCTTTTGAATTTTTATGTTTATTAAGGACTTCAAAATTCCCAGAAGGTGCTATTTTCTCTAAGATTATTAATTGAAATGTGGTGCTTTTTAATCATCAGACAGTGTAGTTCTTATCACATAGCTGACAGATTTGATCAAAAAGTATTAGACTGAATCTTTAAATTTGACAATATAACAAAATATTGTATTAACTATAAGAGTTTTCATTAAAGTCTTAAATAATTATCAAAACTGAGAAGCTATATTCAGCATACCAGCTCTACATTAAATTTTTTTTTTTTCATTTCTCTTAATAAAGCTTTAATGCATAGAAATTTTTATGAATTGATTTTATTCTAAACCCTTCACTGATACACTTTTTTTTTTTCTTTTTACATATATCAAAATTTCTTTTTTTTTTTTTTTTTTTTTTTTTTTGAGATATAATGATCAAAGATTTTTCTCAATTTTGGAATATTGATACTGACAAGACATTTAAATGATCAGTTTCAATCAATCAATTTTCAATTTCTCTTTATATATAAAACACATTATGTTAGGAAGAAATGGAAATGAATCCGACAATATGTTGAAAAGTAATAGATAAATGTGAAAAATGAGATTTGTGAGAATATTAGAAGAAAAAAACTGTCTACATAATGTTCCCATCATATACTGGGATGCATGGATACGATTTTTATGTGTCAGTGACACAGGATGTGTACCTATGAGTATCTCTGTATATAAATTATTAGTATCAATAATTATTGAAGCTATAATTGTTTACAAATGATTATCATTAGTTACTTGAGACAATATAATTGCTTGCTTGAATTTAATATAAAATAACCCAACAAGAATTAATATGCTGTAAAATCAATCAATCAACCATTAAAAAAAATGTTTAAATTGATAACTCTCTTTGTTCATTTAAAAAATACTTCAACAAAACTCCATAAATATTTTCCCAGTAACAATTACCATTTGTAAATGTTCAATATACATTTTTAAGGGATTTTTTTTTAATTTTTTACATTTGTCTGTTAATTTCACCATTTTGGCCAACCAAGTATTATAAATTAATAAAAAAAAAGGGAAATCAGACTCAAAATAATACATATTAAAGACTTAGTTCTAGCAAATTCAGAACCTTGCATATCTAGATTCATGCCTTTAGCATAGAACATTTTATCATATTGTCTCAATTACAAAACTGTACGATTATTATGTTACTTCTGTAATTAAGATAATTTCTTTTTAAACTGAAAGCCCCCATTTCTTTCATCAACAGCCTACTTAGCAATCCCAGCAATTTCTTTGATTCTAGTGAATATTGACAAATTTGGACATCAATTGTTTCAACTCACAATTTCTCATATATTTCTGGTCTAATCTTTAAAATATTTATATGGCTAGAAAGAAAAGAAAATAATCTAAGGTATATCAACTCTCATCAAAGCTGTTTTCATTCACTTTCCACCAATGCTTGGGAATGGTAATTCAGTCTTCTGTGAAGAGCTATGAAGGCCCCTAAGTCATCAAAGAATTTGACACTAGTAGAATGGAAAGTGTCATGTCTCTTCCAAAAGTTGGATGATCAGGACTCTCCACACCTTCTTTTATCCATAAACAGCATTAGCATGACTCTTCTTAGGAGAGTAGTTGAAAGGTTTCCCATTGCCTTCTCCATTTTTTAATTTCTGTCATATAGTACCTAAATAATGAAAATGAAATCATCTGTTTTTTTTTCAATGGAAGAGAAAAAACAATCGCACAGGACTTGTTAATTCAACCTAGCAAATGCTGAATTGCTCTATTTACCTTGTATCTTTGCTTAGTCAACCTTTTTTCCTTATGATTAATACTCATTGTGTTTCTCCCTATTATTTCTGTGTTAACTCTGATACTGAAGTTAGAACAATTTGAAATTCTTCTTGTCTTATATAGGTTGCACACTACCAAAATTAGAAAACCAATGCCGAATTATTTAACCAAGAGGAAAAGCAAATTAATACCTTTCCCAAGAGTGTTAGCACAAAGTAAACACAAATAGCCTTGGCTACAATTTGAACCCAGCTCACCAATTCTACTTTTTGTGCCAATAACCATGAAAGTATCCTCACTTTGAACGATGCTGGGTACTATTCTGTTTAATTGCAAGATGCAACCATACAAAAGATAAATTGTTCAACCAGGGAGAAACGTTGCTAACACAAAAGGAAATAACGTCACAAATGGCAGGAGATGAGAAATAAGACATGTGTCTTCTGACAGATATTTATCACCAAAGACTGTAGTGTGTTTGATGCAGTGGTGTTAAATGAGTGTGAATACATGTGCAAATGCCTGCAGCACTTATGTTCTTCTATGTTAGCTTGTATTTGTGTGAGAAGTGGACGAACAGAAAATGTGCACAGGTATTATCAAATGAGAACAACACTTTGCAACAATCATTATTTGATGTGTTTAAAGTTATTTCAAAATTAAGAATTCAGTCAAGATACTTTGTCTATACATTAAGATTTGCATCTCACACATAATATATATATATATATATATATATATATATATATATATATACATATATTTACACACACACACAAATCCTATTAGTAAACCCTTGCAGTAAGAAAAAAAAATGCAAATAATATTTTAGTAAAAATGTACTACAAAACCTTGACTGGGAAAAAAAAAGAAAAGACCAAGAGAGTTGCACCAACCAAAAATAATCGATTAACTATAACACTAGTCCAAAAGAAAAATATATATAAACTGCTAGGACTGTCTAAAGATAAAATGAAAAGAGTGCTTGACACTGAAGTAGAACAAATAGTAATGCCAATCCTAATGAGTCAGATATACCTACTAATAGTTTTACTTACTAGCTCATCAGGGCAAGAATCTAACTAAAAAGACTTGGAGCAACGTGCATTTATTACTAAAATCAGTCACACCATGGTCCAAACAAATTAGCATAACAAAAAAAAAAAAAAAAAAAAAAAACTTTACATTTTTTTATTTATTTTATTTTCCTATTCCAAATTCCCCACCCATTTCCATTTCTCGCAATCACATTTTCTATTGCCACAACCACCTCCCCCACAAAATGAAAACCCAGCATGCCAACAACAGCTCATATCACGGTTCCTTCTTGTAGGTTGTTCCTCTGACTTTAATTCGGGAGACAGAGTTTGCCCATATTTTTGATGAAATATATATATATATAAGTAAAATATATATATAAGTAAAATTGTTTTAGTTAGCTAGTTTTGCCTTTGTTAAGAGTCTGACTTAATTCTAATTATGTTAAAGGGAGTCAGGGTTATAGGAATCCTAGGAGTCAGAACTGGAGCATATAACTTCTGACTCAGCAACCCTGTTCATGACCCTATCAATTGAATAAAAAGTTTAGCAGAAAATTCCCAGATAGTTACCAAATACAACAGGTACCTGAAGAAAACTAGAAGGTACAAACAATGACTGAAATATGACTATAATAATTAAGATGAAGAATCAAATACATCAGTTTAATGATGATTCCTCATTCCACTACCTTGAAACAGAAAAATCATTATGCCATCTGGCTTCCTGCCATCCCTTGATCTAATCCTACTTGGTTAAATCAGCAACAAATCCAGGAACTGTTGCCAGGCATGCTGCCGATTGTGAACTGGCTAGGTACCAGTCACTTTTAGATAGATTTCTATTGCACGGTTGAAACATCCCATGTTCAAGGCTCTTGAACAGCTTTCCTATTCTGTCATAATGGTTCTAAGATGGCTGTCCATAGGAACAAGCCTCATTAAGTTGAATGGCTATTTCAAAGAATTTTCTTTGCTATTCTTTGGGCAATATTATTTTCAATTTTAGGGGTTGGAATTGTAAATAAAAAATGACTGCCTTTCTTTGAATATATATATAAAAAAATTGTTTCTAAGCAATATATTTCTTTTTATTGAAATATTTCTGACCCTGATGGCAAGAAGAAAACAACAAACACATTGGTTAAAAAAAAAAACAGTGACATTTCAATGATACATTTCCATGGACATTCTTTTTTCGTTAATGAAAAAAAAAAGTAATTCTTTAACTTACAAGACATCGCCACCCCCTGGAGGAGGAGGAAGAAGAGGAGGAGGAGGAGGAAGAGGAGGTTTGATTAAGCCCCAAATTAGTTGTTTCTCTTCATGTATCAAACTCAACTCTGAACTAAAACTTTCAAGATACAATATGACTGCCTCTAGTCAATAAACAAACGCCCATGTAATTTTTATTTTCACATGATTGTTCCAGCTGGGATTGAAACTTTAACTGTCCCTTCAATTACTCCTATACAAATGTCAAATTTTTCAAAGATTTAAATAAAAAATAATGTCTCATTTCAAACAAAAACAAACTTGTTTCTAAAATCTTTTCCCTTTTAAAATGATAAATAGAAATAAAATGGTGACAGTGGTTCATAGAGGTTGGTTAGTTGGTGTTTAATGGCATATCAACCATTGTGGGTTATTCAATGCCAAATCTTGTTTATATATAGTTTGTGTAACTTTTGGGTATTAATAAATTGGTAGAAATAATTTTCATTAACTTGTAAACAGATCTATTTAGCTCATAGATGAGATCCTAACAGGTATTACCACTCCAGGTCAGAGTGGATATGGGAGTAATGGCAATGAAGAGGTACTTCACATTCCATAGAGCTCCAAAATTGGAGCCTCACCATCAAATACAGTTTAGCATCCTACTCAGGACATGGTTTATATAGAGCCATCCTGTATCATGTTATAAGACTAAGACAGGGAAGTTCCAGTTCATGCCTTTCCCTAAAAGAAAGAATTATTTTACTTTTAATTCTGATCTCATCTTCATCAGACCATTTTAGATTCCATTGATTATGTTTGTATATTTATTGTGTTCATGCTTAGATGTTCAGATTAAAAAGGAGTAAGAATAAAATGATTTTCTTATGCTCTTCAGATATTATCAAAATATAATTAAAAGATTATTAGAAAAGAATTCCTTGTACTCAGAAAGAAGTTACCAAAAGCCTAATAATCAGTAGTTATAATACAATGGAGAGTAAGAATACAAAAATCAATATGGCTGAGATGATAAAAGCATTAAATTAGCCCAGTTGTAAGTGCAAATATGTGTCTATATAGTGGAAACATGTACATTCATATTTAATGAAAAAATAATAATAATCAAAATGTTAAAAAATATTTTATTTCATGCTTAGCAAATGCATTTCATGGATCAAATGTGAACAGCTAAATCTATAAAAGCCTTCTTTCTTTTTTAAATCTAAAAAAAAACATGAATTCACTGCTACCCATAAATAAGTATATCTAAAATAATAATAACAATAATATATAAAGAAAAGATTCAGGAGACAAATTCCCAAATTAATGGAAATTCTTTTAATTTTTATTAAGTAAACTACCAGCAAGATTTGAACTCATATTTTTAATCAAAGTAATAAGTTTACTTATGCTAAATAAAAATGATGGTAAAATCAAAATAATTTTGTACTCATGAAATATCAAAAACCTATGTTTGGAATTTTATTACAGCATCACCTATAAATGAATACACCTCCAAACAATTTTTTTTATAAAAAAACGTTAATTTTCTTCTAAACCAAACACACCAGAATGTCATTTCTAGTGAAAAATTATACAATCAAAATGGATATTATTAGGTCTTATTTATTACCAAACTCTACAACAGTGAAACTGTAACTAAAAATAAAATTGCATACATATGGACTGCTACTTATTCATATGTTAGGTTGGAGAGTTTAGCAATAAATAATACCTAATTATATCTGTTTTTAATGAACAATGTCCCACAAGAAACAATAAATCTAGGTATCTTTGGTTAAGAAAATGCACTTTTTTATAAAAAGTTGTTAGGGGTGTACTTATCTATGTGCGATACTGCACATGAATTTAGATGTGGAAATTAGTCCAAATATACTAATTCACTTACTCAAGAATTTATCTTAAATTTCAGCTGTGACTTTTGCCAAAAGCCCTTAAAAAGTTCAAAGGGGCTCTTCTTTTTTTTCTTTTGAAAACTAGACTGAATACACAGTTGAACATTTTGCACACACCTATTATTTGCTAATTTTAATTATCTACAACCTTAAAATAAAAGCTCATATATATATATATATATATATATATATATATATATATATGTATGTGTGTGTGTGTGTGTGTGTGTGTGTGTGTGTGTGTGTGTGGTCAATATTTGTATTGGAAGATTGGAGATACACAATTGATATACATTTAATTATTGATGAATATTTGATATGTAATATACCAACCGACGCATTTAAATGTCAACATTCTATTTTTCAAATATTAATAAATCATCCTCAGGTTTCATATTTTTCACTTTTATTTACTACTTTTCAACATACTGTTGAATTCATTTCCATTTCTCCAAGTTTTACCCTTTTTACTTCTTTTTTTTTTTTATTGAAAATGAATCTAAGTAAGCATAGCTTACATTTGGCATAAAGCAGATGCACTTAATGAGAATCGAACTCACAACTAGTACTAATTGATCAGCAATATTGGTTTGCTAATACAATATACATGATGGGCGTCCCTAAAGGAATCTAATAGCAGCATCATTGCCAAAAATTTACAATTTAGACTTTTTGGATCTAATGGAAAGAAAGAAGCAAATACAGAATCCTCACACAAAAATGTTAAACATAGAGTGGGCAGACTTAAGGTGCCGGTTTCACTGTCTTAGCTGGCAACACTTTTTACAAAGAATACAAATTCTGTCATCTGAGACTAAACAGAATCAATGTAATATGCCCTAGTGTTTATAAAACCCAAAGAGGAAGCACACCACCAGTAGATGAAGTGTAATTCCATACCTTCACAACACACGTAAATGAGCTTATGAGACCACATAAGCTTGATGAAATATTTGAAAACAAAAACCACTGACAATAAGTTATAAATAACACCCAAGAACGATACTTGATGCACCTTATTTCAAATGCTTCCTTAAACAGGTACCAATGGACGAGAATTTTTTTTTTTTAATAATTCTAGTAAGTGTAAGATAATTTTAATGAAGAAAAATGAAAGAAGAAAAAGATATCTAACTGTTGAATGGTGGTGTCAATTCAATACTTTAAATGTAAAACACTCGTACATTTGCACAAAACGTATAAACAAAACAATAAACATTATGAAATATTAAGAGGAATACGAAGGGTAAAATTTGCAGATATGTTTGTGTGTGAAAAAAAATGGGAAAAGAAGATATATAAATATACTTTCTCACTTTTCTTTAAACTATAAAATGGCAATGTTATGTATTATTGTGTAATACAAAAAAAATACACGGTAGACGGTGAACTGTTGTATTATCCTACAGACAGTAAAATAAAAATGTGGCTCTAACGATAGCAGTAAACACGTGGAGAGTTTTACTGCTAAAACAGATTGAATTAAAAACCAAATAAAAAGGTATCAATAGTAGAATATCAAATAAATCGGAGGGTAAGAGAAATGAGACTGAGAGAATTTTAGACATTACCTTCTTGTGTAAAAATGAAGAGAGGGCCAGAACGTGTTTAAGATCTGTAGTGTTAGTGGATAACTGTAGGGTGTACTGAACAGAGAGACAGGCGAGCAGGCGCTGGGGAGACAAGATTTAGCAAACAATGAATGGAATAAAACGACGCGAGCTACTTGCTCGTCTAAAACCAGAGCTCTAATAGGGAGTAGGAAACAGGAGAGAAAGAGAGTGAAAATATAAGAGAGGGAAGAGAGAATGTGTGGAGAGAAATAGAAAGTAAGAGATGAGTTAAAGGGAGAAAAATACAATCATAAAAACTAATGCATACAAGTGAAAAAGAGGTAGAGAAAAACATGCTTGTGAGTGATAGGAGAAAAGAAGAGAGATAAAGAGATGAGAAAGACAGGTTGACAACAATGAAAGTGACATAGAAGATGTACTAGAGAAAAGAAGGGCTCCACAGAAAAACAATGTAGAGAAAATTGTTGAAAAAAGTAGAGAGAGAGAGAGAGAGAGAGAGAGCACAGGTAAAAAGACAGAGATGGTGAAGAAGGAACAAGACAACAAGTGTACTAGTACAGGAATTAGAAAGAATATAATAAAGTGCAATATCGGAAATGGGGGGTGGGGAATCAGAGAAATAATCAATTAGAAAAACTGTAAAAGAAGGAAAGACCAGGGTGAGTAAAAAGAAGCATCTCTCACCACAAGACAGGAGAGAACCAAATGTGTCAAAAGAGGAAAGTCAAATGAATAAAAATAAGTTGTAAATAATGCTACTAATGCAAAGATGGTGTTGAGTGTACTAAGCTAGAAGACCATTGTTAATGAGTTCGATTCTTACTGGGTGTCCCACACTTCAGGCCTTGTGCTAAGCTTAGTAAATGACGAGAGAGAGAGAGAGAGAGAGAGAGGCAATGAAGAAAGAAATAGAATTGAAGAAAGGAAAAAATAAGGAAAAGTTGAAATAAAGAGATTATAAACGACAAAAAGAAATATTGAGAGTAAAACAGTTAAAGAAGGTGCAAAAAAAAAAATCAACAACAAAAAGAATAGTAAGCTTAAAAAGCGACCAAAAGGAGATCGAAGAGAAAAAATACTAATTACTCAACAATACCTAAGTCAAACCAGATGATCCTGATCAGCAGGGTGACCACTTAGTAACAGCAAGTACTATATGAGCAACCTAAGGCCTATGTGCCCGACTAAGCAAAGCTTAGTAAATAACAAGAGAAAGTCTTCTTATCTTTCTTTTACACATCAGAGAGAGAGAGAGAGAGAGAGAGTAAGTGAGTTAGCATCATGAGTCACCAAAATGTGAAGATGTTGGGGCGGGGGGTCCTACAATCTATTATACTCGAGCATCGAAATATTGGAAGCAGAAAGCCTCAAAATTGAGTTGATGCAACAAGAAAACAGAGCTGAAAATTATAGACAGACAGAAAAAACGAACCGATTGGAGGGACGAATAAAACAGGCTTGTGTAAGAAGAAGTAGTAGTAGTATTTCCCTTGCCAAAATCGGAAGAATTTACTCGTTTTTTCGATGGATTTATGAATATTTTCTGACGCAACGATATCTAAATGGACCAAAGAGTGACGATAAAAGTTTAGAGAAATAGAATTAATATATTAAATGACCCGGCAAACAAAAGCGTGTTTTAAAGCTTGGTCCCGAACAAAAATTTTAAAAGTAAACATTAAACAAGAAAAAATAATTTAAATGGTTTTATGCTTCTATACTTTTCCCTGATTTTTAAATTTGTGCTATGCTAACCAAAAAATAGATTCTTCAGTTGATTATTTACTTTATTTATTTAATGATAAATAATAAATCCTTAATAATCAAATCATAATCAACAAACAACTTTAAGAGTAAACCAGATGAGTGGTGATAGTTTGTTGTTGTTTTTTTTAACACCAACCTTCCAAATCGTGGGATTTTCCAGGTTTGCTTAGAAAAGCTACATTCCGATTCGAAATGTTTTTATTTTTTTATTTTAATTTTCTAGGTACTAGAACATTGGCCTCTAGCGAGAAAACTATAATCTCAACCCCAATGAGCGCATGATACATTATTGAAGAAATCGATAAATCATTGTCCAAAATAAACTTTAAATGAGGAAAAGGCACATTAAAATCTAGTATAACAGCTCTTGATTTGAGGTGAGTTTTTTTTCTTTTTTTTAGCTCTCCACCAAGCTAAACTAGACACAGATCCAAAGAAAAAAGAAGGAAAAATAAAGATTGAATTAATTAAATTATTGTGATATGAAGCTCACAAAAAAAAATACATTTTTTTTTCTTCCAGTGATTTAGTTCTGAATAATTTATCATGAACACCACACAGGACCAACTGTAAACATGAAATAAATGAATAAAAATAAGACTAATTTTAAGGTTCCATGTTATTAGATTAGTAAGTGTTAAGTAGTACTATAAAAATTACCAGGAGCATGTTAATGAAAATAGGTCGTTTTAAAGAAGATAATCTCTTCCAGAGATGTGTAAAGTATAAAAAAAATAACGAAGATGAACTGAAATTTTCTCATCGGATAAAGAATAATATAAGAAGCGAAAAGAAAAGCATATCATACCGTTTTGAAGTCAATTCCGTTCATATAAATTGATATCATTTTGCCTTTATTTCATTTTCCCCTAATAATGAACAGTTATAACTTAATTAATTCTATATTTACACTTTTTTAAAAGGAAAAACCCGTTTCCCCCTGCAGTCAAAATGGAATACCCCGAATAAAAAGACGTATCGATTAACTTTACCCAGTTTTCAGTAAATATTTTTAGTGTGCAACAGTAACAACTTGAACCATTTGTGTGTGTGGTGAGATAAGAAAAAGGCAACATGAGCAGCAACTTCTTATCGCATCACAATTCACTTCATAAAAATACTCACCAACCCACATAAGATTATTTATTTAAAGATTCTTTTGCAGAAAAAAAGGCGCCGATAACATGGCAATTACTTTCTGATTTGGTTCAGATGATCAAAAAGAGGGTTAAAAACAGAGACACGTTCAAGACCAAAGAAATGCAAATTAAATTATTTAAAATAACATTAACTACCCACCATCCCATTGATCTATTTATAAAAGGAAACCACTACAAACAGGTCTCTTTTCATGTGTACTTATGAGTTTTACATATTGAGAGGATTGAGTGATGAAAAGGTTTTATTTGTAGCTCACTTAAAGGATGCATTCAGCATCTATGTCAAGTTATATCTGACTTGTAGAATTATACTATGATTAATTTTTAATAAATAAGAGGAAGTACACTATAATCAACATTTAAGAGTTATATCTATTGAAAAATTATATAGATAAATGAGTGCATACAAAGACGACCTATTATTAAATTATAAATTGAATTGAAAATTGTTTTATTTTCTAAGTTAAAGCATTTAATACTATAGTGCTAACAAAAATCTTGCTTCAGTGTACTATTTTCTTTTTGTTTATGGTAACACCAGTTTAGGTCAGTTCATAGAGAATCCGCCTAGGAACCACAGGGTTCTGGGTTTCCATACCAGCCTTTGACAACTCAGCACATGAGTAGCACTGCTTAGATCTGTGTGGAAAAGTGGGGAGCTGATGGTAGGTGTGCTGCTTTACCTCAGATGCAAAAACAATCTCCCTGGTCTAGCACTAGTGAAAAGGGGATAGACTCCCTCACTGACTGCTATCACAAACAAGGCTGAGAAGTTTCTTAGTGGACTTTAAAGAATTTACCAGAAAAAATTGAAAGGACAGAAAATCTAAAATAAATGATTAAACTTCTGATTTTCAAAAAAAGATTCATCTGTCTTCATTTAAAAAATTCATACAAATTCTATAAAACTGCAGAAAAGTCAAAATGATTTTTAAAATTTTAATCATTTAAATAAATCCGTACTTCTAGGGACAAATTTATCTTTTGAATAGAAATTGTTTTATTAGAATCTTTGAGATTTTGAACTTGCTAATATGTATTATTTTGATTTTTCAGACTGCTGTCCTCAACTTTATGGTGAAATACACATACACAATGTTTCAGTCGATGTATCCTCCTGCCTTCTTCAGGTGTTTCTTGTGATCCATTGGAGTAGATTACAAGTATTAAGATTGTTTATATTATATCATATCAATTATTCAAAATGATTTCTCAAATTGAATCATTACTATACTCAGATAAAAAAAAAATCTTAACACCTGTAATGGAATGAGAACAATCTACCCCAATGGATTATAAGAAACACCTGAAGAATGGCAGAGGATACATTGTCCAAAATGTTGTGTATTTCATGATAAAGATGAGAAAAACAGTTTGAAAAATCAAGATAATACAGAAATTGTTTTATAATAAATTTCAAAAAATTATTTTACTTTAACCTAGCCCTTTTCACTTTCTGTAATAGAGATTACTACAACATAATCTGTATTTCTGGTTGAGGAACTCAGATTACGGTCAAGTCACACTGAAAGCACCAGTTCCTGATCACCGAAGTTAAGCTTGTTCAATACTTAATAGGGTGACCACTTAAGCAAGAGCAGGTACTGTAAGCAACCAGAGTCCTTTGTTTATGGAAATGACTTAATTCAGCATAAAATTACCTGGAAAGGGTTGATATGCTGTTAAACAAAAACAACCAACATTCACTAGAATTTTTTCCTACATTTCATTAGCAGTACATTCTGCCATTGGCCAAAAAAGATTGTTCAATAACAATCCCTTTGTACATATAATGACAATTACCTTAAATTTTTTAATATAGCCATGATCATCGTTGCATTTTGTTATCTATTTACATCACCAGCCAACAACCAAATTTGTGCACATTTTTATATCTTCATTTAACTCATTTAAAATATATAAGAATTTAGTTACTACTATTCTTGGTGTATTCTACTGGTTTGAAAAATGTTTCCTTTAAATAATCTTTTTTTTTTTTCTGGTAAAGATCCTCTGAGCAGTTAGATCAAAAGAAAGAGGCCTCTAAGGATAAATAAAAGAATTTAAAATTAATTTTTTCAGCTTTACTTTTCTTTTCAAAATGTTTGTATGAGAAAATTATATAATACTAACATTCTCATTATGTTTATCTGTCTGCCAAAACACTGCATTGCAGCAGCTATTTGTTTCAAAGTGTCTTTAAAATGTGTTAAGATTGAGTAAAAAATCCAAGTGATTTCCATCTTGATAATAATAGTATAACATTTTTGTCCCTTATAATCTATACTAGAAGCAGCTACCCGGTGTTGCCTGGTTAGAGGGGTGTTAAAAAAGTTAGTCTCACAGATCCATTATTACTTATTGCAAGTATGATGCTCGCTGGATGCCCCATAAAAATTTCCACATAAAAAAAGACTTGGTGAGACGTCAAGAATTTTTTTTGCCTGGGTAAAAGGAATGACATCATATATAAAATATAAGAAATTTTGGCGGACCTGAACTTTCAGAACCCCCCATCTAAAATTTTTGTTTTTAATCTTTTCTTTTCTTTCAACGGATTATTATCGATTGCACACCAATCTATCCGATTTGTAAAGTTTTCAGGGGTGCTCAGTTCCCCGTATAAGTTTATAGTAAATCGATCCCCCATATCAGAACTGCTCGATAATAAATAATTTGGGTTCTGTTTTTTCTGGGCCACCCTAACTTTGACACCTTTGCGCCAGTTTCCTTTCGAGCAGTTCCGATATGGGGGATCGATTTACTATAAACTTATACGGGAAAATGAGCACCCCTGAAAACTCAAAAAAAATCTTTTGGGATTTTTTTTTCAGTCTGATAGATTGGTGTGCAATCGATAATAATCCATTGAAAGAAGAAAAGAAAAAATTAAAACAAAAATTTTAGATGGGGGGGGGGGTCCTGAAAGTTCAGGTCCGCCGAAATTTTAATTCAATAATTTACAGTTTGTTTTTTTTTTAAGAAAAAAGATGTAAATAAGGCAATTAATTCAATCAATATTAAAGCAAAAAGTTTTTTTTTTAATTCCCCACAAAAAAAAAAAAAAAAAATTAATAAATAAAATAGTGCTAATGACTTTCCCTTCTGTTGTTATACAAATTTTAATCTTTAAATATTTCCCAAATATGAATAAAATCTTCATTAAAAAAAACAAAAAAAAACAAGCTCTGATGTATATATATATATATATATATATATATAGATAGATAGATAGATAGATAGATAGATAGATAGATATATTTACTTTGTCGTTAATTATTGTATTTCCGTAGTTTCCTCTGGACATGCACATACACATAACTGCCCTTTATTTATGTATAGATAGGTAGATTACAATATAATGATTACAATATAATGATCGGATTTCTATTAAATGCTAATTATAGAATAGTATCAATTCTTTATTTGTAAAGACACAGAAAATCTAAGTGTAATAAAACCAAACTAGGCTGACAAAATTAACATTTTTTTGACAAATGAATATGTTAGATGTTCAAATTTAGGACAGAAGATATAAAGTGACAAAAAAGAGAGGAATGTTAAATAGAAAGAAAAGAAGAAAGAATGAACAAGCAAAAATAATGGAAATAAACAACTGATAAACAATTAAGAGAAATGATTACAAAATAAAAGTTTAAATAATTTCATTTAATTAGTTTGAGGTAGGTTTTATAAAACCAGAATGTTTAACAGTTAAATAAAAAATTGTTTTATGTCATATCTATGATTATTTCATCATTATCAATTACTGTATTCTACCACTGTAGTAATTTGGAACATTCTACAGCAACATGCAGTCCTTCTGCATTTGAACCCCTTTTGTATTTTCCTTTGCAAAGGCCCTTAACTCCCACAATTACTTGCCAGATCTTAGGGTTCCCAATCCTGCATTTTAAAGGTCTATCCACAGCTTACCAAGTAAGTTTGTGTAGTAGCAGCCTCTTCATACCCAGTAATTGTTTGACCCTATTATTTATTTATTTGCTATAAAGTAGAAATTCCTGGATGAACATTAAGGATTCCATTATTTTTATTTGTGGTTATAGTTCAAATAAAACATGGAGAAAAAATACTAACAAAATTCTAAAGACTAGACACAATATACCCTATAAAGTAGCTAGGTACATTGTATAGTATAATTCTCACAGGGTACCCCAAACTTACAGTCTCATGTTAAACTAAGCTACTTAGTAAATGAAAACATTAGAAACCTCCTATGGTGTAATGGTTAATGAGCAAAGCTACCACATAATTGTTAACAATTTCAATTCTTACTGGGTGCTCCATACTTCTGACCTTGTGCTTAACTAATCTAAGCTAAGTAAATGACAACTGCGTAGTGACAAAAATGTTATGTTCAAAACAACACAGACGAGGATACTCGTCTGAAAGTACAGGAAATAACAAAAGTATTTAATTCAAGAACTTTATAAAACAACTAAAATTGACTTAATTCTACTCTTAGATGCGATTTTTTTAAAATTAAAACAAAATAAGGGAGACAACTTATAATAAGGGAGACAACTTATGACCTTTAAAACTCGTGAAAGAAACTTATAACTACAACATTTAGCTGGTTAAAAAGCACAAGTTAATACCAAATTTTTAATCTGAAATCTAGTAGAATACCTGAACATAGTTATTAGTCTTTTGAATATGTATATCTAAAGATAAACTTTATTGGATACAATAATAAAATGAATGCATGTAACAAGTTTTCTCAATAAGAATGATCAGCACAATGAAAAGCAACCTAAAGATTCAACTTAATATGTATGAAAGTGCTCAATTCACTAAGTACAACAATAATATATAAAACCTAAATTGACCCAGATACTACTTACCTAGGTTTAACCTAAAGGATCTTCAGGATAATACTGTGTCAGTATTATCCTAGATATCCTTTAGGCAAGTAATGTCTGGGTCAGTTTAGGTTTTATATATTATTGTTGTACTTAGTGAAATAAAGATGTAGGTACATAAAAGACCAGGCCATCAAACAAGACATTGTAATCTGGAATAAAACTGAAAAGACTGCACTTATTTTTTATGTAGCTGTCCAAAATGATTATGGCTTTGATAGAGCCAAATTTGAAACAATAACAAAAGACTATAGGACCTTAAGAATGACCTAAAAACAATGTGGTATCTGAAAGAAATTAGTATTATACCAGTTGTGATAGGGGCAACCAAGTTGGTCAAGCAAAACATTAAAAAATACCATAACACAATACCTGGTAAACCAAGCTGCTATGAAGCTATAAAAGGAACATCCTCCATCCTAAAAAAGCACTAGGATGTAAGTACAATACATAAAGAAACCAAGTATTAGCCCCAGGAAAAGGTTCCTTGTTTTCTTTTAAAAAAATAAAAATTAAAAGAAAATTGAAAAAAGAAATAAAAGAGTAGTCTTTTGCCAAATCTAAACTACATTTTTTAAAAACTTCATTGTAGTGTAATGGTTATCAAGCTAGACTTACAGATCAAGTCGTACTGAATTGTGAATTCAATCCACACTAAGTGCCCCATACATCTACCAAATTTAAGCTACACATTTTTGGGAACTTCAAATGGTATAATGTTTAGCTATGTTTTTATTAATGAATCTTAGCAACCTTAGAATAAGTAATTTGATAATTGGAAAAGTTTGTTTTTCTAATCCTCTATAAACAGCTAAATATTTTGATGAAAATAAAGTCAATATAGTGGTCAGTATTAGCTGGATAGTAACGGAGTATATCCCCTTTTCACTAGCACTAGACTAGGGAGATTGTTTTTGAGTCCGAGGTGGAGTGCCACACCTACAATCAGCTCCTCATTTTACTGCACAGATCCAAGCTGTGTTACTCATGCATTGAGTTGGCAAGGGTTGATATCAAACCCAGAACTTTGCGATTCCAAGACAGATGCTCTACCAACTGAGCTAATAGAGCTACTAATTTTTGGATGAAAACTTATTAAACCAAAGGAAAGTTTTAACAAAAAAATATTTTGTTTCACAAGAAAGGTAGAGGCTCTTACTGAAAGGAAATAATAATCAGCAAGAAGCAATGTTGCTGCAAGATTTTGTAGCATAATGGACCCTGGAACACCTATATTTGTGGCCTTGTGTCAGACACGGAGAAACCTTAATAGATTGTAGCATGATTCTCAGACCTTACGGGAGTGGGCAAGCAATGTGAAAGTCGTTAGCACCTTTGAGTCCATTCGGAGCCATTAAGTCTGGGATTATGCTAGTAAAATTTAGTTTAATCGGTTTGTCAGAAGAAAGGATGGTTGACCCGTTGACCTCTTAAGTGACACGTGTAATTTGGTAAAACAGAACGTTCGAAAGGTTCCAGAAGATTCTAGAAAGCTCGACTTCGATTTCTATATAATGAGGGAACCTTAGATTTTGAATCAGTTGAGCCCTGGAGACCGAGAGAGGAAGACGAGTTGAGTTTTTGTCTGCGGCCGTGGAGTTTGGCCGAGTTAGTTGTCAGAGGCTGGTGTCGCTTAAGTGTGAAGCCTGATAATTGGAACGAAGTTAAGAGCATCATTAAAAACATATTTAAGGAAGCCGACTATCTCTCTCTCTCAATAACTTTCATTAAGAAAATAAATTCATGAAAAGCAAGAAATACTGTCCATATCTTTATTTACTACACACCAAAGAAATCTTTTTATGAATGAAATCTCTACCCAAACAAATACTACAGACACCCGTGGAGAAAGTCAAATTGACTGTGACTAAAAAACTCAACGGTCGTGAAACTTGATACTCATAAGAGAGGCACGCGTAGTGCGAAAGGTGATATCTTTCCCTTGACCAAAAGAAGTGAGGAAGGGTTTGCGGGCTACAGACGATTACTACTGGATTCTGTGAGTGGTGTAAACAAGCGCTGGAAGTTTACATGCCTTGTAATCGTCAGGCGACTTGTGTGAATTAATAGTGCATTTTGGTGCACTTGGAAGACGCAGTGAAAAACCCACTACATAACATATCGATTTGGTAACGTGACAAACGAACAACCCCGCTAAGTTACAATTTCACAGATCATGCAAAACTTTTTTTTTTTTAAATTAAATTATTCTATTAAAATAATTATTCACATTTCACTAAAGCATTACTGATTAGGTTTATAGTTAGTTCTTCAAAATGGAAATGTAAAATAATTACATTCTATTATTGTTCAGTTAGGACTAACAAACCAGATTAAAAACAAGAATGTTTAAATCAATAAGACTCTTAAGTATCACTTAAATGTTGTTTTTTGTAAATATTTTTATAACTATACAAATTTTAACAGAACAACTTCATATGATAATATAAGAAATATAATTGGTAAATCTCCTATGTATATATATATTTTATATTAATAATTACTATTTTTAACCAGTGTAAATTTTTAACTAAAAATGAAGACTGTAAAATAACCAACTTCAATCCAAGTCTTAACCTCTTACCCAGCATAGACAGGTATTTCAGCTAGTATATGGTATATCACAAAAAGTCTAACAAATAAAAGACATAAATATACACTATTGGATACAAATTACAAATCATAGTATATGTAAAGATAACCAAGCAGCTACTAGACATTTTAAAATGCCTCCAATAGAGAAAAAGAAACAGGAAGAAGACAAAGTAGAGAAAGCTGAAAAACAGAAGCATAACATTTGGAAGCCAACAAGAGAAATATAAAGTACAGTGGGTAACAAACACAATCAACTGATCATCGAGTTCTATTAATAGGATGTTACTTGACAAAGTAGAAAAAACTTTAAGCAAATTAATTTGAATCTATCAAATAATTCACCATCCATCCATATATTCATACAATTAAGGCTCTATAATTTGGGGCCAGATTTCAACCAACCTTCAGGAATTGTTATGGTCATCCCTAAAAGGGTTTTAAACTATTTGGACAAGATTATTTGATTTTTACTCCCCAAAAATGAAACTACTTCCTATGTCAATGTAACATTAAATAACCCAAAAATGAATGCAATTAGAAACATGACATTCAAAGAGAATTCCTTAGACACAAAAACAATCTCCCTGGTTTAGTGCAAATGAAAAGGGGACAGACTCCTTCACTGGCCGGCTGACACCAACAATAGGCCATTCTGCCAACTTACTACTTTAAAGCTCTAAGTGATAACAGATATAATTGTGATGATTTATCTATTTATTCATTTAGAGCATCCGCTTATGAACTACAAGGTTCTGAATTTGATTTCACCAACTTCACGGTAGCACACCTTGAGTAATCTGATCTGGGCAGTAAAGTGAGGAGCTGATGGTAGGTGTTGTGCTCCAACCTTAGATCCAAAACAATCTCCCTGGTCTAGTGCTAGTGAAAAGGGGATACTTCCTCACTGTTCGGCTAATACTGACAATAGGCCAATCCACTGACTTTACATTTTTTTATATTTAATATTTATTTTCTATCATATTAATTGATTTAAAGCATTAGCCTTAAAAAAGATGCAACTTACATCAACTAAAGTTTTTGTCAAACTTGACTACATTTGACTATATTTTATTTACCTTAATTCCTTATGAAAATCTGATATTAAAAGACTTAATATAATGAAAATGACAAGATGAACTGGTCTAAGACTATTTAAACAGCATTCTCTTTATACTGAGGAGAGCCAGTTAACGATGAACTTTGCATTAGTCTATGTACTCAACCATGTACCATGTTATTCTCCAGAATAAACTACCTCTTACTTTCTATATGTGTATCAATGTTACTTATTTCACAACAGCATTACTATTGACCACTTTGGCGGGATAGCTTTAAACAAAGATGTCTGCTGGCTAAAGTTTGAATGCATTTTATGTTCAACTATTTAAGTGAATTTTGCAAGTTCAGGTACAGGGTATCTGAGGTTCAAGAGTTAAATATACGATGAATCTATAAGAGGACTGCTTCTTAATTTCATGTAGACAAAAGACATCAAATTTATAAAATATAAAAACCAGTTCAAGATTTTAATGATAAATAATATAACAGTTCATATGGATGAGACCAACAAGAATTTTATTAGAAAATGCTTGGAAAATAATTCCCACCAAATTCAGAAGTTATTATACACCATGTTCTTGAAAAACAGAACTAAAAATTACAGCTAAAGTTACAAGCGTAGTTTCTTTTTATGAAAGGATCGTGGTGTTGTTACTATTAAAAATGATTCTTTTAGGTGCTGAAGGGCTTGAAAAACTTCCAATACAGAATTGTTTCAATAAATCAATTTGCAGTTTAGAAAAAATCATTTTAAACTGCATTTATTTTAAGTAACATGGCATTATTATACAAAGTTTCAAAAATTTAATTACATTTCCATAAAGGATGAATTTTAAAAAACATGTTTCCAGTCAAGATTTTAAGCTATTTCCTGCAAGAGGTTTAAATGGAACCTTTTGACCCTGATAAGAAATTATGGATTTTACCTTCTTAGAAAATCACAACTAACATTAACTCTTGGATCACATTAATTTGCATATCTTAGTTGTTTTAAAGCATATCAAACTTTTTGGGGTCATTCAATGTCAAATCACATTATTTTGATTTTGAAAAAAAAAAAAAAAAAAAAGACAGGTTGCTTACGGCTTAAGTAGTTACCCAATTAAGTATTGAACAATGTCATAGCTGTTTAATTTAAGTGATTGAGCAGGAACATGTGTTTTCAGTGGGACTAGACCATAATTTCATATCTGGAGGGATTTTGCAAAAGATTTCAAATATTCACCCATTTTGGAGCCAGGATTTAAAAAAATCATTTTTGATTTTATGCAAACTGACCATAAATTGTATATCCATTCCACATATTCATTAATCACTTCTTATAAAAAAAATTTCCAAAAATAAGAGTCCACCAGAATATTTTCTTTATAGGAAGGAATCCACAAGTTTTCAACATTTCAAAACTACAGTTTTATTCCATAAAAAGAGAAAAATCCCTACAAAAATAACAATAAGTTATTTGAATCCAATTACATTCAATGGTGAATACCAGTCCTCATCAACTCAGTGCATGAGTAGAACAGCTTGGATCTGTGCATTAAAATGGAGAGCTGATATTAGGGATGGTGCTCTATATCAGATGCAAAAACAATCTCCCTGGTCTAGTGCTAGAGAAAAGAGGATAAAACCTCTTGCTGTCAGGCTGATACAAAAATAGGCCACTCTGCCAACTTTACTTATTTACATTAATTTTAAAATGTTTTAATTATAAATTGTATATTAGGATTAAAATAAATGTAATCTATAAAAAAAGATGAAAATTTGCTTATTATCATAGTTCATGAATTACTGTCTAAAAAGTAAATGCTAAAAACAATCGGTATCAGTCAGAAAGGGAGGGAGTCTATCCCCTTTTAGCTAGTGCTAGACCAGTGAGATTGTTTTTGCTGAGGTGGAGCATCACACCTACCTCCGCACTTTAATGCACAGATTAGATTACCCAAGTTGTGCTACTTGTGCTGTGTTAGCGAGGACTGGTATTGAACCAGGAGTCATGTTATTCCTAGGTAAATACTCTACCGACTAAGCTAAATTGACTCTGAATAAAGATATGAAAATCTGTTTTATAAGTGAAATTTGTTTTAACCAGAATATAATTAGCAAAAATTATTCTACTTACCATTAAAAATCCAAGGCATCTCATATACCAACATCAATGCTAAAAAAAAATAGAAATGAATAATAATTATTACAATATTAAAGACATGAAAAATCTGGGATATTAATAAGTATTTGTATGAATATTTTCATTTTTTTTTTCACACATCTTTTACCCGCTTACTAAGAATTCACACACACACACACACACACACACACACACACACACACACACACAACCAGGTATATATGATAGATTATTAGAAATAACAAGATACTTCAAATTATACAATAGTATTATAAACAAGTAGAAGAAAAACATTAACAAAAATTTGATGACAGGGCACTAATGGAGGAGGAAGGATTGAGATTTTGTACAGTTTGTGGTGGAGCAGAGGGCACTTATGTCGTAAGTTGGCAAAAAAGTTCTCTTAATCATAAGTTAACTGCTGGAATTTACAAGTTGGCTTCAATGTGAGTCTTGCTTATTTGCTATCTATTGAAACATTACACAAGAAAATGAATGGCTTTAGCATTTTTCTTTCTAAGAAGAAAAAAAACACTAAACCAAAATCCGAACTGAAAATCATGGTATCATAGAAAGAAAAAAAAAGTCGATACCAAAACCAAAATTGCCAAACCGTCCAACTCATATATATTAGTTTATAATTCTTTTTATACTTTTTTGCCCAAGCACTTTCAACCATTTTGCTGGTCATCTTCAGGAAATTGTTGGTTATAGTGTTTGTTTAGTGCAAGTTTTATTCATTTGGATCTTGGGGGAAGGAGGTATTTGATTTGGAAAGTCTATTTTAGGAGGGTTGCTAAGGTTAGTGCATTAGTTATTAAAGATGCTATTTGCATAAAAAAAAACTTTAAAAAAACTAACATAAATAAAATAGCATTCAACACCAAACGACAATATACTAAATATCATTTTGGGTAAAAGTATGGAATATTTTCTTTACCATCTGGATCTTGATCTATGAAAAACAACTAGAAGCTTTGAACGGCTGCAAATATAGATCATAAAGAAATATTCTGTGGATTTTTAACAATACCTGCCTAAATAATAAGTTGATACCAAAATACACTATATATATATATATATATATATATATATATATATATGAAACTAAATATATTTTTATATAGTAATTAAAACAAGGAATTTCCATGGATTCTGCTCATAGTCTTTTAAATTTTAAAGTTGAAGTGTTAAAAAACAATCTATACTGAAAAGTTAATTTAATTGAATGAACAAAAATGTGATCAAATAAAAAATAAAGCAAATCTTCATGTATAGAATATTGTATTTATATAATAACAAATATTAACTTACCTAGAATGCATGGATAGTTGTACTTAAAACAATTAATACAAAATTTGATGAAATCCATATCCTGTAAAAAAAAAAAATTTTTTTTGAGAAAACATATCTCTGTATGAGAAGGGATCAATAAATCTGTAGTCTGACATTGCATCTGATATAACCCTCGCATACACATGCAAACATATATCATGTCTCATATAATGTTCATTTTCCTGACATTTGTACATTATTCTCTATACTATATATGCACCTTTAATGTGTTGTAGTGCACCTGAGCACTGTACACAATTTCATTATTTCATTCTTTTTTTTATAGTTATTAGGTGCATAATGTTTTATCTATCTGATTAATAGAGATGCAAAGTGTATTTACAAAGAAAGACATTATGTTGAAAATTTGTTGTATAAAATAAATTTTTATTTTCATTGTAAGACTTATTGATGTATCTATGTAAATTTGATTTCTAACATACCACTTAGTCAAAGATATAAATTGTCTATGAAAAACAGTATTTCATTTGTATTATTTATATTTTTTGAACTCTTTTTCTCATCTTTATTGTTATATATGCAACATTTTTGCCGATGCATCCTCCGGCCTACTTCAGGTGTTTCTTGTTAAACTCTGGAACATTCATGGAACTTTGAACCAAACCCTTTATTGGGTTGGACACATGGTGCAACAGATATAAGGGTTGAGTTAATACAGTTCTAAGGGACAATCATCTGGAGGTTGCAGGTTCAATTCGGATCACAGGTGGAAATAACATAGAATACTTAAAATACTTAACTTAGCTTAACATTTGTACCCAGTCATGGTAAACAGAATGAGAACAATCTACTCCAATGGATTAAATAAAGGGTTTGGTTCAAAGTTCCATGAGGGTTCCTGATTACAACTTGAAGGTTACTGAGGTTGACAAGAAAAACCTTGAAGACCGGAGAGCACATCAGCTAAAACGTTCCCATATTGTGTTCATCTCTATACTTGATCTAGACCAATGTCCTTCCCTATCTATTATTTTAACTTTATCCCACAAGGGTAAATGGTTTATCTTTTCTTTCCATATATAGTCAATCATACCTATATAGAGATGAACACAATCATTGAAAAGGATAAATCAAATTGTTTTTAAAGTAAATTATTTTTTAAATAAAATTACTGAAAAATACTGATGTTATTGAATTTTACACATTGAGTCATACAGGAAATGTCAATAAACATTCCCCCCCCCAAAAAAAAATGATTGAGATTCTTCTCATGACACATGTCAGATGCAAAAACAATGACATCATTATTTGAATAAAATCATCAAAAGTTCTTCGACGCCTGTTTGATAAACTATCAAAAATGATTTCCCAGGTTGGGTCATTACTATACTCGGATACATAGGGAACACCCAAGGAAGGCCGAATGATACTGTGACCGAAACGTTGTGTTTATACATACCATAATAAAGATGAGGACAACAGTCCAAAAATCAAAATTATTCACATTAAGCCTCATCTCAAAAATATAGACAAATAAGATATTAGAAATTATTTCACTGATTAACAAAAATTTAAATAAAATCCTATAGATTTACATTATCACTGAGTAACATTTTGGTTACTTTCTTAAAAAAAAATACATTGCTAAATGAAACAGTATAATATGGGATCATAACAGGAATAAGGATATAAGATTGAGAATTCATTTTTTAACATGCAAACACTCATGATAGGTTAAAAAAAAGTGCCAACCAGTGGATAGACAGCAAATTTTGTAAAACAGAATTGGTTGTATATGAGAATATAGATGAGTATGAATCTGTTTCTTACATGTTACAATATAAGTATTTTTTAATACTTAAGGGCGTCTTAAGTGAGGGTAACCAGTCAAGAGAAGGGCAAGTGTGAATTCAAATCCAACTGTCAACATGGAATGGATTGGCTACTATTAATTTTTATTAGCTTTTCTTTCTGTTTTTGTAGGTTTTTTATCCCAACAAAAAACAGCTGATAGAAAAATGACTTCTTCATTTAAGAATTTTTGATAATTTGAATCTATTATGTACAAGTATTAGTGAAAGTCTAATGTGAGGATGAACTGCAATCTTTGAAAAACATGTCCTGGATATGACACTAAACTGCATCCAGTGATAAGGTTCCAATTTTGAATTTTGGAGTTTGGGAGTGTGTGGACTCACCCATTTATTTCTATTGCTTCCGGATCCATTCTAACCCGGAGTGGTAGTACCTGCTAGGGTGCTATCTATTGGTCAAACATATCTATTTACAAACATACCTATATTATTTACTTATTTAAAATGAGTATGAATATTTTTTTCTATTTTGTACGTTATATTATTGGAGACCATAATTGTTAAACCAATTGCAGCATAAAATAACCCAACAACCCATAAAACCAACCAAAACTATAATTTCTGTATTCATTTTCCATTTCATTATGAAATTATCTTTGATCATTTTTCAGATTTAAACAGGAAAACAAAACTAAAATGCATCAGTGAAACAAGTTAGACAAAAAGAAAGACACAAAATTAAAGCACAACATTTAGTCTCATAGTTAAACAGCTGGGCTATCAAACCATATGTAATGAATCTAATTCTCACTAGGTGCTTCATATTTTGGCCTGTGTGCTAAACTAAACTATGTTTATTATATGAAAACAAAGTTTAAAAAAAAAAATTATCATTATGTAAAAAAATTATCACTATGTAACAAGTAAGAGACTTCTCTAAATATTTTCTAAAAAAGATGTATAAATCCATTTACTTTATATCTGAGTTCTTCCTAAGTGTATCAAAATTCATAATTGAGCTTTTATCACTAGTGTCCTTGAGCATTATTCAAATCTCCATTACATTGGCAAGGAAATGTTTACTTACCAAGTTGCCAAGGCCAGCACCGTACATATCAAACAACATCACAATCGGCTCTCCAGGTTTTTCTCGAAAGACTTTTTCAATGTGCCAAGCAAAGAAACGCTTCACTGTATGCAAATATTGGCTGTCTCCTTTACGATGCAATTTTACCCGTATGATCACTAGAAAGGAACAGAATTTCATGTTTGGTATGAAAAATAAAAACAAATAAAATGATAGCAGAATCTAAACATATAAGATGGATTTTTTTTTTTCAGGTTAGCAACTCTAATTAAAAATCAGCTTGATCAAATTTGATCTTGAATATGTTTGAAAACATTCAGTTCATGTTTGCCTTTCAAAATTCTGTGACAATAGATATTTGCACTCCCCTGATTCAAAGCATCCATAATGCATGACATGCTAAACCATCATTTACAAGAGGACCAAGGTGCTCAGTGTTGAGCTTTTAATAATATCAGTCATTTATGTGTGATGACAATCACCTGCTTTAAAAGGTGGCATATAGTGATGATTAGCAAAAGAAAATTGGAGGTGAAAGTGGGCAGAGGCAGCAAGAGACAGATATTCAGCAGAGTAAGTAAAGCCGGCAGAGTGGCATATTGTAAGTATCAGATGAACAGTGAGAGAGCCTATCCCCTTTTTGTTAGCACTAGACCAAGGAGATTGTTTTTGCTGAAATGGAATGCCACACCTAACGTCAGTTTCCAGATGCTTTACCACATAGATTACCCAAGCTGTTACTCAGGCACCGAGTTGGTGAGGTCCGGTATCAAACCTGGAACCTTATGATTCCTAGGCGGATGCTCTAATGACTGAGCTAAACTGACCATTGTAATCTTAGATTATTATAAGTGATTTATTTAAGATGAATATAGAACACAAGATCAAATTCTGTGTCAAATTTCAGGATAATTCAATAAAAACATTTAACAAGTTAACACAGGCTGATGGGGATTAAGTTTTATCCCAGTCACAGGTTTTTAGGTAGCACAAGGCATTTTTGGATGGGCTAGAGATTGCAGGAGATGGAAAATTTTTTTAGTCAATCAGGTACTGCATGAATTGAGGAAAATGTGACAAAAATAAGGACTCGTAAGATCTTATTGACACTTGACAGTGAAAATTATTGATGATTAACAACTGATTTGTAATTAGAGTTGCTAACCCAAAAAATGAAATAAAAATTAGTTTCAATAGTTTTTAGCCAAAAAGAATATTCTTGTGGTATCACAGCTCCATTACTCACCTGATGTGACTATTTTTATGTACTAAAAATCAAAACTGAGCAGTGTGACCAGATTTAGGAACTGTTATGAACATTCAAAAAATTGTGACATACCAACTGAAGTCAGTTGAAAACTTACAGGAATGGGAACAATGCATTCCAATGGGAACAATTTTGAAGGAGATATAATTGATTTATAATGAAGTTGATAATAAAAGTTATTATACAATCACTATCATTACTTAGTAGCCCACTCTTGTATCATTATTCTGCAGTCACATTATGACATTACTAAATCAAAATATTTTACATTAAAAAAAAAACACAAAATAGAAAAAGGAAAGTGATATTTACATATTCTATAAATGAGTGTTAAGTTTTCCAAAGTTTCCTTTTTTATCATTTGTAGCAAAAATACCAACTGTCTTTTCTGATTATTATCTATAATTTACTTGTTGTTCCTATTCTCCTTAAAACTTCTTCATTTGTCATTCATACTCTGTACATGATTTTCTTATTAATGGATTTGTGATGAACTTTAAATTCTAGCAACTTGTTATTATTTATCTGTGTGACAGATAAAAAAAATATATACAAATACATGTGGTGTTTTATCATAGATTATTTTAGTTATGAACATCTCTATGCCCAAGTAATTAACGGTTCTCTCCCTTATATTTAAGACCATACTCTCTCACCTCTGTTTTTAATATCAGTTGAACTTAATATTCTAAAACATTTTTGACAATAAAAGAGATTTAGGGGGAAAAAAAAAGAAAAATATTTGCCCCTTTGAAAGAGAATTTCTGTAGCATTAGATTTTCATTTAGAATATTCAAAATCTTGAAAGCGGTATTTAGAAAGGAATTAATATTATGAGGAAATTCTACACACAAAAATAAAATAAGCAAAATCTTCAGTCCTCACCAGAATAAACAACATGAAAGAAAAATCAATAAAGAAATTACATCCAATTTAATTTTTTTAAATAATCAAAATAAAGAAATCAATTTTTTTTTAACAAGGTGAAATGTACATTTTCTAAGTTTTCTAAAGTTGATATAAAGTGAGATGATAAATTTTAAATTTTCAAATTTAAATGAAGACAAACACAGCTGATCAACTTATATAATAAAGTGATGATGTCTAGACAAGTCAATGTCACTTTGAGAAAAATTCTGAAGCCAGTCTCAATACTTTTTAGCAAACCAAAGGATTTTGCAAATGCAGCATCCTCTGTAGTTACAAGACTGAGCAGTGACCTTCTCTTGTTTCCTAGATGTGCCAATCAATATTTATTTCCTAAACTGAAAATTCATCTGAAGATATGGAGTACATTAAAAGAAATACAATGGTGCAGCTTCATTCCATATCAAAAGAGAATTTTCAGAGGTGCTTCAACCAATGGAAAACTCACTGGAATAATTGTGTTGAATGCTAAGGGGACTATTTTGGAGAAAATGCTTTATTGATTGTTCATTTTTGTCTTTGTAAACAGAGCTTCAGTCTTAATACTTTTTAACATACCTTGCATTCTTACATTTACAGAGTGTCCTGTTGGCTGGTGTTATAAAATACACTGACTGCACCTCTGCAAAGGGGCGAGACCCCACCCCCAAAATGGACTATCTGTTGCCCATGGGTGTCAATCCATAATGCCGGAGAACAGGATCTTGGTGGATGAGCAGTCTGTGACCTGGGTATTAAGTGGTCCCATGACATGCAACATTCTACTTTGGCCCTTACTTGGGCTAGAAGGGCAGTCAGAAAAGCCCGATTCGATCAATTGGGTGGTTATGTCAAACCCTAGCACCTAGATATATTCAAATTGTTCTTATGGCAAACACCCAACCCTTTTTTATCATATAGGTGCTAGAAGAGGGTGACTGGGTCAACCACCAGTTAATTAATATGCATTATTTCTTTTAATTTATTGATACACATGATGTTAATGAAAAATCTAACATGGAAATTATTTCTAACAATTCAGTGTCCTGGGTATGATGCTATTTGTAAGGTTCCAATTCTTGAGCTCTGGAGAGTGTGGAGTATCTCTTCCTTGCTATTGCTCCCAGACACATTCTGGCCTGGAGTTAATGAAAATCATTTCAACCAATTTATTAATACTCATGAAGTTAATGAAAAATCTAACATAAGAATTATTTCTATCAGTAGGTAGATATTTTTGTTTGGTTTTATAAAAAAAACCAAACAAAAATATTTACCTACAAACTATTCACTTAAAAACCTTATAAAAAAAACAAGATTTGGCATTAAATATCCCACAAGGGTTGATATGCCATTAACCAAATAACCAACTGTTACAGATATCATGGTTTTAATATATAAAAATATTGAGAAGTATCAAAAAGACTTCTTCACATTATAGGGTTTTGGGCAAAACTAACAATTGTCCATTTATTTAAGGGTTCGTTCAGTAGAGCATCCGCCTCAGAACTACAAGGTTCCAGGTTCAATACTGACCTTCACCAACTAAGCACATGAGTAGCACACCTCGGATCTGTGCAGTAAAGTGGTAAGTGTGATACTCCACCTCAGACATTAAAACAATCTCTTTGGTCTAGGGCTAATGAAAAGACTCCATTGTACAACAATAGGCCACAGTGCCAACTTTTACAGTAGATGGTAGCATATCATAGGAAATTCATGTACATGTTGGAACTTCCACCTAGGGTCAGAGAATAGCATCTGTGCACTCTGCCAAATATCAAAGTGTCACTCCCCAACCCTTCTGCTTAAGATCAGAGAGTAATGTCTGTGCACTCTGCCTAATATCAAAGTGACACTCTGAAGAATGTAAATCAATTGGAGTAATCACTTACTCAATCTCAAAAGTCTGACAATTACTTGCAAGAATGACACAAGTCTTTCACCTCAATACCATGCCAAAACGTCTCACCTTTTTCCTTGCTGTGCCTGGTATTTTTATACACACAACTCGATCTCAAAAAGATTTGCATATGTGCAAATTCCTTCTAACCAATTCTCCTGGCCTTGAGATCACGTTTCTTAAATTAAGTTGGTAAGGCAGCCATTTTTTCTTTTCTTTCAAGTCCCTCACTGATTTTGCATGCAAGACATGTTTGTGCCTGATTTAAGCTCCGGGATATGTCATTTCTTTCACTACACACTCCCCAACAGCTCTGCCTAGGATTAATGAGTAGTGTCTGTACACTTTCCCTAATATCAAAGTGTCACTCCCCAACACTTCTGCCTAGGATTATTACATGGGCTGAGATACAAATTTAGTATATATTCCTTTCCCTCAGCATATATATTACAATAACATTTTTTTGAAATAAAAAGTAAAAAATATACATTTATAATAATCTTCACATACACAGCTACAATGAGACATTTAGAATACAAAAAAAAATGAAAACTGAATCAGGATTTAAACAATGATTTTTGCAATGTATTAACATTCTAGTCTCACTACTGAGTAATAAGAAATACCATTGTTATGTTAACACAAGTCATGTACAGGGTTGAATAATGCTTTCTGTTACCATAACAATTGGAATATCACATTATTCTTTGGTGAACCAGATTCTCTAATAGTTACATTGTGCTTTAATGTTTAAGCATATTAATAATCTATTAAATTATCTTTTTCTGTGTGTTAATTGAAAAAATATTGTTAAAATGAAATAAAGCAAACTTTAGTACTACTTCTATCCCAAAATAGTTGTTACATTTGCATGTAAATTTCATACACTAAATGTAACAACTATCATGGGACAGAGCCATGAACTACTACTTCTGTCCCATAATAGTTGTTACATTTAGTGTATGTAATTTATAAGCAAATTTAACAACTATTATGGGACAGAGGTCATACAATAAAAGCATACAAAAATTGTATTAAGTGTTGGTGAGTTGGTTGGATTTACAGTATGTCAATACTTGTTAGATTAATTAATACTGAAGTCAGTCTTTTTTTTTTTAAACAATTATATAGTTTCAAATAACTAATGATAATAATTATTTGTAAACAATTCAAGTAACTATTCTTAACAATAATTTGCACACAATAATATGGTTTCAAGTATTTCTATCCAAATAAATCTATTTGACCCAAAGAAATAACCCTAACAGGTGTTACCACTTCAGGTCAGGATGAACTTGGGAGTAATAGCAACAAAGATGTGACTCCTTACTTTCCAGAGCTCCAAAACTGGAGCCTCACCACCAGATGCAGTTTAATGTCATACACAAGACAGAAAGTGTGAATAAATGGACAAAAATATAGAAATTATTTGCATGCACTGAATTTAAATAATCTAATATTCATATCAACACGTCTTTTGACAAACAGAAATAAAAAATAAATTATAAGAATGTCAAGAAAGGATAAAATAATATTATTAGATACTTACATACTTTATGGCCATCTTTGTCAGTGTTATGATAAAATATAGCACCTTGTTCCCAAATCTTTTCTTCAAAACTTTCCTCACTCATATCTATAATTTTAAAAAAAGGGGGGAAAGTAAATATCTGCTTGTAAAATAAGAAACTTCTTTCAGATGCTCACTTTCAAAACTGATTAAGAAAAAGAACTAAGAATCTTTCAGTAAAAAGAACCATTCAAAACTCAGTTTGTCCAATTATTCAGGGCTGTGGAGTCAGAAGCAAATTAAGGGGTCAGTGAGCTTTAACTTGGAGAATAAAGCAATTTTCTGCCCAATTTGAAAATGAATAACTTTTGTGGGCTCTAGATTTGAGCTGAATGTTATTATTTATCAAAATTCTTGATATAATGGAGATAACTATGAAATTAGAATCTTTCACTACTAAATTAAGTCTGATAAGAAAAGAAGAGAGAATGCTATATATTTGGTTTGACCAGCCTACAAGAAATTGGAGGGGTAAGGGAGATATATGAATTCATCCAACCAAGTACTTGACTAATCACCTAGTCACCCATGCATGGTTGATCCAGCATCCACAGCTTCTCTATTTTCTTTTCTTTCTATTCTCTTATTTTCTCTGTAGTTCTCTCTCACTTCAGCAGAGGTATAAGACATGTTGCATCCATGGTTTTCTAACCTGTACTTTTCTCTAGGGTTCTCTTTTCCAATTTTACCACTAACAATTGAAATTGTTTCCTGAAGACTCAATACTGTTCGATTCTGCTCATTCAATAGTGCAGTAATGCAACAGGCATTCTAGTTTCAAGTTACTTTGATCTATAAGGTTTCCTATTTAGCAAGAGTGAGTGATATGATTAGTATTATAACTCTGTGGCGTAGTGACTAATGTGATGGACTGTGACATGATAGTAAGTGAATTTGAACTCCAGTCATGCTATTACATTCACTTTTGGACTAATACCATTACTATTCTGAGGAATCCCACAGGATTACAGGCTATCTAGTTTTTATTATAATTATGCAAATTTTATTTTTGCATTTTTTGTGTGCTAAAGTTAGATGTACACTAAAAAAAATCTCTTAGAAAATAAGGCTATTTCCAGTCTAATTTGCAACTAAGTGATAATTTTTTGCAGTTTGAATCAATTTTGAATCATCGAAATTTATAATGATGCAATGCTAATTGGAATTATTCACTACTTTCTAAACAGAAACATCAATATCGTTATAGACTACTGTTACTGGGTATACAACAGTTTCACAGGTTCTCTAGTTATTTACAAATATAAATTGTAGTTTCTATCTAACTTATATAACAGGGTTTTTTTTAAATTAGATATTAGATATTTTGCTGTTCACATTTTGGCACAAAGTAAAAAGAAGAAAAATTTCTTTAATCTGAGGATATTTTAACAGCATAAACTAGAACAAAAATCACAATTTTCAATTCAGAAGCATAAATCTCAATTTTCTAGATTAATCATACTAATTATATAAATTTAAATAAACATCTTTGCTCAAATACTCATTGGCAGAGTAGCCTATTGTCCGTATCTGCTAACTTTAAAGCATTGATAATTTCATTAACAGATATAGGAAAGAGATGATTCTATTATATTAATTAATTAAAGTATTTACTTTAAAAAATATGTAACTTATATAAACTAAAGTTTTTGTCAAATTTAACGATCCCATTTCCACTAGTGTTAGACCAGGGAGATTGTTTATTGTGTCAGCTCCCCACTTTATGACACAAATTCAAGCTGTGGACCAGTATCGAACCTGGAACAATGTGGTTCCTAGGGGGATGCTCTACTGATTAAGCTAAACCAGCATTTTACCTTTAATTAGTTATACAAATATTAGGGTTTGAGGTTAGTACTGATACTTAAATACTCTCCATGCCAATCAGTAGATACCAAAATGACTTAAGTTCAAGAAAGACATATTCAGATTTACCATTTTAAAACAGATTCCCAATTTCACCTTTTTATTTAGATAATTAGGTATTTTGAAAAAAGTTTTTATTCTGTTAGAATTAAAAGAAAAGAAAATCTCACCATTCATTTGATATTCAAGCCTCCACTTCAAAGAATCATTTATCAAGGAGGCCACTTCATCAGGCTTTGCTTTTGGGATGTGTTTGCAGTAAAGTTCCAAAAGAAAATCATCTGTCTTGATCTTTTGAAGGTCACGGTCATCATAAAGCCCTTTTTCAATATTATCTGTAAGAAAGAAGAAAATACTAAATTCAGCCAATTTTATATATATATCCTCATCTAAGACAATATTTTACAAAGAACTCACTAATATAAAACAAACCCTAGTTGATAATAATTTCCCCAATAAACTTGTTGACCACCAAATAAAACTTCATACCATCCACAAAAACAACACTAACAGAATCAATCTATATTACAGGAATCAAATGCACAATAACTACAAATCAGATGAACAAGTAATAACCAACATCATAAACCAACACATTGAACAACCAAAACAAATAAAACTAATCATCTACAACACTAAATTTAAAACATCAAACCCTATTGTTAAAAACAACACAAACCCATGTAAAACCTTCCTAAACTAATGTAGTTTATAAATTTACATTTTTGAAAGTGCCTCTTGAAAAACAAATCAAAAATGAATACCTACATTAGTCACACTACAATGACACTCTCCCATCACCTTACATACCATCTTTCTGACATTAGCACCATAAAAAAACATCTAACAAAACATATTAATAACACATACAAACTTACATCCTCTGACATATGGAAGATCTTCACCAACAATACCAAAATCCTCAATAAAAAACGCCTATAAATTTTCAAGGCAATTTGCATCAAAAACAGCAGACCTAACATAAATAAAATAGCATTTAACACTGGCAACAATATACTAAACATCTTTTATAACTAACACACTAATCTTAACAACCCTCCAAAAATAGACTCTCCTAATTGAATAAACAAAAATAAAAGAATAAATAAATCCAAATGAATAAAACCAAACAAACACAATAACCAACAATCCCTGAGGACAACCAGCAAAATGGTAATGTTACTTCTAGATGTTATTTTACTAGTATTGTGTTTGGTTAGTGTTTTTGAGGGGCGGAGAGGGTGTGATAAGGTGATTGGGGGGGGAAGGGTATCTCATTTCAATTGCATCCACCTTGAACATTTCAGACAATTGGAGATAGAGTGTGGTTACATCCCCAATCTTTCTCCAATTTTTCAATGTCCAAAGTGGTGTCCACTTTGGACATTGAAAAATTGGAGAAAGAATAAAATGTGTGCAGGTTTAATGTCAGATAGATTTCAATAAAGTCTTGACTCCTAGATCAGTGTTGGTCAAAAAACTTACTTTCATCAGCTCTGTGCAGACACATGGTGCCATGTAGAAGACTTGGCAATAGGATGGATGGTGGGGGCAAAGTAAAAAGAAAACTCACTGTTGGCACACTTTGATGAGGTGTGTGCATATATATATATATATATATTCAGAAATCTGTTCGAAATATTAAAAGAAATGATCTACTATTTTGAATTTTCATTATATTTTACTTTTCTATGTGTCTAACCAACAGGCTTCCCATCTTCTATATCCTTAAAGAAGCATATGTGGACTCTAACAGTGTGTGTGTGTGTGTGTGTGTGTGTGTGTGCGTGCATGTGCGATATACACCTACTCCTCAATGACTGAGTTTTGTTCCTTTGTTCACAAAAGAAGGACCTTCTCACAGGCATATAAAGCATCTGGATATAAGATTTGAGATATATATATATATTTTATATAAATATGAAAGGATTCAAATTAAATTTAACTTTAGTTCTCCATGTTAAATGCTCTAAATACAAAGTGTAATACATTTGGTCCTCATTTAATAATCACTTCCATTCCAACGATCAGATTATTAAATGGAATGGCTTATTAAACAATGGCCATCCTATATAGTCATATCCAGCACTAGGATATAAATATTACATCTTTGGATTTTTTTTTTATACTGTCACCTTTGCACCATTTGTCATATTCTTACATTTCTATACCACAGTTCATTAGATTTTGAACAGTTTCATATAATTACCCAGCTGCCGTTGCAACCTTTGGAAGTTTTTGTTTGTTTGTTTTATTAAGTTCCTACTAGTCTGCTGTACTGTAAACTTTTATCATAAAAATGAAGATTTTTTTTAAATACTTTTATCCCTTGTTTATGATTTTTTCCATTTTACAATAACATTTTGTTAGAGACAAGGATGGTTAAAGTAAATAAATCAAGGCAAAAATTACATTAAAAAAATACAATTAACAAAAATACATATGAATGAAAAAGAAAAAATGAATAATCTGGAAACATTGAATTCTTTGGTTGGTTGTGAATCAAAACAGCAATTTGTTGACAGTTGTGGGTCAACTGAATCATTAGCAACCATAGAAAAAAAGAAAACCCAACAAAAACAAGTAGTGAGTAGCACTGTTCATACTCCTATGATAGTGATGCCTTGATTTTTCCAAGTGTGAGTGTGCTTATTGTTGGAAGTCATGCAGTATCAGTCATAAGTGTTCAGTAAGGACCAGGTAGGTATTTGTGTGGTTTTAAATAAAATTAAAAATTAAAAGGATTATTTACCCAACCCTCACCATGTTTAATATTTGACACAAGGTCACATGTATTGGGAATCCAGTGAGGATCAAACTTTTTTCCTGTATTAATGGATCTGCCAGACTAGCTTGCTAACCATTACATCACAATTGGACGGCTGTGCTTTTAAATATATATAACACAAACATGACTGTACATCACCGAGTCAAATTATCTCCCTTGTTATCAATAATCATATATCATCTATTTTTACCAAGAAAAGCTTTAAAATGAAAATAAACCAAAATTTAATAACTTTTATGGGGCTTTACTTCTTGTCAACTGGCTGTTGGGGTTAGTTGAGCCGAAGAAAATAATGGGTAGTGTAGAAGAAATATAAACATATAATAAATTAAACTAAGAATTCACAGAGAGATACACACTAATGCAAAAACATATATACAAACACACACTATAGACAGATACACATGTTATTTAAAAAAAACATATCTGGCTGTTGCTTTCATTTCTTTACCAAAAAAAAAAGAAAAAAAAGAAAGGGAAATTATGTTACTTTTTCAAGGAAATTCTGATAAATTTGACTTGTCAAATATCAATCTAATATGATGCTTCAATCAATAATAAAAGATTATAACGATTCATTTCAAGATGATTTTTCCTGAGATTTAAAACATTTTTCTCAGCAATGGTTAGTAAACATTTTTATTGAAAACTTTTTTTGTTATGAAATGCTTGATGATTCTGACCTTCTCTCCTGCTATTCCAAGAAGAATCAGAGGAAAACAAATAAACTATCAAGTAGTTTATCTGGAAATATTTCAGAATATTTTAACATCATTAAGGGAGTGATTTACTAACATTGAAGAATTGCATTATTTTGAATTACCATATTTGATGGCAGATAAGATGCACCCCCATTTCAGCAGGAGTTTAGCGTAGGTAAAAGTACTGAGTGTTAGTGAGCATCATAGAGAAGATTAGCCTAGGTCTACGGGAGGTCTCAAACTTCACATACGATGTATAAGACACAGGGCAATTTTTTTAGCCAAAATTTTAGAAAAAAGGTGCATCCTATATGCTGTCAAATACGGTATTTGATGTAAAGAAGTTTGAAATGTTTGCAGATAATTTTCCAATAAAGCATATAACAAAGCACTTGGAATTTATGTTTAAATTAAGTAAGTGCTATTTCAAAAAATTAAATTTGTGTATGTCTATGTTTTAATGTATGAGTGTAGTGTTAATAAAATGTGTTGCTGATTTTGTACAAAACATCTGACTTCAACTCCAAAATTTCCGATACCAATAACAGATTTTAGCTTTGAAGTGATATCATCTGTGACATTGTTTTTGATTAAAACTACACTTATTGTTTAGTGTTTTGCTTACTAATCATGTTTTTTAAAAAAAACAAACAAGGACCATTTTTTTGTCGAAGTTTAAATTGAAATGTATAGATTTTAAATTTGGAAAGCAATATGTGATGAATGAAAGGAAAATGTCTCAAATTTTGATAGAATTAAATTTTATAATTTGATTGGTGTATGTGAGTGGGCTATTAAGTTTATGTACTGACTTTTAAAAAAGGAAGGCACCTCTATCCACACCCTTCAGTAAGTGAAATGTATATTTCTAAAGCTACAACTTTCATTCCTATTGCTTACCATCAGTGACTTGGTAATCAGGCAATAAAAGAATAAAAATGGAAAAGGGGCAATAAACAAACATATAAAAGACTTTATCCTTACTCCTTTTTCTTACAAGTCTAAAAAAATTTTTTAGAATAAATATTTTTATAGAATTATTACAATTAATTAATTAAGTGATCACTACTATAGAATCAATTAAAAAAGACTAAACAGACTGAAGTGGATAAATAAAAGGACAAAACTATGTTAAACTTTGAATATAAAATACAAGGGCTGTATATGGTATATGTAGAGATAGAAGTTGGATACAATATTCCTAGAAATATGATTGGTAGAAACAATCATTTAATGAGCGTGAGTTACCCGTGATCACATTTACCAAAAACCCTACTGACTCTGCATAGTTACAAACGACAAGGGGGATAACTCCTACAGTATATATGAATGGTCGACAGAACCTAACTTTGTAAATAACTTTTAGTTCCTAGTTGGAACTGTTGACCTCAAGACATGTGAAATCACTAGCTTTTTTTAGTACCCATAAATGAAAGTTATTTTTTAAAACAATAAGTAAAACGCTTCATCCAATGAATATTACTAATATTAGATAGAGAAATCGATAAAAAACAGGAAAATAGCTGTTGGCCAAAGAGAGTGGAAGTGTTCTAATCTATTAATCCTAGATTTGTTCAAAGCATGAACATTGGTGGAAGTCATAAACTGGTGTTAATAGGTACATAAAAGTTGTTTTTTGTTTTTTTATAAACCTAGATGTTTGAGGCAATGGATAGGGAGAATTAAAGATGGTATTGTCAGGGCACCCAATAACTTGAAGAATTGATAGGCAATGCCTACAAAAATTTTTGTTATTTCTCTGAATGTCTGAGATGAGGCTTGATGATTACTATTATCTGCATTATTCGGACTATTGTCCTCATCTTCATTGTTATCTGTACAACGTTTCAGCTGATATGCCCTCCGGCCTTCTTCAGGTATTTCTTATCGGACTCAGGAACCTTCGTTTCGTAACCGGGAGCCATCACGGAACTTTGAACCCAACCCTTTATTCAGTCCATGGGGTATCCTATTCTCATTCTGCTAACCATACCTGGGGGAGAGGCGTTAAGATGTGTTAATTATTATTCTAAGTTACTGCCGCCCTTTATCAGGATTGAACCTGTAATCTAGAGATAACTGTCACTTAGAACTGTCTTAACCTAACTCCTTTATCCACTAGGCCATGTGTCCAATTGGACCTAGTGGATAAATCTGAGGCAGAGATTCCTTTTGATCAAAGTGAATCGTTATTCTTTTAGTATATTTTATAATCTTTTTATTATCATTTTTGATATTTTTTTATCATCTTTATATTATTAGAGTACAGAGTTGGAGGTTTTGTGTTCAGACTCCACAGCCCTGGTTTATCCAGAAACATTATCAACATAAAAAGTCTTCTTACATTTTATTAGAATACTATTTGCTATTGTATTATCTATTACTTTTTTTAAATATATGTTAGAATATACTCAATAATCTTTAAGTCTTGATTACATTTTGTCCCAAGCAACACTGGGTACCCTAGCTAGTTAGTTATATCTATTACATTAAGTATCGGCTAGAAACCACAAGGTTCCTAGTTCGATACCGGTCCTCGCCAACTCAGCGTATGAGTAGCACAGGGATCTGTGCGGTAAAGTAAGGAGCTGATGGTAGGTGTGGCGCTCCACCTCAGACGCCAAAACAATCTCCTTGGTCTAGCGCTATTGAAAAGGGGATAGACTCCCTCGCTGACTGGCTGATACCGACTTTAGGCCGCCCCGACGACTTTACTTTACCTTTATTTCAATCATTGTTTTAAATATATTATCTTCTCTGATCAGTTCCTGCTAGATCACCAAAGTTAAGCAGTGATGAGATTGTTCAATACTTAATTGGGTGACCACATAGGCAAAGGCAGGTACTGTAAGCAACCTAAGTCCTTTATCAAAAATGAGTTGATTCTGAAAAGTGATATGCCGTTAAAAAAAACCCAACCAACTGACCATTATCTTCTCTTCACAAAGAGCTAGACAAACCATTTCTTTACTCACAGCTCCCAACCATAAAAAAACGTACCCCAGCTAAACTTAAATGTTATTTCTTTAAATATCATCCAAGGAAATTTAGATCTTGATTTAATAATTTAAAAAAAAACTCAATTAATTCCTCAAAAAATTTAGCAGAAAGCATGTGATGAAAAAGTGAGACTGGAAGGAGAGAGGAGCAATATTATTCTTTAGAGTAGTTTTTCACACACACTAATGTTACTAATGATTTTAAAATGTTTCTTTTTTGTATAATTTGCCAGTGAAATAAAGTGGACTCAGTTTAGATGTTACAGGATAGAGTTCTTGTCATCTATAGAATATCATACTGATAGAATCTTCTCTTATCAAAAGATATGTGTATTTGTATATTCATTTTCTATCTGTAATACTGCATTGTTTAAGAGCAAGATACATTGTATAGGCTGGCTGCTGCAATCAAATGTGCAGAATCTTTAAAATTATGATTATGCTGTCATCACAGATAACTTCTTAAACCAAAGTGAAATAAATGACTTATTTAAGAAATAAAGTAATAAGTAAAGCTAGCAGAGGGGCCAATTATTGGTATCAGCTGGACAATGAGCAAGTCTATCTCCTTTTCACTAGTGCTAGACCAGTGAGACTATTTTTTGTATCTGAGGTGGTGCACCACACCTATCATCAGCTTCCCACTTTACTGCACAGATCAGTTTACCCAAGCTCATGCACTACGTTGGAGAGGGCCAGTATCAAACTGGAACCTTGTGATTCCAAGGCGAGTGCTCAACCGAGAGAGCTAAACCAGACTATTGTTCTTTATCTTGGTTGTTATATTCACATTTCAGTTGTTGTATCCACCATCCTTCATCAGAAAAAGGTTGGTTGGTTGGTTGGTCATCCCTTTTTGGGTTATTTCATGCTGAAGTCAGGTTAACAATTATGATCTTCACAATCAGTAATACATGTTAAGTATTCTATGTTATTTTTGCCTGTGGTCGGGATTGTACCAGCAACCTCCAGATGATTGTCACTTATTAACTCAACCCATATGTCTGATGTGCCATTTAATTTAGTGTCATACCCAAAACATCCCTTTTTGGGGGAGTCTTACCCCTCTACAGGGGATGCAGTTGGTGTATTCTAAGTTCTGCCAACAGGGTGGTTGAGAGAAAAGTGCACCTAATTCTTCGTTAAACTTAATAAACTAAATTAAATTAAACCTAAATAAAGATATGATAACCTTTTAAGGTCAATTAATATTTTTACAAATGATCAAAGATCAAATTTTAGCATACAACAAGAGATGGATGAACAAAGAAATTCCATGAGAACTAAACTTGGGAATATTAAAAGTAAAACCAATGTAAGAGGGATTTTTTTATCTAATAACATCACTTGAATATATTTTACCAATAAATTTTAAACTTTAACATAATTATAGATGACTTATTATCATGCTTGCCATAGATTGAAAATAAGCAGAGTCACAAGAGGAGAGCTTTGTTATTTTGATATCCTCTAGATACAATGATAAGAATGATAAAAACACTAGCAGAGATAGCATGACAAAAAATAATCAGGTCAGTTCAGGTTAATTCAGTTCAATCCTTTTATCTTTAGTGGTGAGGTAATTGAGGGTAGAAGCTACTCAGGTTCTCTTCTATGAGGCCTTGTTTTCAATCTGCACCAACATCTTGCTTAAAATTAATGTTTTATGCAGCTAGTTTGGCAGCACCCATCTCCTCTCAGAACTAATAACCAACAACTAAAAACCATAATTAGCAGGACTGCCCTACACCCATACACTTGGACATTGATAGCATCTGTTAAAATGTTTGTTTTCTTAGAGATCTGAAAAAGTTGGACTTTTTATTTGATTCACAGATTTTTTTCAAATCTCCAAATTATATATATATATATATATATATATATATACACACACACACACACACATATAACAAATGCATATGCCATTTCATCAATACATTTTCCACCTTTTTTTTTTGTAGCTTGTCAAACATGAAAAGTTTTTGGGAGGGGGTAATTTTCTAAAAACAAACTTTTCTTTCCTTTTTACAAAAAAACCTTTTCTTCTGATGATGACCCAAGGTTGAAACTAGTTGAGAACAATTCAATAATAAATAACATAAAAGAAATATTCCTGTTTGTTTTATAACTTTTTGTTCATATATATATATATATATATATATATATATTAGTTATAAAAAATAATAATTCATTTAAAACAAAAAAAATTCTGGATAGTTGAGAAAATGAAATTCTTATCAAATGTTAAAACTCACAAACATTTTCCTACTTTAAAAGTTTCATGAATCTCAATCTTGTCAGTTTTAACATTTAATAAATGTGTACATGTATGTATATATAACTTTTATGTGACATTTTCTCCAAATTGATTCTTCCAAAGATAAAATTTATTATGTTAAATTTGATTTAAAACATCATAATTATTCAATGGCAAATGTGAAATGTTCCAATAATATTTTTTTATTTTAAACTTGAAAATAAAAATACCATCTATGTCTTAAATAGATAGCAATTTTGCAATTGTACTTTGGTTCAGTTTAGTTGGTAGAGCACCGGTCTAAGAATCACAAGGTTCCAAGTTTTATATGGCCCCTGCCAACTTAGTGCATGAGTAGCACCACTTGGGTAGTCTGAGCTAACAGTAGATGTAGCTCTCTACCTCAGCAAAAATAATCTCCCTCGTCTAGCGCTAGTGAAAGGTGAGAGACCCCATTGTTGTCCTGCTGATACTGACTACAAACCACTCCACCAACTTCACTTTTTTTTGTTTATTTATCAAAATAATCTACAACTTCAATATTTCTATTATTTTTTATAGCATGTGTAAGAAATAAATAGTCACATTGTGATTACAACCACTAAAAGAACATTACATGTTAGAGATTTAAAAAAAAAAAAAAAAAAAGATATCCCATTTTTTTTAATTCTCAAATTTGCAAATAAAACCTCCAAATAAATGATCAAATTATAAATAATAAAAATAATGTATATCATTGGCTTTTATTAAAAAACCCATCTGACCTTTAGTGAATTTTTGGATCCTTTCCGAGATGCCAACTTGTTAAAAATCCTTTTCATCACAACAATTATATTTATCAGCACTTTTCAAATAAATTTTTAATTATGATGTAAACTACAAAAGCACGAATTATGGTCTGAATTAAGTTTCTATTAAATAATCTTCAGCATCAATTATATGACAATAATAGCATTTGGTAAACATTCATGTGTTATATAATTAACAAGGTTGATTATGGTCAGTGTTTGTCAGACAATTTCCATCAAAAACTTTTTTTTTAAATCTAACATAATATAATTTAATACACTGGTCATTGTAGTAATTTTAATTTTTATTAAATTTACCTGCCCAGGAAGTAAGACAAAAAAAGCTTCTATCATGCCAATCTTATCAGAGGGCAATAAAAACATTTTTTTAAAAATTAAATGTAATAAATTATCACCTTTTAGATAAAAAAAAAAAGGGAAGGGTTAGAAAAAGGTTAAAGGTGGTTGGATTTTATGGCATGTCAACTCTTGGGTTTTTTTATGCTGAAGACATTTTTGTTTTATTCCTTCTTTGCTGAGTATGGTTGTTATTTGTGTAGGTAAGGTACTACTACTCCGGGTCACAGTGGACCTGGGAGTAATGGCAATGAAGGGGTACTCCATACTCCCTAGAGATCCAGAATTGAAATCTCACCACTAAATGCAATTTAGCATCATATCCAGGACACTAAGAGCCTTAGCCACTGCTGAGTACATACATGATAAAAATGGTTGGGGGGTTAGCCATAAGACAAATACAGTCGGGATAGGTGCTGCAACTTGATGTGACCAACCAATTGATTAGAAACCATCCAAGTAAGGGCCAAAGTGGAGTATTTCAGGTCATGGATGGTTTAGCCACCAGGATTCCATCCTTAAGCATCATGGTCACCACCAAAGGACAACAGGTGGCTCCACACAGGTGCAGTCAGCATATTATACAGCCATAGCTGACAGGGTTACCACTAATTAAGAAAAAAATGTAATAAATGATCAACGTTTAGATAACAAGAGAAGGAGTGAGAAAAAGTAAAATCAAATGCAATTATTTAAAATCTTACTTAGATAGCCCTAAAAAGATTACAGCTTATTTATTACCACACGCCCTACTGCAACTGTCACCACTACAAGCAACAAAGACAACCACTATGACAAGCTCCAGCAGAACACAAAGAGACACCTTTTGTAATACTGTGGCAACACCGGTCATGGTTCCAGCTTAGAGGTTTTAAGCCATTATAATGTGGAGGCAGCTTGCCACCGTCACTCGTTTGAGCGAGCGCACAAACTGTTGCTCTGATTCCAGGTTTCTTCTCATACTGGATAGGATAGCCACAACCAATGTAATATATATGCCAATCAGTAGAATAAAACTAACCTGTCACACAATGGTCTGATATTGCACTACTCAAATATTGATGTATTTCAATATAGTGATCCACATCCCAGATAGAAAGTTTTAAAAATGAGATCAAGAAGTGAGAATAATGATATCAGGTGGCATTTTTAAATCAAGAGATATATATATATATATATATATATATATATATATATACTCTGATAATCCTCTTAGATCAATATGACTATCATATTAAGTAAGGGGTTGGTTTAGATCAGTTGATAGAGCACCTGCTAGGAATCACAAGGTTCTGGGGTTCGATACCAGTCCCTGCCAATTCAGTTTATGAGTAGCACAGTTTGGATAATCTGATCTGTGCAGTAAAGTAACTGAGAGCTGACAGTAACACCTACTGTCAGCTCACAACAAAAGCCATCTTACTGATCTAGTGCCTCCGAAAAAACACACTGTCAGCTTTACTTTTTGTTTTTATTACATTGAGAGAGAAAAAAAAAAAGACTTTGAAAATTATGTCCAGCATAGATACCGGTTAGCCTACTAAGGCTTAAAAAAAAACAGCCTGTTCTAATATTCTACCTCTACCTGGGGATGCTAGGGGATAGATTCTTACCTTTCCTAAGAGGAATTAATGCAAAATGAATGAAAGCAGCTGATGGAACTTGAACTCTGCTTGCTGATTATATAACTGCTACACCATTTTTAGATTCCAAAAATCACATAGCATCAAATTAATATCAAACAACAGATTTATAGTGATGGATTAAAAAATAATGCAATATACTACAGAGGAAACACAAATTACCATGAAAGTTTTTAGTTTTTTGACCTATATAAATAACAATACCAGATAGAAATTACATCCTGTTTTTGCCAAAGATCCAATCTATGTCCTTGAAAAATATAATGGATTGGCTTCTGGGACAACATGTGAAACTGGTTTTACTTATAAAACCAGTTTCACTGGAATTACTTGACTAGATTTTTACAATAGAATTCCTTTTTTTTTCTTTTTGAATTTGCTCTTATGATGAGCATAATTTTATTCTAATGCTTTTATTATAATGTTCATTATAAGAGCAAATTAAAAAAAAAATTAAGCTCTATTGTAAAAATCTAGTCAAGTAATTCCAAACAGATAATAAAGAAAGAAAATGTCACCATTAACCATATTGTAAAATATACATATTATGCAATAGGGATGTAAGTAGTAAAGTCGTCAAAGTGGCCTCTTGTCAGTATCAACCAAACAGCAAGGGAGTTTATCTTCTTTTCACTAGCACTAGACCAGGAGGATTATTTTTGCATCTGAGGTGGTGCCACACCTACCTCTCTGGTTTGAAGAATTACCTATAAAGATATTTAGTATTTCATTAAATGGGAATAATTATTATAGTAAAACAATTTATTCATTCTTTATTTTTTTTAAGCTAAGCTATTTAAATTCTGTTTGGTTAGATCTTGCAGCAACATGGCTTCCCATTGATTATTGTTTAATACTTGACATCAACATTTCCCATGAGGAATAAAAAAAATAATCATTTTTGTTCATAGATATATTATCAGAGTCCAATAAGTATGTATCAAATATAGTAGCTTTACATCAACCCATATTGACATCTATAGAAGACAGATGAAATCTTCCCAATTATTAATATACATAAGCAAAACTGACAAAAACTAACTAAAAAATATTTCATCCTCATAAAAACACACTTATACAAAACTGTATGTGTACTTATTACCTTAACTCTCTAATACTATACCACAAATGGCTGTCTCCACAAAGACCATCACTTAGATGCCTGATTTTTGCTTCCTTTATCAGATCCTATATGGAGAGCTTTCCAACAGTCAGCATTATAGAACATGCAAAAATCACAGAGTTCAAGGACAATCTATAGTGTTCTATAAAAATATGACAGTGTTTCTTCAGAACCACTGGTAAGGAAGACATGTCATCAGGTTATGAATTTTGTGACTTGACTGTGCCCATGGTCATGAAGGACACTGCCAACACAGGCATGAGCAACAGCATATAAGAGAATTATCAGCCCAAAGTGTGTGCAATGATGCATGTCCCTAGAGGACCCATCAATGATAGACTTAATAATCTCATCTTTTTGAAGAAAGGAGTTATTTTCATTTCAAAAGGACTTCCATACTATTACTACTTTTAAGATTTTGGCAGAATGTCCTGTTGTCAATATCAGCTGGATAGTGAGGAAGCCTATCTCCTTTTCATTAGCACTAAACCAGGGAGATTGATTTAGTGTCTGATGTGGAGTGCCACACCTACCATCAGCTCCCCACTTTACCACACAGATCCAAATTGTGTTACTTATACACTGAGATGTTATCAAACCTGTAACCTTGTGGTTCCAAGGCAGATACTCTACAAACTGAGGTAAACTACTATAAGTATATTATACAAGAAATTGTTCAAACAACTTAACCTCTATATCTTTGATGTTGTCAACACTTTTTGGCAGATCAATTCTTCAATTTTTCATGGATTCTACATCTGACATGTAGAATCCATGAAAAAAGAATATAACTTATTTTTTCATTAAGAAAAAAATTCTCATAGAAGATGATCCCTAATAGACCAACTGACCATTTCAGCAGCATTAATTAACCTAAGTATCAGGGCAATTCCAAATTATACCAGGGTGGGGTGGGAATGATTCAGTCTCTAATATCCATTTTGCTATACATCTGACAGGGACTGAAAAATGGAACATAACATTAACTATATTCTGTACAATTTCTGTTATGTAAAATATGTTTTGAAATTATTTTGTTTATATATTCTTCAATCTTTCATGCAGAAAAGTTCTTTGTTTTTTTTAAATCCTCAGTTCCTCAAATAAAGTTGTAATTCCCATCTGTTTGTTCACAAATTCCTCCTTGTGTTTTGTAGATAGACCCCCATAACCATATAGATTCTGAAACCTACATTACCCAGGGTACTTGGATTAGTATATTGCAGAGAACAAACCCTTGCTGAAAATATCTTCGTCTTCGATTTATATGCAATTTAAACCATAGGCAAATGACAAGATATGATATCTTTCAACAAATTTCAATAATATTAAGACACCCAAATGTGAGTTAAAAACTCCTAAAGTGAAAATTTTGGAAGCCCATAACCCTGTAATAATAGAGGTTCTAATAGAACCTCTATTATTGAACATAAATCAACAAAAAAATTATTTTTTATATCAAAAATTGACTAATTTAAACATTTTATCTATGGAAAAACATCACTAGAATTATGGCAACAAAAATTATTAGTTAAGTAGATTAAAAAAAATTAAGTTTGTGTTTTGATAAATTCAGTTTTAAGACGATTATTCCAAAATGCCAATTTGAGTCTTTATAAGTAACTGTCTAAACTGGATAAGACCCGAGACACTTAGACAAACAAACAAAAATTCTTCCTATTTATTTTATTCTAAATAAATTGAATTTTACAATTTTTGTAGTTAATAGAAAATTGACACTGAAACAGTAACTGATACTAAAAGAGATTTACTGACTAATTTTTTATATTATCTTATAATATTTGTCTGCGAAATATTTTCAATTTATATGAATTGGCACACCCTCCACCCCCAAAAATAGCAGTTGTGTGGCTATTTACCTCCCATCTCACAAATCATTCATGTAAGATAAACAAGACATGCTGCCAATATGCTGGGCACCAGAGGGTACAATATGTGAAACATTGTGACTATAATAATCATCAAGATATGGATTGAGTATTTATTTTGATTGTTATTTCAGTATATAATATAGTCAGATTCATACTTGTCATAGTGTAAATCAAATATCAAAATCAATATCCATTTGTTTGATGCATGTTTTGACAGGATTTAACGCTTTTTTAAAAGTATTTTCAAGATGGAACCCACAAAAATGCAAATGTTTACAACATTTTAAGGAACCATTAGCATTAATAATTTAAATGTGTCTAACTTACATGATGACTTCTGAGTTCAGAAGAGAATAATTTCCTTGAGTTATTTGTCAAATTTTTAGTGATAAATTTTAAATTGTTTTATTCATTCTGATAAAGTCTTTCAAGAAATAAAAATGAAATATTAAGTTAACCTTGAATTAATGTCATTGTTTATGTTCGGTTTATTTACTTTTCCATTTATATTTTTCACATTTTGTTGGATTTTTCCAAATTGTGTTTTTTCTTCATATTAGATAGTCTAATGTCATTCTTTAATGACATGTGTTCTGTCAGGATATTTGTTTTATATTCTTGAAAGACTATTGTCAGAAAAAATGCTAACTAAAATAACACAGATATTGAAAAAAAAAAGCCTTATCAATTAACAATAAAAATGAAATAATTATTAATCTACTTTGCATAAAATCCACTCATTATGATGGCAAATATATTATAATGGGTGGATTTTAAATCCCCCAAGGATAACAAATGTCTACTCTATGTGTGTGTGGGTGTGAACAAAAAAAATCAATGCAAACAATTGGTAAATAAGTTTTATTAATTCCTTATTAACCAGTTTCAGCCTTAGGATATATCAGTGTGTCATGTATGCGTGTGTGTGATGCAGCCCAGTCTCACTATAGAATAATATACACTGTTTATACCAGATATTAGGAATAAAGTGGTATGTCAAAATCAGGAACAGCGATATCCTTAGGAATTGCAACATTTCTGGCATGGAAATATTCCTAATTAAGATTCAGCTGAGTTGAGTAGGTCACCCGATATGGATGAGGAATACAAGGCTTCCAAAACAATTAATAATCTATGACTAATTTAAGAACAGTGTCTGTCCTGTGAGCTGTCCTCTACTTCAGTATAAGGATAAACTTAGATAACCTTAAACAATGCAATTTTGATATTGAGAAATGAGAAAAACTGGCAGTAAACCAACAAGGATGATGCAAAAATAAAAATAAAATTTCAGGAAAAAATGTTGGAAAACTTATCAAACTTGAAACTCATACTACTCTGGATCACTGGTGTAGGTGCCAACTGGTTATACACAGACAGAAATTGACACTGTTTTTTTAGTTAAGAATTGAAATCTACTACATAAATGGCAATGATTATTATTTTCATGAAAAAAATGTTATCTTAAATGAGAAATAAAAATGAATTCATATAGCATTACAAGCATTTAGCTGAAAAAACGCTGACATTTTCAAATTTGCGACCTTAATCAGTTAAATTTGCAATTTCTTGAGTATTTCTTAACCAATCTTTAAAATATTTATATGGTTGGAAAGAGAATAGAATAATCTTTCTAAATATGTAATTTTTATCGATTTTCATCAATTGAATTATTTTTTACAGTGAGTTAAAACCGTATTTTCAGTCGAACAGCTGAAAACAAAAATACGTTTTTTGGGGTCTTTTTTTAGGATAAATTTTACACGCTGTTTTGTTTTTCAAAATCAAAGTGGCTAATCTTTATCAATATTCTTGAAATTTTGCACTCAATTAGAAGACACATTAGAAGTACAGACGGGGTCTTTTTTGTTTCTAGGACCCATGGAAATGAAAATATGAGAGGGCAAAGTTCAAGACTATTTGTTTAAAAAATATAAGAGAAGCAAAAAAAAAAAGCCCTATGTCCGTAATATTAAAGAATTTCAAAATTATTGTCGTATAAAATTTGTGAAATTTAAAGATTGCTATACCATTCAGGATTTGCCTGAAAGTTTGGATTTTGAAGAAAAAACTCCAATTTACGTGACTTTCGGATGTAAAAACACCCTGTCAACTGACGTCACAAATCGGACCTTATTGATTTAAAATCACAATTTCTCATATATTTATGGCTCAATCTTAAAAATATTTATATGGTTGGAAAGAAAAGAAAATAATCTCTCTAAACATGTAATTTGTATGTGTTTTTATTAATTGAATAATTTTTACAGCGAGTTAAAAACGTATTTTGCTTCAAACAACTGAAAATGCATGATAGAAATTTTACATTTTACACTCTACATTTCTTTGGAAAATCTAAGTGGCTAATCTTTATCAATATTTTTGAAATTTTGTACTCAATTAGAAAACACCTGGAAGTACAAACGGGGCCTTTTTTTTTTGTTTCTAGGACCCGTGGAAGTAAAAATACAATAGTGCAAACTTCAAGGCTATTTGTTCAAAATGTGTATTAGAAGCAAAAAAAGAAGCACTGTAACATAATGGCCGTCCCAGCACCTATATTTGTGGCCTTGTGCCGGACTCGGAGAAACCTTAAAACAAAAATGTATTTCCAATTCTCTGATATTACTTGGGTGGCCTTTGAAGAATTACCGAAAAAGAAATAAAAAACTTAACTTAAATGAGATTTCGGTGATGTTGGGTCTGCTTTTAAGGAAAATCCAGTCTTTTCGACGGCCAGTCGTCCTTTGATCTAAAAGGCCGTGAACTCTATTTGACCAGAATGATTTGGAACTTTTCGAAGATTCTTTTCTTTCTGGATGGTCCCAGAAAAGATCCTTCTGGAAGATTCTTTTGACATACTATATAAGGACCTAGAACAGAGTCAAGTCAGTGAGGAGATTTGGAGTCAGTTAGAAGGAGATCAGAGCCAGGAGACAGTCGGCCGGAGAGGGTTAGTCGAGGCCGTACGTAGTTTGGTAAACTGTTGTCGCTGAAGACGATAAGGAATGGCCTGTTATTGTTAAGAAAAGCTTGTCACCAAGAAGTTTACTAAGGACTGAAACCCGAAGTTGAATCCAGTTAAAATATACTTCTTGTTAAGACATATTATTAGGGACCCTCTCTCTCAAAAAGTTGCATTGAAGTTTTATTCTAATAAACTTCTGAAAAATAAACATGGTATTATAGTCTTCTCTACTACAACGAAAGATACTACGACAGTATCATGAATGGGACGACCACTAGATACCCGTGGAGAAAGTAAATTGGCCGTAACGAAGAGCACGCGGCGTGCGTAAGATGATACTCCCTTGACCAAGACGTGTGGAAGAATTTTGGGGGCTTGAAGGCTGACTACTAGAGATTCTGTGAGGAGTTGTAAACAACCCTAGAAGTTTACATGCCTGGTGAGCGTCCATCGACTTGTGTGAATTTAATAGTGCTGTGCATTTTGAGGCACTGGAAGACGCGGTGAAAAACCAATAACATTACATATATCGATTTGGTACCGTGACAACAAACACCCACTACGTTACAGCACTATGTCCGTGATATTAGAAAGTTTCAGAATTATTTTGATATATAATTTGTAAAATGTAAAGATTGCTATACCATTTGGGATTTGCTTCGAAAGTTTGTATTTTGAAAAAAAAAAAAACTCAAATTTATTTGTCCGACAGGCGTACGGCGTAATGTAAACTGACAATAAAGTTTAAATTCATTGCTTATTTCTCATCCAATTTTTAAAATATTTATATTGTTGAAAATAAAATAACACAATCTCTCTAAATATTTAACTTTTATGTGTTTTTAACAATTTAATTATTTTACGTCCGTTTCAATTTTGGGAAAAAAAAACTTGAAATTACAAGAGATGTAAACAAAACACGGCACACACTGACTGGGTTTGTATGAAAACATATGTAAATAGGTAATCTATTTCTTTTATATAATTCAACATAAGCATTTAGAAATGTATTTTTAAATTCAAAGTGATGTTATATATTTAAATTAATATTATATATGTGTATACATGCAGTATAAAAATGAAAATGTTGAATAATCTTGTGGTAAACTTTTTTTTTAAAATTAAAAAAATCTTGACATTCCTACTTTTTATTCCCCAAATCATGGTTTCTAGCATGGAGATACATAAAATCTAAGACCAGAATCAGAAAGAACATAGGATTTTACATAAGAATGCAAAGTTTTATCAAAATTGCTTCAAAAATAAAGAAATGGGAAGAAATTACTGAATTTCTTGTTCTGAATCGGTACATGAGTTGACAGATTTTTTTATCAAAATCATGTCAACTTTTTTACCCCAATTTCGGGGCTTTAAATTCTCATAACTTTTGAACCACTGGGGATATTTGCATAATTCAAACAGTTCTGAACTCCATTTACAAAGCCCTAAATAACTAACGTGATTAAATAACAATAACCTCAAATAAAAAAAATCAACTGGGAATGCTAATTCATAGCCAAATTATTGCAGTATATTTTTGAGTATGGGTTGAATTTTGAGGACCTAATTTTGAGAAGGCTGAAATTCAAAAACAACTAGAAGGATTAAGACCAGCCCTTGGCTTAAACAATTAACTATAAATCAAGGGTCAACTTATACATATGTATTTACTAAACCCCATGAAATGAGCAGGATGCGACACAAGGTCAATTTTTAAGCAGATTTTAACAGGTTTGAATTCTGAGTTTTCCTGCTCCTAGCCCAGTTGCCATACCAACATTAAAGAGCCCAGTCTACCTTACTATTTATCCATAGCTGGAGGGAGAATAATCAAATTCATACCTTTTCCAAGGGTTGTGGAAATGCAAAAACCCTCGTCCAGGATTTGAACTCTGTTTGCTGTCCATGTCCTACAGCAATAACCATTACACTACAAACACCTCCTGTCATAAGTATATATGATATATTATATCAAACTCTCTATTATTTTCTAAGGAAGAGAAAGATTGCACCACTCATATTGTTAAGACTAATTGTAGTATCTAACAAAGCTGTTATTTTCAAACAAGCAAAAGATGCCAAGACTAGTAATTATTTTGAAGTACTGTCTGACATACAAATTAGGTAATTGCTTAGTAGGTATTTTTAGATTGGACAATAAAATTAACCAGTCATTAAAATACCAAGATATTGTGACGAATGAATTTTAGGCGTATTTTTATAACAAGGCTATCGATTATAAAGTAAAGAAAAAGATTTTTTTTAACTGTTTGATACAATTAGATTTTGGCATCAAGTAAAAATAAAATCAAAATGCAGAAAAATTTGCAAGTTGAAGGCATTAAAAAATAATGAACTACAAATAAAGCTTTAATAATTATACTAAGTGTATTCAAAAATAAAATAAACTTTTTCAAAAACAAATGTATCTCTTCTACTGTTGATTTGTTTTATGGCATGTCAAACCATGTTGGATTATTTAATGCTGAAGTCTTTTTTTTTTTGCAAGCAATTATATGGTTTCAAGTAACTAATGATAATCATGTGTAAACAATTATAACTTCAAATAACTATTCTTAATACTAATAGTAAAGTAAGTTGACAGAGTGGCCTATTGTTGGCATCCAGTCGACAGCCAGGGAGTCTATCTCTTTTTCACTAGTGTTAGACCTGGGAGAAGGTTTTTTTGCAAAAAGGTGGAGTGCCACAACAACCATCAGCTCCTCACATTACTGCACAGATTCAAGCTGTGCTGGCAAGGGTTGGTATCGAACCCGGAATCTTGTGGTTTCTAGGTGGATGCTCTACTGACTGAGCTAAACTAGGACTTACACATATTTTTATCATTTCAAGTAAATATTTTATTAAGTGATAATTTATTTGCACAGTTATATGGTTTCAATTAACTATTCCTATTTAATAATAATAATGATGATAATTTGTTTGCACACACTTATATGGTTTCACATATTCCAATCTAATTCTAATAATTTACACAAATCCCAATTAGACTGTTGTATAATTTCAAGCATTTCTATATAATACAAATAATTTTCAAACAGAACTTTTTGATTCATAGATAAGATCCTAACAGTTACTACCATTTGGACCTGGGGGTAATGGCAACGAAGGGGTATTCCACACTCCCCAGAGCTCCAGAATTGAAGCCTCAACACCATATGCAGTTTAGTATTATACACAGAACACCTTGTTTACAAATATTTGTAAATCCTATTCACAGGGTGGTCCACTGTTGACATAACAATCCCAGTTTGTTTTTTCATATTCTATAATGTATTCTGAAAGTCATAATAAGTCTCATTTGTACATTTTCTTTTGATAGTAGATGGTTGTCATTTAAAAAGCTGAGATTACTTTAAGTACAAGGCCAGGAGAGTAGAGTACTCAGTAAGAATCAAATTGACCAACAATAGTTTGGTAGCCTATGCTTTCTAACAATTATACTATGGGATTGTAGTCTATTGATGTTTAAGGTCATCAAGATTTAGGATTCAGTTTGTGGTGGATATAATTCCCATTCTGAAATGCCATTTTTCAATGTAACATTAATAATCTTCCCAGTGACAATATTAGAAAAATTTCCCAAAAGATTTTCCTAATTTGAAACAAAATTTCACACATTGTTCAACTTGGGAAAAGAAATGACAAATACACTCCACATACAATCACTTGAGTACATGTATGTATTTACCAAGTCTGTGGAATTGAAAAACTCAATTATTTTTGTTAACTCTCACTCCTCTCTCTCTCTCTCTCTCTGTAATGTGATTACAATTCAAAATAAATATAAAACTATGATTTTTTTTTATAAAACCATGATCTATTTATAAAGAGTGCACTGTATAACAGGGTTCCCACTCATTTTAGGAAACCATTTTCCAGGACGTTTCCAGGACATTTCCAGGACATTTTTAAAATTTTCCAGGACAGCACTTATTCGTGGCAATTTTATAATTTACTATTATGTCTAATATTGACACATTAAGCCAGTTTTATTCTTACTTTTCTATGATGCCAGGTTAATGTAGTATCTTGAGTTCATTATAGATGATGACTACATCTATCAATTAATTATAGAGGGTGTCCATAAAGTCAGTGTGCACTTTAAAGTTATAAATTCATTAAAGTGCAAACAGATTTTATGGACAAAATGTACTATAAAATTGTCAGGCCTCCTGTTTTTGCTTAGCCATGATCACCATTGCTGTTTTTTAATTGGCAAATCAATTTAGATAATTTACCCCTCTCCCTCCATGTTTAAAATAATTTTTTTTTATTGAGTTTGTACAAGTTTCAATAAACTCAAATTTCAAATATCTACCATACGGTGTTTCTCACTTTTTATCGACAAATATATGGAAATATTTCCCAATGCCCCTTCACTTTATATCTATATTATATTTTATATACTATTATATATTATTGTTATATTTCAAAGTTAAAATATTAGATAGTGAAGCACATTGGAAAAGAAAACATCTCAAAGAAGCATATGTTTGACTGTAGTGACCTAGTATAGAGATGAACACAATATAGGAACCAATTATTAAAAAGACTAAATCAAATTGTTTTTAAAAGTTAATTACTTTGAAAATAAAAATTTCGAAAAAAGACTGATGGCAAATTTTATGCCTTAAGTTGCACAGGAAATGCCAATAACCTTTTTCTAAATGATCATGATTCTTCTAGTGACACATGTCAGAATGATAGGCATGCAAAAACAATGGTCATTGTTTTTGATTGAGATCTTTGAAGGTTCTTCAACGCCTATTTGATCAACTGTCAAACTGTTAAAAATAATTTCCCAGGTTGGATCATTACTATACTTGGATACAAAGCGAACACCTGAGGAAAGCTGGAGGATATAACAGCTGAAACATTATATGTATATACATACAATAAAGATGAGGACAACAATCCGAAAAATCAAAATTATTCCTATCAAACCTCATCTCAAAAATATAGCTCATGTTTATTTATGTTGTCATATTAGGCAGATGGGGAGGGGATTGTGTTTTGTACAAATTCATAAAAACAAAATGTTTTAAACAGAACGGGTTGTTTGATTTTGTTTGGTTTGTTTTTTTTACATATATCAACCTCAGTGGGTCATTTAATGCTGACAAACTTTTGAAATAAAGTAATTCTTAATGGATAATCAATTTTTTTTTTATATATACATTTTCCTATTCAACCCATAGATGGGACCATAACAGGTACTACCACTCCGGTAAAGAGTGGACTAGGAAGCAATGGTGATGAAGGGGTGCTCCACATTCCCCAGACCTCCAGAACTGGAACCTCACCATCAGATGTCATTCCTGTCACCTTCAGCCACCACCACCTAGCACATATTATAAGAAGGGTTGATCATGGATTGATCGGAGGGGCTCTCTCTGACCGCCCATCTAAACTAAGTAATGGTCTAAGCTAGGTATACCCAATTTGTTAAAAAGTCCATGTTTTTACAATACAAATATACCCCCCACCTTCCAAAAAATAAAGATGCTACTCAGGTAGAAAATAAGTATCGAAAATCAGAAAATAAAATCAAAATACCACCCTGTCGGATGGGGCGTTAGAATGCACAGAATGCACCTCTGCAGAGGGGTAAGACTCCCCCAATGGGCCACCTGTTGGCCGTGGGTGGCGACCCGTGATGCTTAAGGATAGAGCCCAGGTGGATGAGCAGTTCATGACATGCAATACTTCACTTTGGCCCTATCTTGGGCTAGACGGCGGTCGGAGAGGCCCCTCCGATCAATCGGCTGATCACGTCAAGCCCTAGCACCTATATGATTTTCCCAACCCTATTGCCCTTATGGCAAGCCCCAACCCCTTTTTATCATATGGGTGCTAGAAGGCAGTGGCTGCGGGTCTACATATCCTGGGAATGACGTTAAACTATCTGATGGTGAGGTTCCAGTTTGGAGGTTTGGGGAATGTGGAGCGACCCTTCATCACCATTGCTCCCTGGTCCACTCTGACCCGGAGTAGTAGTACCTGTTAGGGTCCCATCTATGGGTTAAATAGAAAAATGTATTTATAAAAAAATTATCCATTAAGAATTGATTTATTTCAAAACTTTATCGGCATTAAATGACCCACTGAGGTTGATATGCCGTAAAACAAAACAAACCAAACCAAACCAAAAACAAAATAAAAAATAATTTTTGGATATTTAAAAAAAATTTTTTTTTACTCATTTCGATAATTATTTAATCTTTATTTAATTATTTATCTTATAAAAGAAAAAAGTATACATCAATATTTGCTCTTTTCAATAGAGTTTGTGACAAAAAATTATTAGAGATTGATACTAAAGTAAAGTAGTTATTAAAAAAATATGTTTTTAGAATATAATAATATGACATTTTAAACTTAACATCATGATACTCATATCTTAAATGAATTTTATATATTAATTTATCATAGCAGAAATACCTAATTAAATCAAAAAGTTTTAAAATAAAATAACTGATGCATTATAAAATCCATTCATTGATAAATCAATACTGAAAATTTCATTAAAATCAGATAATTCCCAGATTTTTGGTAATTTTTTTTTTTCAATCTAGTGTTAAATTCATTTTGTAAACACGGATTTTACGGCAACTCCAGTGGCCATATTAAGTCATATTTGATAAAAATTGACCGAAAAAAATAGTTTTAAATGTATTAAAAAATAAATTACATGTGTAATATTATTTTGCTTTTTGTACTGATGCTCATTATGTTACTACCTTTCGACTGAAACAAAAAATTTGACCATAAATAATCAATTTAATTTTAATTAGTTTTTAAAATGAAAAGTAGACAAAAAAATAGGTATCCTTAGTCTAAGCAGAGTGTTGCATGTCATGGACTGCTCATCCACAAAGATTCCATCCTTAAGCATTATGGGCGACCACACTATGGCCAACAGGTAGCCCAATTGCAGTCGGTGTATTCTAAAGACCCAGACGACAGGCTAAAAGCGGGTTATAAAATATCTAAATTGATGTGCCAATATAAAGCTGGGGGGGGGCATAATTGTACAATATCTACATATATTTGCCGATAAAAAGTGAAAAATACAGCACGTACATATTTGAAATTTGAATTTTTTTGTAAAAATTCATGGTAAAAAAAAAATTACCTGGGTAGGGGGTAAAATATCTAAATTGATTTTGCGATGAAAAGTGAGGTTGGGTGGGCATTGTAAAATATCTCCATTAATTGCTGATAAAATGTGAAAAACATGACTTGGAAAATATCTATATTTGGCTAGAATTATGTCTTATGCCAGCAATTAAAAACAGCGTAAATTAGGGCAGGAATCCGGGATGACAAAACGTTAAAATGACCAATAGTACTATTCGCAGAGTTCCGTCCTGGCCTCCTGCCTTAAAAAAACGCTAGGCGGTGATAGGTGAAAAAACAAACCCACCTATGAATGAAGTCCCTAGCTGAAGTGGTGCCTGCTGTATATGAAAAAATAATTTGTCAATTGAAGGCGTTTTTATGGATTTAAAAAAAAAATTTTTTTAGTTTGAAGGTTAAAAGTAAGCTGTATTTTTAAAAAGGTTAAAATATTTACATTTACTTGTCGAAAAAAGACTGAGGTGATAAAATATCGCTGTTTTTTGTGTTTTTTTTTTTTTTTAAATTCTTGTCTTATTCAGTGACGTATAAAAATAAATCAAAATATTGCTACATGATGAAAGCAAAACTTCAAAATAGCCAATCAGAAGCATTTTACTGTTTAATGAATATTTATGACCAGTTTGGGAAATATTGGTAGGTTCATTGAGCAAAACAAAAACAAAAAAATAAAAAAGCGTCCTTGTTATTTTACTAGTTATATTTGTTAACGGTAACAATAACATTAATTTTGTCTCAGATAATTCAGATTTTCCAGGACAAAAAACGAAAATTTCCAGGTTTTGAAAAAATACCCCCATCGTTTCAAGGTTTTCCAGTACTGGAAAACAAAATTTTTTTTTCCAGGTTTTCAAGGTTTTTCCAGGACGAGTGGGAACCCTGCTTTACATACTAAACTGGGGCCATATCAATTGTAAATTCAACTGGAGTCAGTCAGTAAAGTTTTATCAACTCTGACTCCAGTGACCCCTTAATTGCTTCTGACTCCAACTCCACAGCCTGGTATTTACCCAACCTCCACATCACAGGCAGGATGTGACATGAGGTCAATTTTTAAGCAGAAACACTGCTAATTTGAATTTAGTTTTCTTTTTCTTAAACTGGTTACCATACCAAGGCTAAAGAGCCTAGTCTGCCATTAGCACAAAGTGAAAGGCAAATAGCCTTGTCCAGGATTTGAACTCCGGTTGATGATTCCATTTCCTACATTATGTCAAGTGTGCCTCTATCACACATAGCTCCAATATTAACCACAATGTGATGGCAAGTTTTTAAATACAAAATTTCAAGGTCACTGCTACACAACACTTCAATCACAAGTATGCTAAAATGTTTCATAAGAGTGCTGTTTTTTTCTTTTTTCTTTTTGGACACAGCTCAGATAAAGTATAAACCAAATTATACCAGGTTGATATATTATAGGCTAGAAAAGTAAATAAATTACTTGAAATCTATATTCAAATTGTAATAATTAACAATAAATATGCCTTATTAACAGCACCAGCAAACAACTTATAAAATGGGAAAGTAGGTATTGGTGATAAAAGACATGTGACTATATGTAGCAAAAGAAGAAAAAAAATCTGCCTACAAAATGTTCTCTAAATAGGACAAGTGATTCTTGAAGTCAGTAGTAATATGAAACTATCAAGAAAAATAAATAAATAACTATGTTTAAGGATACATGGACTTCAGTTAATAAAACAGTAACTTCAGTATTTTCAATGGAGATGAAGGTTCTTTATGGCCAGGGATAGACAGCAGCAAAATTAGTATTTATGATAGTTCAATAAAATAATTAACACTCAATTGTCACACTCTAGTGTTCAAAAACTAAAGCTACTCTAAGAAATAACATTCATCTTCACAATTTCATAACATATAGTCTAACATTAGTTGAAATATTCATCTATGCCAGGTTAGAGGTCAAGACTTGGAGTTAAAATTACAATTCCTTAGTACTGATAATAAACTAGTAAGGGTTGTTTCCATTAAAGTCAAGTTATATGGAACTACTGAATATATACAAGGATAATCTCAAAAGTAAGGTCTCCAAAGCATTGGGGATGCAGGGAAACTGCTTATGCAACTATTGGCAATACTGTAATGTTTGTTATGCATGCGCTTGTGCACCTCGCTGCCACACTCAGTTTTGGCTTGGCAGTCGTTTCTGATGGAGTTTCCCAATTGATGTTAACACCAAGTGTGAAGTTTGTGCAGTTTTTTTGTTTTAGAAAGCAAAATTCAATTGAAATTCATCACCAATAAATGAATGTGTACGGTGAGTGTTGTATGAATGTCAAAAACGTCCACAAGTGGTGTAGGGAGTTTGCAACGATGATGAGGTTAAACGCTTCCTCAGCAAGCTGTTATAATATGGACATACAAAAACTGCCTCAGTGCCGACAAAAATGCATTGACCAAAACGACAATTATATATAAAAATAGATACATGTTGATATTTTAAAATAATGCTAACATCAGTGATAATAAACAATAAATGTTCATGTGATTTTTAAATATTTTAGAGATCTTACCTTTGAGATTATCCTTATAGTATTATAATTACTTAGTACTGATAATAAACTGCTAAGTGTTGTTGCCATTAAAATCAAGTTATATGAAACTACTGAATACACCTGGAAAAGTTCTAGAATTTTTATGAAAATCAATTGTTTGTAGCAGAACTGTAGAGTTGGAAGCAATTTGGGGGTTGGTAAGAATCAGAATAATAAAAACTTTGATCCCTAATAAAATCAAATTGTAATATAAACGATATATTAAAATTTCCTATTTCACACATAATTTGATTAACTTATTTTTTTATGTTATATCTTGAATTCAAGCTCTTTGCAAATTTCATAATATATCATATTTTATATTTATATTAGTAGCAGTCCATGAAAAAATTCACAATGCAAAAAAATAAAAAAACAGATTAGAGTTTTAAACCTAGTCACACTCAGTGTGGAAATGCCTTGTATGTTGAAAGCTTTTAAAGATAAAGGATTAGTATATTTAATATTTATTTCCTATATTTGTATACAAATAAAGGAGTTAGAGTCAGAAGCAGGGTTGTAGAGATAGAATCAGAGTTGGAGTCAGAATCTTAGGAGTTGGAGTTGGACCTTTTCTTACAATTGCATTAAAATATAACATTTATATTTTTTACAGATTTACAGATATATAAATTTATCAAAAATACATAATTTTACAAATTCATCTTAGTAAAATTACCTTAGTTACTTTGCTTTTATTGACAGTCTAACTTAATTCTAATTATGTTAAGGAGTTTAAATTGAGATTATAGGAATCCTAGGAGTCAGAGTTGACCTTATAACTTCCGACTCTGTAACCCTGGTCAGAAGTATCATAAATTGAGTGGCCCTGTTGATGGCGTTTAGAATACATCAATTGTATACAATGCAAGGACAAAAAACTCCAAAGGGTGTCCTGGGTATGACACTAAACTGCACCCCTTCTGGAGATCTGGGGAGTGTAGAGTACCCTTTTATTGCCATTATTTCAAGGTCCACTCAGACCTATTAGAGTCTGATCTACAGAGTACGATGGATAAATTGTTGCCATTTTTAAATTATTAATTTTGTGCATGTTCTTTGTTTCAGGTTTTATCTTCAGTGCAGCAAACTAGAGTGAGTTAGGCACTGTCAGTGAAAAAAGCAACAACATGATACAATTCACTCCTCCAAAAATTTGAAAATGGCATACTCTATGGCATTCACATTGGAAGCTCCAATACAAAGATTTCAGAGTGTTTGGATGTCAATCTGAGAACAGTGCAGAGGATTTGAAAAGAGTTGGATCAGTCCAATATTGATTATGAAGATTTGAACTTGGCACTACAATTGTATATCCTAAACCACTAACCATTACGTTGAGTGTGCCTCTCAGTGTAATATATAGTTTGAGATATTTGAGGCGAAACACACAACTCACACACTGGTGATATTTCAATAACTGAAGTTGTAACTGAGAATTCTTCATGACACCATCATTTGAAAAATGTTGATATTTTCCACTATCATGGTTTCATTTTTCAGCAGACTGTTCCATATTTTAGTAACTCTAGCTGGAAAGAAATGTTTGCAAATTGTTTATGTGACTATCGACAATGCTGTTGTGTTTGTTGTACCTGCCCCTGCACATACCAGGCTGCTACTTGTTGAACCTTGTCACACGACTTGTGAAGGTTTTTAACATCCATACACTTCATTGGGCTTGGAAGTCATTTCTGATGCAACCACCAAGTGTGAAGTTTACAGTTATTTGGTTTTTAAACACAAAAGGTATTGAAATTGATTGCCAATTAATGGAAGTGTATGGATGTTAAAAACCTTCACAAGTCGTGTGACAAGGTTCAAACAAGTTGGTATGACATTGGCATACAAAAACTGCCACAGTGTCTACAAAACATGAAAATGCATTGATGTAAATGATGTAAAGATTATTGATAATAAATAATTAACGTTTCTGTTATTTATAAATATTTTGGAGACCTTACCATTGGGATTAACCATGTAATAGATTGAACTTATTCAGTATTACTCCTGTATATACACAATATATATCAATTTTATATAGGTAAAATTCTTGTTGATAAGAGGAGAATCCTTTTTTTTAACACAACCATAAAAACTTTAAATATCTAAAATTGTTATTTTGATTGTTGCTACTGATACTGTGAATAGTACGTGTCTAAATTTCAATGATGAGGAATTGTTATTATTTACATTATTCAGAATATTATCCTCATCTTGGTTGGCATGCTCATAATGTTTCAGCTGCTGTACCTTCAAGGCTTTCTTTAGGTGTCTTTGTAAGTAACTTTCAGGTAATTAACTGATACAAGATATTCCAAGGTATTGACAGTGGAATAAAAACAGTCTACCTTGTAGATTGAATAAAGGTTTATTTTCAAAATTCACCAAAGGTTACCAACTACAAAAGATTCCCAAGGAAGACCAGAGATACATCAGCCAAAATGTGGTGAGTATATTAACCAAGATGAGGACAATAGTCCAAATTGTATAGATGATGTAAATATTATTTTGATTTTTTGGACTGTCATGCTCATCTTTACTGTCGTATACTTAAAACAAGTTTCAACCATTGCACAATTTGGTATGCTTTTATATACCACAATAAAAATGAGGACAATAGTATAAAAAAATTTTTTTTTTAAAATAAAAATAAAAATTATACATATCAGGCCTAATCTTAAATATTCAGAGAAATAATAATCATTGTTATTGTGAACAAAATTAAAATAACCCTATTAAATGAGCACTTAAATATAGAAAAGTAGACTTTCCAAATAATGAACACAAAAAAAGGATGTATTTTAATTATTTATATAAATATAAGGGTTTTGGCTGAGGCAAAAGAAGACTCATTCTTGTTATATAACAGAATGGCCAAATATTTTTTGGGGGTTCTGTCCAAAATCAAAAGTTATTTTATAAGTTGACTCATGCTATTTTGAAAAGAATAGTATCTAAAAAAAAAAAAAAAATTGCCTATAAAAGAGAGAATCCATAAAAAAATTTAAATGAGCACTTGATGATAGAATCCATTGTGTTCATTTCACATTTGAGTGTTGATTTAAAGGAAAGTCAAGTGACTAAAGATAATAAATCTTTATTCCAGATGTGACAAGTAATTCTTTACAGGAAAATTAGTCAGCTGGAGAGACAATAAAAGATTCAAAATGGATCAAATTCAAAAGAATGATAAGAACAATTAATAACCCAGATATATCAATTCTTGTTATTTTCTAAAATACTTTAATGCTATTTTTTTTCAATCCACTGAAAGAAGACAAAACAATATTATCAAAATATCCTGTTTTCTTTGTATAAAATGACTTCCTTGTATAGCACTTATAAATTATAAAGGGTGACCTGTTTCTACTAAGTATTATACAAATGCAGACAGGGTCCAGTAGTCAAATGTTATGCAAAAAATTTCAGATTTCTTAGACAAAATCTTTTAAGCACATAGAAAACTAGTGCAGTAGAAAATAGGATGACAAAGTTACCAATCAGGTCAGTTGTAATGCAGACTTATGACCAATTCATATAGAATTTCAGATTTTCCCCTTATAGTCTAGGTAGGTTAAAAGTTTGGTAAGGGTAACCTGAAATTTTTTTAGACCTTATTTTTCAGATGCAGGTATCATTGGGGAACAAGAAAAGTTTTGGTAATTTTTTTCTTGTTCTCCAATGATACCTCCTACATCAGAAAAATAAGGCTAAAAAGAGTTTAGTTTCAGGTTTGTGGGAATTGAAAAGTAAATAAAAGTCAAAATAATAAGATAAAATAAATATAAAATAAATAGTAAGCTCCCAAAATGCCTTTGACCAGAAGAATGATCTAATCAAGTCTGAAAAAGAAGTTTCCAGGTGTGATATAAGAAATCAGAAAGAAGATAAATTTGAGTAATGAAAGGAATTTTTTTTTTTTGGGGGGGGGGTCAGAAAAAGTCTCTCTCTCTCAACACTTAGTTGCAACACTACATAAAAAGTTAAGTCTGAATAAGTTTACTGTTTGTTTTTTGTTTTTTCCTTCCTTCATTCCATTTCAGCCAACATGAGCAACCCAAAAAAAACATTGGAATTACGCAAGAAAGGATTCTAGCACAAAAAAATACCCAATTCCCAAAGGTTACTCTTAAGGTGCTTTTAACCTGGACTATCATACCAACACTGAATTATCACTACTAGTAAATATATGCACCCTCCAGGTGCAAGTATTTAAATTTTGATGTAATAGAATATTATACTATATTAGAAAGGCTAATGAAACTAAATAAGAATGCAGATAAAAAGATTTTAAACAGTGGGGTAGAATCGAAAAATAGAACTGAAACTTACTCTTCCTTCACTCGCATCTTTCATTGCTAAATTAGGTTAAAATAGGAAGTAAAGAATAAAATTACAGTTATTTCTTCTTGTTAATGGATTTTTTAAAAGATTTATCCCCAAGAATTTTGCTCATAATCATTAAGATAAAAACAATTAGAAATCAATAATACTAAGCACATATTTATTAGAATCAAACTTTTAATATCAATATGCAAATTAACCTTCCTGTTCACACTGTAAACCGCTATTTTGTTTTATATATGAATACAATTGCATACTATTAGTATGTAGATAAGGCTAACAGGATTAATAATACAAGATAATTTCAATGATAATTGAGGTTTAAATAAAAATAAAATCAGGGAGAATGTGACGTAAATAACTAAGGGAATTGTGAATTGAGTAGTGATATAATTTTGGTTACAGCCAGAAAAACACACAATCTCCATTATAACAAGATTCATAAGTCAAATTATTTCTATTTGCTTTTATTTTATGTATTTATTTCTAATTTTCACTTAAGAAATGGTTTTAGTAAATAAAGGAAATATTCCCCATGTTGTAACATAAAAAGTATTAGGTTCATTAGCTACATTCAAAGTCACCCAGTACAGATTTGTTGACATGAGTAAGTTAAGATCTCAAATGAGGAGGTTTGGTTTATTTGTTTAACTGCATATCAAATTCTTATGTGTTATTTAATTCCAAAATTGGATTCATTTGTAAATGTTTCATCATAATCATAACTATATTTTCAATGTTCCATTGTAATTTTTTTATTTGTCTATAAACACTTATTTGTACAAAGTTATATGATATCAAGTATTAATTTCTAATATTAATAATTTATACACAATATGGTTTTCAGTAACTATCCCCATTCAATAATAATAAGTTTGCACACAGGGTTTCACACATTCTTATCCAATACCAATAATTTTCAAATAGATCTATTTGACTCATAGACAAGATCTTAACAGGTACTACCAATCCTGATCAGAGAGGTTTGGGGAGTAATGGCAATGAAGGAGTACTCTACACTCACCAGCTCCAGAACTGAAGTCTCATCACCAGATGAGGTTAAGTGTCATACCCAGAAAACCATTTTGGCCAAGGAAGATTATAATATATATAATGTTCAACTGAAAAGTTCTGTCCAAGATACCTGATTTGGTCATATGAGAGTTTATTGTTCAAAATAGTCCCTCTTGCAGTCCACACACTTCTTCCATTAGTGTAGCAGTGTTTGGATCCCAACTTTGAACTTAACCAATTTTATCTTTTACTAGTTCGATTGGTGAAAGATCTGGAGACTGAGGGGGGCCAAGTCATGATTTGAAAAATTCTTTATCTTCCTTTGATTTTAGATAATTTAGATATCACAGTTGTGAGTAGTGTTTTGGATCATTATCTTATTTGAATTTTATATAAGTGTTTACATGTATACAATGGGTGAAGTTATTTATCCAAATAAGGAAAATTAGCCTTGATCATGAACTTAAAGAAACAGTTCAGGATGGTCCCAACCTTTTAGTCAGTAATGTCTGTCTGTGCATGTGTATATACACACACACACCAATAATGGCTGACCAGCAAAAATTTACATTTATCAGCTCTGTGCAGATGACTTACCAAGAGCAATAACTGGCCAGAAAGAGTTATGGGAATCCATGGTGTCAGCACAACTTGATTATATATATATATATATATATATATATACATACAGAAACACAGAAATAAATTACTTGTTAAAGAAAACACTGATGTCTTAAGAAGAGTCTTTTAGTAATTCAGTTGAAAGCTATTTGCCTTTGATCTCTCTGGCGCAGAAATATGACATATGTTTCATTGAAAAAATTCCTTCACCTCAGCACACTTCACTTTTTTTTTTTAATTGTTCTGTCATAATTCTCAAAAATTGTTTCTTGATTGAATTGTAATTAAGTGTAAATGCTGTTTTTCTTTTAAATGTATGAATTTAATTTAAAAAAGAAAAACTTTTGTACTGTCAATTTAATAGATTCAGGATGATTAAAATTGTTTTTTGGGGATGATGGTAAAAATAAATCATAAAGCCCTGCAGTTTTACCCTACAATTTATTAAGAAACTTTAATTGGGATTCACCAAATTTCCTAGAGACCCATTCAAATTCAAATTTCTCAGAACTCACTAAATTAAAAAGCTATTAGCATCACTGTGTATATTATATATATATATATATATATATATATATAACACAAATATAATGAGAATTTTAGTAATGTATACATGGTAACATAAGACATTATTTGTCCGTAAATCTGACTTATGTTACCATAACAGAATTTTTCATTACTTAGTAACAAATGAAAATTGAGTGAATTTGGACCAAAAACTAATATTAAAAACTCAAATACAAAAACTAGTTGAATCTTATTTTGATGTTTTAGACTGTTGTCCTCATCTTTATTGTGGTATGTATAAGCACATTTTGGCCGCTGTATTCTCCAGCCTTCCTCAGGTGTTCCGTATGTATACAAGCATAGTAATGACTCAAACTGGGAAATCATTTTTAATAATTTGACTGTTGATCAAACAGGCATCTAAGAACTTTTGAAGATCTTATTCAAATTACGACATCATTATTTTTGTATACCTATTATTTTGACATGTGCCATGAGAAGAATCATGATCATTTAGAAATAAAAAATGTTTGTCATTTCCTGTACAACTTGAGGTGCAAAATCCAATGACATAAGTTTTTTTCAATATTTTTATCTTTAAAATAATTTACTTTAAAAACAATTTCACTTAGCCTTTTCAATGATTGGTTCCCATATTATGATCATCTCTATACTTGGTCTACACAAGAGGTTACATATGAACTGCTTCTTTGAGACATATCCTTCCCTGTTATTTTAACTTCGTCCCACAAAGGTAGGTGATTTCCTTTTTCTTTCCATATATGGTAACCATACCCAACTTTTCTGTTGCCCCTCATACCACTGCTTTCCGATGTTCTTCTAGTCTTACATTCAGTGGACAGCATATCTGCCTTTGTAAACTTTGCCACAGCTGTATGGGATGGAATATATGCAATTCTTAGTCATGTTGTGCTCTGCTGGGGACTTGACTCTGAGATGTTTATGAAGTGTTGAGTTACTCCTGAATGTTGTCCTGATATCATATGGATTACATATTTTTTAAAATCTTTTCAGCCAAGCTTTTGACATAGGGCAGACAGACTGTGGCAAGTTTTCAGGTTTTGTCCTCCGTCTTGTGACCCAGATTTCTTGGAGCTGATGTTATGCGTTTGTGGGTTCCTTAATGAATAGATTTACAACATTTATACTCACCATCTGGTTTGAATGAATGGAGTCATTACCAATTTTTTCCACAAAGTCAGTGGAGTTTTTGATGTATGATGAGGACTTACTGGTTAACAGGGTGAGTCTCTCCACAAGGAAGCGGCTCAATAGATAATAAGGAGAAACCTGGCAGCTGATAATGAGTCTTAATGAAATAGCATCCTTATAAATCTTAGGGAGGTCATATATGTGTGGTAACTTGCTGTAATGTTGTTAGCTGTCTGTATTGGGGGGGGGGATATTTATTCTTATTAAGGATATGTGACAGTTTCCCCCCCCCCCTGTCTTCAAGGTTGAGTTCTTTTTTTACTTTGCTGTTATTATCATTTTCAATTAATTCTGCCAATTTGCTGGAGTATTCTACCTTATCCATCATCACAGTAGCATTACCTTTGTCTGCTGGTAATATAATTATATTCTTATCACATTGTAATGATTTGATGGCCAATCATTCCTCCTTTGTGAGGTTTGGTTTTGGAGGCTTTGATTTCTCCAGTGATTGTCTCCCTTCCCATCTTAGCTATTTTTCAATTGGGGCTATCACATCCAAATACAGAATCTGCTTGAAGGTTGTGGCAAAGTTGAGACGCTTGTTTAGAAGTTTTCTCTGAGGTAGTTAGCTGGCACTAGTTGATATTGACAATGGCTTCCACTGGTGAGTAGTGGGTCCGTTTTTTCATAGCTCATTTTTTATTTTTTTCCAACTTCCTAATTTGGCGAGATTTCACCTCCTGAAATTCTTGATTATAGGATTTATCCAGATATTCTTGGATTCAAGTTCTATCTTCAAACAGCAATATTCTTTCCATGAATGATTTCCCAGATTGGATCATACTATGCTCAGATACACAGGGAATACCTGAGCCAAAACATAGTGTTTATACATACCATAATAAAGTTGAGGACAACAGTCCGAAACATCAAAATTATTCATATCAAGCCTCATCTAAAAAATACAGACAAATAATAACAGTTAAATCTTATTTAAATTTGTATTTCGTTATGAAAAGGTATGAAGACTAGAGGATACAACAGCAGAAATGTTGCATCTGGAACAACTAAGATGAAGACACTAGCTTGAGTATATCAGTGTAGAATAATTATAATTATTTATCTCAGTAATTCAAACAAAAATCCTACAAGAGCCATTTAACAGATTGCAACAGAGAAATAAGAATGAAAGAGGATAAAATATTACTGCCAACATTAAAATTATTTTTTAAATCAATTTCAGAATCAACTTAAACGGACAAAACTATTTTTCAAGAGAGCAATAAATAAAATAAATGATATTTTCAATCAGGACAAATGTGAAGCAATAACTAACTGACCTATATTAGCATTTATACATTTATAAAATTCCTGAGGCTGCAGCTGGAAAAAATTAAAACAAATAATCATTCTCCATGATAATACACTCAAAGAGATTCTAAAAATTATGCAACAAACAAAAAATGCTTCTATGATAATATAGGGTCAGTATAGCTCAGTCAGTAGAGTATCTGCTTAGGAACCACAATGTTTCGGGTTCAAAACCGGTCTTTGCCAACTCAGTTTATGAGTAGCACAGTTTGTATCTGTACGTTAAAGTTGGAAGCTGATGATAGGTGTGGCACTCCACCACAAAAAAAAATCTCCCTGGTCTAGCATTAGTTAAAAGGGAGATAGACAGACTGACTCTCTCTCTCTCTCTCTCTCTGATATCAACAATAGGCCAATATTACTTTAATTCTATGAGCACCTAATGTGTTGTAAGTTAGACTAGCTGGCCTTATGCTTATTAACCACCTAGGAACCACAACTTTCCTGGTTCAATACCAGTCCTCATCAACTCTGCACATGAGTAGCACAACTTTGATGTGCTGTAAAGCAGGGAGATGATTTTAGGCATGGCGTTCCACCTCAGATGAAAAAACACTTTCCCTGGCCTAGCACTAAGGAAAAGAGGATAGACCATCTTGCTGTTCAGTTCGTACTGACAATAGGCCACTCCACCAACTTTACTACAACTGTGTCAACTCAGTACATGAGTAGCATAGGTTGGGTAATCTGACCTATGTGGCAAACTGGGGAGTTGACGGTAGGTGTGGCACTCCACCCCAGCAAGAAAATCTCCCTGGTCTAGCATGAGCGAAAAGGGGATAGAATTCCTCACTGTTTGGTTGATGCTGACCATAGGCCACTCTGCCAACTTTACTTTTTACTACTATCTCCGTCCCATAATAATTGTTACATTTATATATAAAGTCCACATAGTAAATGTAACAACTATTATGGAACAGAGGCAGTATTATTTAATCTATTTGGAATAAATCTATATGGTGTGATCAAAAATTCTCAGTGCTCATGTTTTTTGGGGTTTTTTAACTAGAGTTTAGAGAAAATATTTTTTGTTTATTTATTCCAAATCTAAATATAAGCACACACCTGAAAAATATTTTAAACATTCCAGGAATGCAACTAAGTATTACTTTTTTAACAATCAATCAGTCAATATATATATATATATATATATATATAATTATTATTATACTAAAGCTGAGCGAATCAAAGATTTTTTTCCTGTTTGGTTTAATGACTCAAAATAAATACTAAAATATTCCTTGGTTCTGGAATTGAATTATGTTTGGAAAAAAATTAATTTTCATCATTTTAATTAGCAGTAATTTGCAATTAAGTCATAAAGTAATCCATTTCTTACTGTCAATTTCCCCCCTCTCTATATATATCTTCATTAACTACTCACTATATATTTTAGTATCCCTGTGAAAGCAATTTGAAAGATTGGAGAGTCAAGAGTGAGAATAACCCACTCTCTTTAACTGTTACCTCTCTAAAGACAGAGCTGATGGCTGCCACCACCTCTTACCTACATTACAAATAAACTGTCTTAAATTTAAATAGGTACAAGTTTTTCATAACTAAAGCTGAGAATTAATTATAATAAAATCATGATTTGTGTTTTTTGGGGATTAAAAACTGTACGAATTAAATAAAAAAAATTAAAAAATGCAAAAAGATAAACATTATGGTACACTGATCCTTTTTACAATAACAATCCCTACATTTTTATATTTGGGTAATGTTGACATATGCTTCTTTTTTAATTTCAATTTTATGTTTCATACAGTTTGTAATACAAAACAATAAAAAATCATGAGTTTATTACAAAATAAATTGTTTGGAATTAGCTTCAATTATACAAATTTCTTAAAATAACTTCTGACAATAATGTTTTCATAATTTCATTTATTCTTTTAGTAAATAAATTATCTTTTATTTTAGAAAATCATTCTGACATTATTTCTGACCCTTGTGGGGATTTAAATAAAATTAAATCAAATCAAAATTAAATAAATAAAAAGTTATGGAGAGTCTGGGTCTGGCGTCCAGAGTTAATGGTCTAATCAATAAAGTCTCCATCTATACTTCAAAACAGTTGTGTTATTTCTCTTCATCTCCTCATTTCATTTTCCCTGTACCCTATCCCTAAAACCCTAAGTATTTAGTAAAGGAAGTGCTATGAAGCATATGGTTGCCCATCACCTTTTTTTAATTTCTATCAATGTCATTTTTGTGTTTATTCTCAATAAAAACTAATTTATAAATACTCTATGAGATTTTCACTTTCATTCAGATTTACTTATAAATTATGCTGCAATGTGGCAGGAGACGAGGATTTGGCTGGTCGAATTTTAATTCCAGGATATGAAGATCAAATAGAACAATGAGGACAACAACATGTTCAGAAGGAAAGAAACAGACATAGGTCAAATGAAGAGACTCAGGGGTATCAAGAAATAGAAGAAACAGTTCAATGTGAAGAATCTATCAGAACTACACCTAGCAACAATTGAGAATTACCTCAATCCTCTGATATGCCCCCATTGTCATACATATATTTTTCCTGGTGAAACATTAATCTGATGTAAGAATAGAAATGTCATGTTGGGACAACTCAACTCAACAACTCAAGTACTTATTCAGAAGTAGTTATTTCAACCAATAATTGCTGAATTCTGAAATAATATCAGTCAATACAAATGCCTCTTTCAAATGACTTCTTTTGGGGTTTCAGAAGTTCATCCACAGAGAGGTGGATGGAGTCTTTCAGTAATCATTCAAGGATAAATTCATCACTACATTGGTCCCTTACTGCCTAATCCAAATGAGGATGTCCAATTTCTACAAATTTATTTCTTAGATCCTCAAGACAGCATCAATCTTTTTTTAAAGTTATAAATCCTTTATGATAACTGAATAAAATCCTAATTACTTGTAATCAGGAATTAACTCACCAAGTAAAGCTTCTCTTTGTTCTTCCTTTGGTCAAATGAAAATATTTTCTCCAGTTTAAATAACTTATTTGGACAGTTTTGGAAAACTTTATATTGACAAAATAATATTATCATGTGTTTTTTCCAACAATCCAGTCCAAACTCAATGGGTGACCCAGCAGGTCACGTTTTTTCTAATATATATATATATATATATATATATATATATAGCTTTTTTTCTCTACTTTTTTTATCTCAGACTTCTGTTAATGTATAGATAGTCTACCAAAAATAATCTCACCATTTGATGTCAACAAAAATGTAGCCGACCTAGAGTAATGATACTTTATAGTCCCCTTCAACATATTCTCCCCCACGTGGGACCTCCCACATTTATCCCAGCATCATTTCCACTTTTGTAAACAATCTATAAGTCATCTTTAGGAATTACCATCAACAGCCTTGTCACATTTTCCTTAATCCTATCCCTGGTCTGAAATTCCTTCTTGATCAAAGATGATTTTAGTTTTTAGACCTGGTTAATGTGATATTTTGCAAAAAAATTTCAAAAAGCCACAAAATAAAAAGTATATGCATTCAAAATGGATGGATACTTTCTGAGCAATTCACCATGGAATCTCCTATTCTTCAACTAATACTCCTTGATTCTTAACTCACCATCTCAAACCCAACAGAATGGCCAAATAATACAGAAATAATTTCACCATAAATGTAGTCTATTTTTAAATATTTTTTTTGTTTTCTAAGAAACTTCATTAAACTGAATGATGTCAAGGAGGGAGATATACAAATAGTGATGTAAAAATTGGAAGCAGGGAAAAGTTTAACAAATAATAAAACAAAGTGAAAGGCTGAGAAGGAAATAAATGTAAACTTGAACTGAAACAAATGAATTGTCCTTTTAAACAGTTTCATTTGTAGAGTTTTATGATGAAAAAAAAAAAATGCTATCACGATGCCTAGAAGAGACTCATCAACCATACAATTTATTAAACACAATTTGAATTTATATATCTAATTTGTTTTGGATTTTTTGTTACAATGATTAAATTATTATAGTTTAATTCCTGTTTTGTAATATCTAAGTCAAAATGTTTTACTTACTCAGATATCTATTAGTATTATTGAGATTGAAGTTATTTGCTATTGATTTTAATATTGCGAATTAATAATTATAAATCAATTGAATCTGATTACTTTTACTTAAAAAAAATGTTATTTTTCAGATGCTTAACAGTCTGAATATTTGTTCTTAAATAAAGAATCTGATTAATAATTCTACCTAAAATATACACTACCACATTCCATTGTTTTATAATAATAATCATCATCATCATGTCGCGCATGCAGCATGGGTATCCATGACAATCTTTTGCCAACCTTCCCTATCATTCATTGCACCTGGAAGCTCCTCTGCGGAGCAGCCAGCATCTTCACATAATAATAATAAAGTATCTATATTATAATGATTATCATCATAGGAAAGGAATTCAGCGTCTTGAGTTCAAATCCTGGACAAAGTTGTTTGCATTTTCCCATTAATACCATTGGGAAAGGTATGAATCCAACTATTCTCCCCCAGCTAGGGCAGACTGGGCTCTTTAACTTAGGTAGGGCAACAATTAGGAGAATGAAAACTCTGAATTCAAACTCCACTTAAGAAATTGATCCTGCTTGTGTGGAGGAATTGGTGTGTGTATATATATATATATATATATATATATATATATGGAACATCTGTAAATAATCATTAGAAGTCATAGTTGACATAACATTTCTGGTTGAAGAAAGTGTGGGTGGAGTAATAATTATCGTTGAAGAAAATGAACTCAAATTAAGTTTAAATTCTGAATTAAGATGTTTGTTTTTTTACTTTGTGTTAATGCACTTGTGAAAGACAGGAATCCATCTCACCCCAACTATTGGTAAATAGTAGAGCAGACTGGGCTTTTTAGCTTTGGTAAGACAACTAGCTTAAGAGAAGGAAAACTGAAATCAAACCTGCTGTGACAGGTTTAGGAGGCCAGCAGTAATTTACTATAGTTTAAAAAAAAGTGTAGATGACCAACTTTATCTACTTATAAAACCTTCCCAGGAATATCTACTAAAAAATAAAGAAAGAAAACAATCATTGATTAAGTAAAAACTATAACTGACTACATTTCATTTATTTATGATTAGAACATTCCAGTTAATCATTTATCAACTTCAAAGTGAGAATATCTTACCTAATTTATGACACATTTAAAGTCAGGCCATATCAAATCTCCTATACAAGTTCAAATTAATCAACAAACAATCTTTATCTACAATTAGTCAATAAATGCAAAGTAATAATTGATTAAAAAGAATAGTTTACAAATCAAGTGGTACAATCCAAAAATCACTGCATATTTGTTTTTCCACTCATTTTTTCCCTTTTAACACTTACTTTCTACGCAATTACAGACAACTTACACTTATACATATTGCATACCAGCCAACAATGGGTAGAGACAATTACCTTTATGTCATTATATATAAGAGTAAAAACAATTTTACCCATAAACTATTTTTTCTATATTTAAATTTCATTACATCCTATAATAATAGTAGTCTGCTTACATTCTATGGTATAAAACAATTCAAAATTTAATGAACAACAGTGTGGAAAACTAAGAATATAGATAATGCACAAGTAAAAATAATACTAAATATATGGAGTCAAAATATAACATGTCCAAATGCTTGATATATCTGTATATATTTACCAAACCCTTTGGATGAGTAGGATGTGACACATGGTCAAATTCTTAAGCAGAGTTTAACAAGTTTGAATTCAGAGTTTTCCTTCTTCTAAACTGGTTTCCTAACCAAGGTTAAAGAAACCAGTCTGTCCTATTTACCCATAGCTGGAGGGAAAATACCTTTCCCAAACACTATGTGAAATGCAAACACCTTTCTTGGATTTGAACTCTAGGTACCTAGTCAATTTCCTAGGACAATAACCATCATAATATAAATATTTTGTTGATAGCTTGAGTTTTGATAAAATTTATTTCATTCTTCAAGTGACTATTTAGTTTTGTCTGTTAAACCTCTTCATTCTATGTGAAACTTACAAGAGATTAATCCCAAAGGGAATTTGACTGTTGTGCAAACAAAGAAGAAGGCAGAAGAGTACATAAAAAATTCAGGCAAATAACTCATATTTCTTCTTAAAATTCCTTACAGAATTAAGGCAGTGGCATTGAAGATTCCTTTAAGCAGAAATCTGTAGTATAACTGGGTTGTTTACACTGAGCATGGTATGTGGACTACAGCTTCAAGTTCAATTGGAAATCAGATACCCTCAAAAACCACTAAAAATTAATAGATATTTCAAATAGATATTCAATCTTATTATTGTCCAGATTTTTTCTATTAAATAGTATTAACCTATTTTTTTAACAAGTTCTTAAGCCTTTTTAGGCAGGGTGACCCTTGAGATTAAAAGGATTCCTTCTTAGAGGCTGTGACAAGTGCATATAGAGAGGGAAAGAGATAGTTATCTGCCTTGCATAATGATTACTAAGACAATAGGTAAATGCTGTGAGACAGACACCCTTTTACAGCAAGGGGGACAGGAAGACATAGAGTGTGAGAGACAGTCCACCTAAAAATCAGTCTGAGCTTGGTTTCCAAATTTTTTTAAATGTTTCTAGGCAGGACTAACATTTCATGAAGATTTAGTTGAAATTGGGTCAAAAATAGCAGTCTTCATTGTATGGAGAGACAGACATTTGGTAAAGCATCATAAGATAAAATACTTTTGAACTTTTACATTTCTTATAGTAAGTTATTTTGTTTATGCCCACACCAAAATGTAATCACTTCCTTACTGGCATAATAAAAGTAATGTCGGCAAAGTGGCCTATTGTCAGTATTAGGTGGATAGCGAGAGAGTCTATATTCTTTTCCCTAGAGACCAGGGAGATTGTTTTAGCATCAGCTCTTCACTTTACAGCACAGATCAAAGCTGTGCTACTCATATGCTGAGTTGGCGAGAGCCGGTATCAAACTTGAAACCTAGTAGTTCCTAGGCAGATGCTCTACCGACTGAGCTAAAATGAATAAATAAAATGTATAAACTTGACTTTTTTTTTTTTACAGGACTACAAGTAATACTCACTAAGAATCAAACTCACAAGTAACAGGTTGCAAGATGTATCTGGGAACCATTATTTCACATCAAATGTTCATTAGTACAGTTATTTAATATTTGTTTACAATAATATTTAGACAAAACTACAATTATTATTATTAAATGTAGCAGCAAAGTTTTTTATTTATTAAAATATTATTTACATTTTCTGTTTTGAAATAAAACTCAGAAATATAATAACTTTCTTTACTTCAGTCTTTCTTCCTTTTCTACATGATTTGACTTCTTCATCAAATTTTTTTTTCCTTCCAACATAGTCTCTCCCCACCCCCTTTTCTTTAATTGTAAGCTTTCTATTTTTCTGTTTACTTTACATGTTACCATATAAATAGAACTTTTTAATCTGCGATAAGAAGTGACCTGATAAGTTGGTGGTAGGAATTATCTCTATTCAGGACCTTTTTTAATATAGATATATCAAAAATTGGTAATCCATGTGAAGAGTTCAATGTATAATAATTGGATAATTATATATAGAGCAATATTGATAAGATTGATAAAGAAAAGGCTTAAATATTGGCCATGTTAACAATTATAAATATATTTCAACTGAATTTCTCGTCTTTGAGAATATTGTCTTCTTCAGACTGTAATACATGTGAGAAATGAATAGGATATTTCCGGACTGAGTTTAGATTTTTAGAAGTTTGAGGAGTAGACTTTTCATCTTAAAGGTCATTTGTATGTTTATATTATTGGGGATATTGGGGGGTAAGATGTTATATATATATATATATATATATATATATATATATAAGCATTTAGCTGATAAATGCGGACATTTTCACATTTGCTATCATAATCAGTAAAAGTTGCAATTTCTCGAGTATTTCTGAACCAATTGTAAAAATATGTATATGGTTGGAAAGAAAAGAAAATAATCTTTCTGAATATATCATTTTTACGTGTTCTTATCAATTGAATAATGTTTTACAGCGAGTTAAAATGATATTTTGCTTCGAAAAAACGAAAACATAAAATATGACATTTTTCTTTTAGACAAATTTTTACACGCTACTTTGTTTTTCAAAATCATAGTGGCTAATCTTTATCAATATTCTTGAAATTTTACACTCAATTAGAAGACACCTGGAAGTACAAACAGGACCTTTTTTTTTTTGTTTCTAGGCCCCATGGAAGCAAAGATACAATAGAGCAAATTTGAAGGCAATTTCTTTAAAAAATATAAGAAAAAGCAAAAAAAAAAAAAAAAAAAAAAAAAAAAAGAAAGCACTATGCCAGTAATAGAAGACAGACTCAGAATTATTTCCTTATATAATGTGTGAAATAAAAACAATTGTATACCATCAGGGATTTTGCTCAAAGTTTTAATTTTGAAAAGAAAACCGTCAAATTTACTCAATTTTCAAATGTAAACAATCTCTCATAATTTTGACCCCATCAGTTTAAAAAAGGTAATTACTATTGTGTTTTGGGCCCAATTTAAAAAATATTTATATGGTTGGAAAGAATATAAAATATTCTTTCTGAATATATAATTTTTATGTGTTTTTAATCCATTGAATTATCTTTTACAGTGAGTTAAACAGTATTTTGTGTTAAATTGGCCCTAAAATGAATGATACAAATTTTATTCTGCAGTCGAATTTTCTGTGGGTTTTTTTTGTAAAATCAAAGTGTAAAAAAAAGAATGTTGTTTCCGTAAGGTAAACAACATTCAACTAGGCATCGTTTATTCAGACCTTAAAGTTTAAATAGTGATTCAATGCTTATTTCACGTCAAAAATGTATATAAATATATTCATTAATATTCTTGAAATTTTACAATTAAATAGGAGACACTTTTAACTACAAGCAGAAATTTGTTTTTTTCTTTTCCGACCTTTGGGAGTGAAACTACAATAGACCAAAGTTAAAAGCAATTTTTTCAAAACATTTAAGATAAGCAAAAAAAAAAGCACTATGTTTCGAAAACTAGACAGCCTTAGGATTATTTCCATATAAAATATGTGAAATAAAAACGATTGTATACCGTCAGGGATTTGCTTTGAAACTTTGGATTTTGAAAAAAAAGAACTCAAATTTAGTTGTCCCTTCCGTAACATAAACAACATTTAACTAGGCATCGTTTATCCAGACCATAAAGTTTAAATAGTGATTCAATGCTTATTTCTCATCGAATTTTTTAAATATTTATATGGTTGGAAATAAAATAAATTAATCTTTCTAAATATGTATATTTTATGTGTTTTTAACAATTGAATTATTTTTTACGTCAGTTTCAATTTTGGAGAAAAAAAAAAACTTAAAATTACAAGAGATGTAAACGAAACACGGCACACGCGGACCGGGGTTTGTGTAAAAACACATGTAAATAGGTAATCTATTTCTTTTATGTAATTCAACATAAGCATTTAGAAATGTATTTTTAAGTTCAAAGTGATGTTATATATTTAAATTAATATTATATATGTGTATACATACAGTATAAAAATGAAAATGTTGAATAATCTTGTGGTAAACTTTAAAAAAAAACAAAGCAAAAAATCTTGATATCCCTACTTTTTATTCCCCAAATATTGGGTTCTAGCATGGAGATACATAAAATTTAAGTCCAGAATAAAAAAGAACATAAAACTTTGCATTCTTATGTAAAATTGTATCAAAATTGTTTCAAAAATAAAGAAATGGTGAAGAAATTACTGAATTTCTGATTCTGAATTGGTCCATGAGTTGACATATTTTTTTATCAAAATCATGTCCACTTTTGTACCCCCAATTTCGGGGCTTTAAATTCTCATAACTTTTGAGCCACTCAGGATATTTGCATAATTCAAACAGTTCTGAACTCCATTTACAAAGCTCTATATAAATAACAATAACCTCAAATAAAAAATCAACTGGGAATATATATATAATTTATTCAGACATATTATAGTTCTTGGTCCAACCAAGAAAAGAATGATCATTTTTTTTTTTTTGAATGGCTAAATTCACATTAAAAACTATGTGCCATATACGTTAAACCTGCAACCTACAGATGATTGTCACTTAGAACTGTATAAACTCAACCCCTATATCAGTTGCACTGTGTGTCCAACTGAACTGGAGTTCAAGAAGGTTCCAGAGTTAGACATGAAACAGCTGAAGAAGGTCAGCGAGCACATAGCCCGAAACGTTGTGTATATAACCATAAAGATGAGGACAACATTCAAAAAAATCAAAATGATACAAATTATCAAACCTCATCTCAAAAATTCAGACAAATGTTAAAAGGTTGTTTCACAGACTCAGAAATATTTAAATGTTAAATTCATAGTAAAATTGAGACTTGGTATGCAAGATTATTTGACATTTGTTTTTCACAATACCAAACAAACTAAAAACATCTACAAAAACATTAGCTTGTTTATTCTTTGTGTGAGATAAGTATCAGCTGCAGAAAAAATGGGGGAGGTGAGATTAAAGACTGACCTAATAACTGTGATATTGGCTGCCTAGTTATATGGTAAGGATGGGAAAAAAAGGAAAATAATTTTGTTTAGTTTGGTTTATTTGTTTAACAATTAAGGGGTCAGTTTAGCTCAGTCAATAGAGCATCTGCCTAGGAACTAGGGCTGTAGAGTTGGAACAAAAAAACTTTGACTTCAACTCCTCTTTATGTAATTAAGTGATTATGTCCTACAAATAAATATAAAACCATAATTTTTTATAATCTATTCATAAAGAGTGTGCACTGTATAATTTTACATACTAAACTAGGGCCATATAAAGTGTAAATTCAACTGGAGTCAGAGTCAGTATAATTTAACTGACTCCGACTCCAGTGACCCCTTAATTGCTTCCAACTCCACAGCCCTGGTATTTAAGACTACAAAGCAGTTAATTTTATTAAGTTCAGATAGTCTGAACACAAATTATCAAAAAGAATGTTTCATCATTTTTAAAACACCCTGTATATGCTAGCAATTCTGCTATAACTGAAAATAATCAAATACTTAAATGATTATGAACAATAAATGATAGAAAGTCAACTATAGTTATTTTAGATGCATTCAAATTCTCTCCTTTTTCATGATGGGAAAAATAAAGATTTAAAGGATTTTTTAAAAAGTGACAAAACAACATATTAAACATTGTAGAAGTGGCATAATAGTCAGTGGCATACAGAATGGAATTATCAAACCATATTCAAACTTTAGATGTGTCAGTTTACACTCACTTCACACTAATGCCCTTGAGAAAGGCATGAATCTACTTCTCCCTAGCTATGAGTAAATAGCTAAACAGTTTAAGCTTTTTAGCCATGTAAAAAACAATCCATCTTCAGTGTTCAATAAGTTAGGTCAAGGATCATTCCTTGCTACCAGTACAATATGTTGTATGTTCTTTGGAGAAAAGATAGGACAATAGGGGTTACTGGCAGTACCTAAGAGAGCATATAACAATCTAATAGATTATGGGAAACTTCCATCCAAAATATTGCTACAAGTGTTGTGGATAGAAGTTTCCCATTATCATTTCATCAGAGTGGCAGGCTGAGTAATTTATAAAATCTCTTAAGGCAATAGGAGTTTATTTAAAAAATAAATATGAAGAAGGCTAGAGAATGAACTGCTCAAAATGGCAGAAACAAAGTACTGATATGAATAAAGCAAATATACACAAAAAACAGTTATATATATTTACCAATCTCTCTGCACGAGTAGGATCTGACACAAGGTCAATTGCTTAAATGAAGTTTAACAAGTTTGAATTCAGAGTTTTTCTTCTCCTAGACTAGTTGCCTAACCAAGGTTAAAAAGCCCAGTTTGCCCTCTCATTTACCCATATTTGGAGGGAGAATAGTTTGATTTATACCTTTTCCAAGGGTATTAGCACTATGTGAAATGCAAACATCTTCATCTAGAATTTGAACTTATCTTGTCGTGTCCATTTCCAACAATGCACCTCCACATAAAACAGTTTTATGTCATCAAATGATGACATTTTTAAAAAAATAAAAAGCATTGCTTGGTTAAGTACCAAACTTGGTCATAGGTTAAATTCTACCTACCAGTGCTTATATTTGTTTATATGCCTTGAAATATTGACTATAAAAGACTGCACACATGTATGGCATTACAATTCAATTACTAAACATGTTCAGTTCAACAGAATTACAATAGTGCACAACCTGCAATGTAAGATTTTTCTTACAATAAACAAGATACACTTACATCACTAAAGAGACTATCTCTTCTAAGGTGAATAACAAAGATAATCTGAGTAATAACAAAGGTGACAAAAGACTTAAGTGTCCCTTGCCCCTATAATTTTGTTAGTAACTAAAGTGGTGAGATGGATAATAAGAAAAGATCAGGGTTGAAAACATGCAAGAGAAGAAAGAGAGCTGTAGTTGAAAGACAAATCAACAAAAGAAATGTTATTGAAAAGACAAAAAGGAAGGAAGGTGAATAAAAAAAAAACAACAACAACACAACAGAAAAATTGAAATAAAAGAATGCAAGAGGTGCAAAAAATATCAACACTGACTTGTTGAATTTTAAAAATTTAAATAAAGATACGTGCACAGCTGAGCAACTCCTGTAATGAAGTGATCTCTAGAGGAATAAACAGGGCTGTGGAATTACACAAAACCTTTGACTCCAACTGTCTCTTATTTTTGGCAATTCCAACTCTTCTTTACATATTTACCAACTCCTCCATACAAGTAGGATGTGACACAAGGTCAATTTCTTAAGCAGAGTTTAACAAGTTTGAATTCAGTTTTCCTTCTCTTAAACTGGTTGTCGAACTAAAATTAAAGAGCCCAGTTTGCACTACCATTTACCCATAGCTGGAGGGAGAATAGTTGGATGCATGCCTTTCCCAAGAGTATTAGCGCTATGTGAAATGCAAACAGCCTCATCTAAGATTTGAACTCGTCTCATTGTGTCCATTTCCTACGACAATAGCAATTACACCACATGCCTCAAACTCCTCTTTATGGAATTGAGTGATTATAGCTAACAAATAAATATAAAACCATGATTTTTTTAATAATCTATTTATAAGGAGTGTGCACTGTATAACTTTAAAGACTAAACTCGGGCCATATAAAGTGTAAATTCAACTCTCTCTCTCTCTCTATATATATATATATATATATATATATATATATATATATATATATATAAAACCAGACAAATTGTGAATGCATCAATTCCTATTAAACAGTGATTTTAATTAGAAAGTGAAAGGATTCTAATTAGCATTTTATAGACATCTCCATTATATCACAAACTCATCTCAATTATATTGACAATTTATTCAATGTAAACATAAACTTCAGAATAAAATCCTTCAATTGCAAATTGGATTGGAAATTTTTTTCTCTAACTGAGAGCATTTTAAATGTATTACTCTTGCTTTCATATGCCATTTTTTCTGGGTTATATATATATATATATATATATAGTATGAAAAGTCGGATTCATTTCCTTTCTTTTAACATATATATATATATATATATATATATAGTAGATAAAATGTGACTCGTTGGGTCACCCATTGAGCTCTTAGTAGATAATTGGGATTAGGGAAAAGTCAGTTTGCAAAGTAAATTAATTTTTTTTTAAATAAATACGACCTGAGAATTAAAATCATTTTCTAAGATATTTGAGAAAGGGAACATTTGACTTAATTTAAATTAAGAGCCAAGATGTTGGCCGGGTTGGCAGCTTATGAAATACAAATCCGTTTAAAACTCTCAAATCTCCCTCTACTCTCATTGTGAAATTAACATATATAACAAGGAGGTATACGTATCAAGGGGGAAAGTGAAGTGTAAATTATGACTAATTAGATACAATTATAATGTAATTTTTTTCAAACGTAACGCAATCTTAGAACTATGAAATGATTTCGTATCATTTTCATGCCTAAAGGCTTTTTTACTGGTTAGTTTAAACTAAACAGTAAAAAAGACAAAGATTGATTCGCTCAGCTTTAGTATATATATATATATATATATATATATACATATATATACATACACATTGTATATTTATATGTAAGAATACTTGTACAATAGTAAATTTTGAATAATGATAAAATCTCCAAATCTCATCTTCTTTACAAGCATAGAACAAAGCTATTTCTAAAGGATATTTCTTTGCATCTCTCTAAGGATTACATCAGACATTAAATGATGAAGATAAATAACAATGTAATGGCAGCTTGTTGCCAATAGCAACAGGACTAACAAACTGAGAAACCAGTAAAGAAGCAACCAATGAAATTGGTGAACAACCTTTCTAGTCTTAATCATTAAGCCAAATTAGATTGAACATCATACAATGTACGGCTTTGGATACAACTCAGCAATGATTAAAGCTGCAGATGTGCACAGCTAAGGTTGAAATTAATCATGCCAAATATAGACAAGTTGAGGATCAGTTTAGTTTTTACAGCCATAAAAATTTATGTCTGTCTATCAATGACATAACTTCAAAAATAAAACATGAGTCTTGCTACTGACATCCTTTTACTTATTAAACAATTTTTAAATACAATTAAAAGTTACTTCAATTATATTCAATTAAGATATCTTGAAAGAGATACAACACTTTGTGTCAAGATAAAAAAAAAAAAATAGAAAAAGGAATTTAGTACTGGCATTTTACAAAGATATTGAGACTCAATAGTCACTCATATTATGTATATATATATATATATATATATATATATACACACTAATTTACCTTTTTTTTCTAAAAATTTCTTAAGGTGTAGAGATTTATCCAAATATTGTTTTTAAAAATTATTAAAAAGGGGTGATTTAATTTGCAATGTACTCGGTGGTAAAAACAGTCTCTGACTTTTAAAGTCCAGGACTGTTTTTACCATAGGTATCAGATTTGACCAAATATGACCCCTCAAGACATTACTGCACATGCAGATTGTTATTTTACATTTAGCTTATGTTTTGTCAAGTGGTTGGTTGGTTTTGTCAAACCTTGAGTTATTTTATACCAAAGATATTTCTGTTTTATTCATTCCTATTGCATATTTGTTGTTTTGTTTTTTTCTAAACACATTTTTAACTCATTTTTTTATCTATTTAACCCATAGATTGGATCCTAACAAATACTACAACTCTGGGTCAAAGTGAACATGGGAGTAATGACAATGGAGGGAAACTTCACACACCACAGAGCTCCAGAATTGGAACCTCACTACTAGATGCAGTTTAATATTATACCCAGGACACTAAGACCCTCAGCCACTGCCTTCTAAAACCATATTATAAAAGGATTAGCTGTTTGCCACAAGAGCAATATGATTGGGACAATAATATAGATGGTAGGGCTTGACATAACCAGCCAATTGACTGGGAGGAATGGCTTTTACAACCACTCATCTAGCCCAAGTAAGATGGTGTATTGCATGTCATGGCTCAGCCACCAGGATTTCACCCTTAAGCATTATGGATCATCACCCACAGCCAAGAGGTGGTTCCATTTGGAGGGAGGTCTTATCCTTCTGCAGGGGTATAGTTGGCATATTCTACCATCCCAGTCAACAGGGTGCATAGTGAAGAGGGTGGGCCATATTTTTCAAAGGTAACACTAAAATTGAACACCAAAATCAAAGACATTTTACTTACACTGCAAATTTGCTTTTAGTCAAGTTGTAAAACTTAATAACTTTTCAGAATGTTTTTTTCTTTTCAATCTAAATCTTTAATCCAAAGAAATCTTTAGAAAAAAAACTCAACATCAATTTTGAATAGAGCGTCTTAGTCAAAAACTCTGCCATACAAGATTACTATCTCTATGCAAGTTAGTAATCATTTAAAACAATTCAATTATGGAGTTTTATTAGTTAAGTTTACAATAACAGTATTTTTTTTCTAATACAAACCGGAATATTCCAAATCCACTATTGAATACCAAGTTCAACAAATTTCTATTTCTTTTATCAGAATAATCCATTGCATAGAGATGTCAAGAAAATGATAAACCTAAGTGCCATACATAAATATATATCGGTAGAGCATCTGCCGAGGAATAACAAGGTTCCATGTTCGATACTGGTCCTCGCCAATTCAATGTATTAGGAGCACAGCCTGGGTAATCTGTTCTGTGTGGTAAAGTGGGAAGATGATAATAGGTGTGGCACTCCATCTCAGCAGAAACAATCTCCCTGTTCTAGTTAGCATTCCCAGTTGATCTTTTTTATTTGAGGTTATAGTTGTTTAATCACATTAGTTATATAGAGCTCTGTAAATGGAGTTCAAACCTGTTTGAATTATGCAAATAATCCCCTGTGATTCAAAGGTTATGGGAATTTAAAGCCCTGAAATATGTAAAATCACAGATCAATTCAAAACAAGAAATTCAGTAATTTCTTCACGATTTCTTTAATTTTGGAGCAATTTTGATAGAACTTGGCATTATTATGTACAATTATATGTTCTTTCTGATTCTGGACTCAAATTCTATGTATCTCTATGCTGCATCGCATTATCTAGAGAATAAGAGGTTCGGATATCAGTGTACCTGCTATGTTGTATTATATACAAGAAATAGAATAATTCTTTACATAATTTTTTTTTAATAAAGCCAGTCTGCGCGTGCTGAACAATTTTTACGTTTTAATACTAGTTTGTAAGTTTTTTTGTTTTTTTTTTCAAAATTGAAAGTTTCACTAAAAAGCCTGACATTAAAATATCAATTTTACACATTTCATTCAAAATAATTCTGAGACTATCTTCTATTAATGAAATAGTGCTCTTTTTTTTTTTTTCTTCTTACTTTATACTTTTGAAGGAATCTCTGTTAACTTTGATTTTTTATATTTTAACCTCGACTGGTCAAAAAAAAAAAAAAAAAAAAAAAAAATTGTTTGTAATTAAGCGTACAATTTCAAGAATATTGATAAAGATTGACCACTTTGATTTTGCAAAACAAAGTAACGTGTAAAATTTAGTCTCAAAAATAAAAATTCATCTTTCGTATTTTCACCTGTTTGAAGCAAAATACTGATTTAAACTCACTGTACAAAATAATTCAATGGATAAAAGCACACACAAATTACATATTTAGAAAGATTATTCTATTTTCTTTCCAACAATATAAATATTTGTAAGATTGGATCAGAAATCGTCAATGTCCACCAAAATCAGTTAAACTACTGGGAATGCTAGTCTAGTGCTAGCAAAAAGGGCATAGACTCCCTCATTGTTTGGCTGATACTGACAATAGGCCACTCTGCCAACTTATATATATATATATATATAAGAAGTAAATGGAAGTGAATCCGACAGTATGAATTGAAAATTTTTTTAGAAATTAACAACATCATTTTAAAACTTTTTAGAAATTAATATCATTTGTTTTTTCTAAAGAATTTTCAATTCATATATATATATATATATATATATAAAACACAAACAAACATCAGGGGGCTGCTGAAAAGTTTTTTTAGTCAAACAAGGTGATGACCTACAACCATGAAATATTCATACATATTAATGACAAAGTGCAATACCCTTGGCACATTGTTTCTCAGGTTTATTAACCTTCCCTCAGCCACCCAAAATCATTTTAAACAAAACCTGCCTACTAGAGAACCTGCTGCCTAAATACACATCATATATATATATATATATATATATATATATATATATATATATATATATTCTCTTGTAGGCAGGTTTTGTTTAAAATGACAACCAAGGATTTAGGTGAACAAGAAGTCACAACTGTAGTTATAGACAGTTTAAAAACTGTCTAAAGTGAGAGTAGTTATATCCAGACCCTACTCAGCTGTGTACATGTCTTCATTTAAATATTAAAAAATGATACTTTTGACTCCACTTTGTCTGCATTTTTTGTGAAATGTATGCCATTTTTCACATGTTTATTCCCTTTTTTTCTACTTAGCAAATTCTGTTTGAGCATAACATATATAAAGAGCACTTGCTGTTATGCACATTAAAACCACATATTGTAATAAATAGTTTTCTTGTACTATCCATATGTATGTATGTACTGATGGAATTATTTGTTTAGAACTATAAAACAACACATAACAAAGAAAAATTAACTGAAATAAAGAATAATAAGTGATAAAAGTTAGTTAACATCAAAATTTTACCTTTTCTTCCTGGGTGCCACATATTTCTGGCCATGTGCAACAACTAAGCTAAGCTTAGTAAATAACTAAAATTGTATTTTTAGTCTCCACCAAAAGAGTGTAACCAGTTCCTTTTTTTGTATTATTAATTCTATTCACTTTCTCCTTTACCAATTGTCAACACTACAAAGAAAAGAAAATCAAGACTGCCTTCTACTACTACTACTTCATTTTGGCTCACCCTCAGCTAAAAAAGTTTACTTCAACCATTCTCACAACATTGTTAGTTGGTTGTTTTGTTGCATATCAACCCTTTTTGGGTCATTTAATGCCGAATAAAGTTTTGATAAAAAAAAAAAAAGGGCTCACGTTGCTTTTGCATAAGTGTTCACCCAATTAAGTATTGAACAGGCTCATCGCTGATTAATTTCAGTGACCTAACAGGAGTGGTGCTTTCAGTAGGACTTGACCATAATCAATATTTATTGAGCAATTTCTTTACTACCATCATGTTTCCCTATCTTCCACCATCTTTCAGCTACCTTCATAATTCCATCCTCCAAAAACTTATCTTTCCAGTAAAGAATTGCTTTAAATGTTTTTTGAAGTATTAAAGGAAATTGATTGTTTGTTTTTTTGTTGTTTTTTTTTTGGGGGGGGGGGTCTATGAAGAAAATTTTCTAAAGACTAAATGGAAGTGTAAAAGGTGCAAAATCTGTTGACATTAGTAGAGGATGAGTGAAAACTTCCAAATTAAGCTATAATAATCTTTTTGCCTTGATCACCACAGAAACATGCAGTTAAGCATTATTTTGATTAACTAATTTCAAATGCTTTTTTTGCTGCCTTCAATTGATTTAAATTGTGGTTGTAATGGTTCATGTGAATCATTTTCTTCGTCAAAGGATATAATACATTCTCAGTAAGTAGATCATCTGCTAGAAACACAAGCACTAGTGAAAGAGGATAGACTCCCTTGCTGTCTGGCTGATACAAACAACAGGCCACTCCACTGACTTTACTTTTTACTTATTCTCTTTCAAATAAATATTTTTTGCATCTCTTCAGCCCTATGAAAGAGGGTTTGAGAGGCAAACATTATTCCAGTGATGAGGAAGTTAAATCTGTAGTGTAGAAGTGGCTCAAAGAACAGTCAACAGAATTTTACGGGGCAGAGATGCATGCTCTCATTCAAAGGTGGAACATTGCTATTGAGAGAACAGTGACTGTGGAGAAGTAGGGATGAGATCCACAGAGGACCAGCTTCGTTTTGAAATACGATAAATGTTCCTGTGTTGGTAATTATACCTGTCCTAAACAAATGGCATTACTTTTTGACTCGCCTTGATAATATTCCATGCTTGATTTTAAGAAAGTTAAGGTTAAATGTTGATTAGTCAAGTAACAATCTCAACAGATCTATTTGACCATGAAACATTGAAAAACTTTGTAAAACACTCTTGACATGTTAAATTATTAACACAACCTTCCATCTATCAATGTTAGAATCAATAAAAAATAATATTGCAATACTGACAAATGTTAAAAATGCACACTGATATGGCAGTTGTCAAAATACAATTAAGTGTTCTTTTTTTGTTTTTTTTAATGTAGTTAAAACTAAATTCTCCTAATGTCATCTAAACTTTTTGCCCAATTCAATAATGATTCATAATTTATCCACATATATATAACTATAAGAACTTTAACCACAAAACTGACATGTTTGGATAAATGATAGGTAATCTAAATAAACTTTGTACATGAACAAAAGCCATGTGCTTTTCTTTTTAGCAGCTGATCAAGTAGTTATAATAATGGCAAAATCCAGTTTGTACATATAGACAAGTCATACTTTTAGTTTTAATACAAAACCATTTATTACAAAAGCAAGAAAATAAAAAAATAAAAATAGTTGATAAACTATTTAAAAAGCTGTACCCACCAACCTTGTTTCTTTCTTAATCTGAATCTCCCATAAGTATTCATTTCTATGCTAAGCTGATAAAAGAGAACCTAACATATACACTGATTTTTTCATCACCTTATTTTCCAATGGTGATCTCTGTCTATTATACTGACTTTGTTCCACTGGGATCATATATTCTCATGCAACATTTTAGGGAAGAATTAATTGATATCTCCTGAGTATGACTACTTCCCTGGACTGAATCAAAGGTTGGAAATACCCAAATGATATACAAGGGTTTGTTTGGAAATACCCAGACGATACAAGGTCCACAACATTTTGGTTAGAATAACAACCAAGATGAGGATACTAGTCTGAGCAAATCAGTGAAGAATGGATATTTAATTTTTATTTATCTTAGGAAAGAAAAACATTTTTAAAACCAAAGCCTTTACAGGGCAATGATACTTGTTTTTTACCAACTCTCATATAATATATATGATCCTTAAAATGTTTTCTTTTAAGATCAGGATTAAGTACATAAAGAAATGATTTTTATAAAATATCTGTAAATGCAAAACAATAAGTTCATGACAGCATTATTTAAAAAAATATCAAGTATGCATTGTTGTCAGTTGTTCTGTACTCAGACCATCTGGAGGATTTTCAAAGTCCTCATCTGTTCGAAAATATCATTTTCTTTTTTCAACGAGTACAGATACAAGAAGATTAGTAGAAATAGTGTTGGTTTTTGTTTTTTTTAATATAAGGCCAGGTAAAAAACAAAGTTGGAAGTCTAAAAAAGCCAATCATCAATGCATGAAAAGTTCATGCAGGTGAAGTTAAAACTTAAATCCCAATGTCACGAAATGAAATGTGATAAGTGCCTCAAAGGAAGAAAAGAAGAAAAAAAAGTCAAGTGACACAACCAAAGAAAGGGACCAGAACAAGAATCTCTTACCTTTCGGGGGTAGGTGCATATTAGATCTGAAGAAGATCGGGAAGTGTACCGAACGAAACGTCGTGTGAACAAGAAAAACAAGAATTTAATTGTCCGATAAAAAAAGAATTTTTATGCGAAGTTGTTGTATAATAATAATATATAATAATAATAATAAAATAATAATAATAATAATAATTTAATGTCATTTATTACATTCTTAAAGGGCGTTTCGTTTTTAAAGAGTTTAAAAAAAGGTCTGTGTGTTATAAAATTTTTTTTTTTTAATTTTTTAATTTTGTCAAATCAAGAGAATATTTTTTTTTAAAAACAACATAAAAGTAATTTTTATAAAAATGTGATTACGGACAATATAACCAGATGGGTATGAATGAAATTTACGGAGTTTGTGTACGATTTTTTTAAAAGTTCGTGTACATTTACTATACGGAGTAGCAGACAATGACAGTGATGTTAAAAAAAAAAATCACCTAAATGACAATAACATTTTATACCGCAGGTTAGTCATTTGAAAATGTTAAATTGAGAATAAGTACATTCTTCAAAACGGCAAAGCCTCGTTTTCTACCAAAATAGTAAATTCTCTGTGAAACTAATTTTATGAAGTAATTTCCTCATTTTAGGTTGTTCTATTGATGTAGATGTTGATGTACGAATAAGACTTTAATTTCAGACATCGACAGCTATGGGTCATATCACAGCAATATTTTAGGTGTATTTTTTTATTTTTTTTTATTTATTTATTTATGTATCAAAACTTTCTTTTCGTCGCCTAAAATAGGAGACGATGAGAATGAGATGTTCAATTTTTACATCTTCGTCAACCACTACACACGATCGGGTTAAGTAAAGAAAGAATTAAAGACTGAGGAACAATATTTTGTTTTGTTTTGTTTTGTTTTTATTTTGTTTTTTGTTTAAAGAAGAACCAGCATTTTTATTTAGACCAAATTCTAGAGTCATGAGATCAATCAAATTCGTGATTTAGAATAAAAAATAAAAACAAATAAACGATATTGGAAGTCAGATTCCATGTGTATACCGTACCATATTGTCATGTGAAAATTAAATCAAAGTCGTGTATTAGAGAGAAGAGATGGCATATAAAAATGGGCGGAACTCAAAACATCTCTACAAACATCACTGAATCCATTGTGTAAAAGAAAGAAAGAATAAGAATTTTCTCGTACACAGATGCGATGTTAGTAAAAGTTGAACAATATATTATACAGTATACACCCTTTCCACAGAAAACATTATCTGGCGAACAAGTGTGTTCTTTTATCGCCTTAGTAACTTGTCTTAAACTCTCTTGACAGTAACAAAAAGCGGTAGATTTCCTGGAGAAACTCTGACTAAATCCTACGCAATTATCGAAACATCATTATATTTCTTCACATTTACACTTATTTCGTAAATAAAAATTAATTTAAAAAACAACAAAAAACATTAACACTGTCTATTCTGCAGACTTATTGTAAAACACACAATTACACAATAAAAAGAAAGGGAAGGATGAATAAATTAAAAATCAAACACAAAAAATCGGCATCACTAACAGTGATATATTCAAAATTCGCTTAAAGAAAAAAAAAACTACTACCGCGAAATTTTATGAAATAAATTTTCTTGTAAAAATTTGTTAATATTTACATTCCTTTTTTTTTTCTTTTCTTTTTTCGCGTGACAGAGAATACTTTCACAAAATCGAAAAGTTAAAAATTTCTTATGATAAAGTAAAGATCAGGAAAGTGTATTTATTTTCTATTGAAACTTTTAACTTAAAAGTTTTTAAGTTGACACAAAGAAAATTCGGCTCAGTAAATCTTAGAATATCTATTAAATCTCGAATGAACCGGATCATTAAATAGAAAACAATGAACAGACAACGGTTGGTACCACACATTTTGGACATTTCTCGAAGAAAAGAATTTAAAATTTTTTAAAAAAATAAATACAAGATCATTTTAAAAGAATTAAACAGTTATTGGCATTTGTCTTTTACATTTGAGGAGAGTAATCAAGAGGGTGTTTTTGTTTTCTTAAAGACGTGATGACAGTCTTTTCACATAGAAATAAAAGTTGGAAAGGAATAATTTAAAATAAGTTGACAACTTACGATTTAAAAAGAATCGCTAATAAATCAATTCGATGATGTCAATAATAGAATTGAGGATTAAATGAATATTAAAGAAAAGAAAAATAATCTGAAAATAATAATAATTAACATGATTGTTGCGTAAACAAACACAACCACACCTGTTTGTTGGACTGTAACTATGTGCTGAAAATTACTTGTAAAATATGTCATATCAAAAGAAAATACGAGAGCAATACTACAGAATTGCGTTAATATTAAATGCTAATGCCAACATGTTGTAATTTGTAGAATTTTGAGAATCCTCAGAGACTTAATGCCCAATTCTTTCACTACTCAACTGCTGCTCGAGTCTGCTACAGAAAACCATACACACGATATAAAAGAAAAAATAATACTCGATATTTATCCAGGAATATTTGTCTTATAGACGACACCTGGTCCGGCGCAGCGGTTTCCTGTACAAAAAAAATGTTTTTCGTGTTAGCGAGGTCATAACAAACTGTTTCTGATGATAAATACTAACTGAAACGCGGGTTCAAAGTAAATAATAAGTAAAGCTTACTTCGTCTTCTATCTCCCCCGCCGCCATGTTGGTCGGCAACTGGAGAGTTGATTCAGGGAAGATAACTCTTGTTTACTTGCACAGCTTTTTTCTTAGATTCAGTTCTTTTTGCCCCACCACCACCATCATCATCATCATTTTTTATTTGTTTTTATTTTGTTTTTCTCTCTTTCATTCGTCTTTGTGTGTATCTAATTTCTTCCTTCTTCCACTGTTCAATTGTATACCAAAATTATTTTTTGTATCAGTTTTACTTCTTGATATTCCAGCAACCAATTTTCTTTTTTTTTTTACTGGTAATTTTCTTTGAATCATATTTATATCTTGCTATAGAAATATTATTATTGTTTTAGAAATATTAAGTTTTAATATTCTTCTATTAATACGTTAATGTACATTTTTAATTTCAATATCATTCTCTCCATTCTCTCTATGATTCTCTCTAAAACTGACAAACAACATGCAATTTAAGTCATAGCAGTTACCATGTGGGAGGAGATATCTGTTGGGGAGTGCGCTTTATTGGAACCACTTATGCGTGACTGTCATCCTGAGTAGGCTACCAAAATGACGTCAGCCACTTGCTAAGTGGATTAAGATGAATGTCTAACATCTACATTCAAAGAAAGATAAATATGATCTTTAAAGGTAAGGTTATTTTTATGTGAAAGCATCATAATTTAAAACTTTTTAACAAATACATTGTCTTTTAGAAAACAATTGGAAATATTTTTAATTAAGCAATATTATGATATTTAATAGAATTTTTTATTTTCTAATCAGATAATAAAAAATCATCATGAAACTCTCTTTTTATTTAGAAATTCTTCTTACAAAGAGAAAATTGTTATATTGTTTTGGAAACTGTTATAGAAGAGGAAATATAATTGAGTTATTTTAGGCATTTTATTAGTCTTTCACCATCCTATATATATATATAATATATAATATATGGGTAAATAGTAGGGCAGACTGGGCTCTTCAGCCTTGGTAGGTAACCAGTCTAGGAGAGGGATAACTCTGAATTCAAAATTCCTGAGGTCAGTCGTTGATTGGGTTTGTGGCAACCCTTGATGCACCAATTTCTTCCTATCGACTGTGCCAAAAAGTTAAATAGTAGGGCAGACTGGGCTCTTCAGCCTTGGTAAGTAACCAGTCTAGGAAGAGGGATAACTTGAATTCAAAATTCCTGAGGTCGGTTTTTGTGCAACCCTTGATGCACCAATTCTTTCCTATCGACTGTGCCAAAAAGTGTGGATGGTTCAACACAAGCCTTCACCAAATAAAAACAAATCCCTGTGTTCATTGATGTGTATGAACCCTCATACGTCGAAAATTGACGGGAGAGTCTGTGTGGCGAGCTGGAAGTTCATACTTCGACAGACAGAAGTCGAATGACAAAAATAGGTAGTTTGCGCATGGGAATTGTGCACCCTAGTAAAAATAAAATTTTAAAATAAATTCGTAAAATTCAACTAATCAGAGGTGTTCCGCCTAATAAGAAAAATTATCAAACGGAGCCTCGCTGAGCCTACCTGATTGCTATAAATGCTCAGACTTTTTCATTTTCAAGCAGAAAGATCTCACTTGTCTAAGGAATTCACCTCACCTTTTTTAAGAACATTTTGCTTACATGCTGAAGGTATCTATCTATCTCTCTCTTTGATAACCTATGCTTTCGGAGATAAACCTTAGATTCATTCAACTTATGCTGACTGCTTTTGAGTTGACTTTAAACTTTACCTTTTTTTCTCACTTTTGAACTGTGAAATACCAGCTTACATTTTACATTTGAACTTTAAAAAAATAACTTTTTGGCTGAACCTTGCCCAGTATTCGATGCTACTTTTTTGTATACCTTTGTTTAATACAATTTGTTTTGTTTAATCAGAGTTTTGTCTTCTATGCATGTGCTTGATTTATTTATGGTCTTTAAATGTTTGAACACTTTTATTGAATATTGACATCAAACAGCCCTACCTATCACCATAAGTCCATTATTATATATTATATATATATATATTATATTACATGGGAATTTTTGCTCTATCACTGATATTAAGCACTCCACTAATAATACTGCAAAAACTTTGATCCACCACTAACTCACCAAGCGAGCAGTGATACAAATATTATTTACAATATATTATTACAATATTATATATATAATATGTATATAACAAGCCGCTGAGTGGACAAGCACTTTGAAAGTTTGGTTTCAGATAAGTTTCTGTTTTAATATTTTCTTTCTTTATAGGAAAGGCTAATATATCGAATTTTATGTGTAGCATTTTTACGTTTATCTCTGACTCTAACACAATTAATTTTGAGTTCGATCTCGATAATTTTAAAATGGTACTTTTGGACTTATACTAAGTTAAAACTTAGATATTTTTTTCCCTCGGCGTGGTGGACTCGTAGATCTCATCAGATCATCCACCTGCATTCCCCAAAGTCTCTCAGTCATCTTGCCTTGGCTTGTCACTGATACTTGACTTTGGGAGGAAGAGCATGCAGTGCGTGTCGCACAAGCGCGCAAATGTAAAACATGTGCAGATATTTCTACAAGTCCAGAGTAATGGAGGAATGGTGAGGTGTGCAGGCCTGATGGAATGGAAGCATGCAGATGTGAATCTACATATGGCGTGATTCGTGACGTACTTAACGTCACCGCCTTGCTGATTAAACAGCAACGTGCCACGCTAAGGTTGTTGGGAATGACCAGCCCCTTGGTTAACACTGTTCACCCAGCCATTTGGGAAGTGTCTAGAAAAGGTGACCTAAACAATGCCGTTCATCTATCAAGCTGGCCAGTAAACCAACGCTTCGACGGTTTCCACTTTAGCTGGGCGAAAACTAGAAAATACTACAACACAAAACAATGCTAAGAATAGCCACCTGGAATGTCTGGACACCTCCGATCTTGAGAGATTGGGAAACCCCAAACTACATACGGGTAATCGTGACAGGGAAGCATACTCAATAGGGCAGACATCGATGCTCTTGCAGAAATCAGCTTCAGCTTATAAGGGCCAATGACAGAAGGGGGTGGCTGGATACACATCCTCATGGAAAGACAGGCCGATGGTAGCTGTAAGAAGTTTGAGGTAAGGTGACTCGAGCCCTCCTTCTGAAGCGACACAGTGACTGACGGCATGGAAACATTTCCTAATATTTTGAAGTCTGACCTGTGTTGGGCAGGGCTGTATGTCGAGGTTATGTGATATGTGTGTACATGGGTACCATAATACAGCTGGATCCGTGGGCCACTGCGTGCTTTCACAACTCGCTCAAACGAACTCTGTAAGAAATGGCCTTATTCTTCGGCAATATCACATATATATATAATAATATATATATATTATATTTGGCATTTTTCTTTATAACATGTTCTTAACTGTACTGACCGATTCTTGTCAGACGATCTTTTTGTTTGAGTTAAAACTTTCTAATTTTTCTGGCCATCTTTTTAATGTCAGGGGAAAATGTGTAGAACCACAAAGGTTCATATGAGTGCTTCGGCATTCTATCTCATCTTCACGGTATGAAAATGATGGGAGGTTTCATTCTCTACCACTTACCCATTCTTATACTCCGATTACCAATTCATATTTTACTGCTCGTTTGTTTTTAAAAAACTAGACGACCTCAACATCCCATCAGTTTCATAGCGAAGATGTCTCTTATCAAATTGTGGAGGCCAAGGACTTGCAACGGAAAATTTTTCGAAATTTCTTTTTTTTCTTCAAATTCCAAAGATCGTGGTTACTGCTCAACTTCAATAATATTTGAATACAATGGGATTATACCTTTTTGAGTGGATTTGTTATATAAATGAGCG